>ONZH01010374.1:0-14813 GCA_900303285.1 Rhinella marina
CTCACCTCTGGTCCACATAATCCACATAATTTTTAACGGGGCTCCCCCATAATTTTTTAATACGTCTTCTTGGGCCTCCACAAAATGTTTAACAGGTCTCACCTCTTGGGCTCTCCACATAATTTTTAAGAGGTCTCACCTCTTGGGCCTCCACATAATTTTTAAGAGGTGTCACCTCTTGGGCCGCCACAAATTTCCATGAGCCTCTGGCCAGCCCACGGCCTCTTCCTGCCTTTTGCGGTCCTACGCATCCCTCAACATCCCCACTGCTTTACCTGCTAGACATGACACTGGGCCAGGTCGGGTGACTGACATCTCAAGCGCCAACAATTTGGGCATTTTAAGGGCTTCTGCATGTGTTTGAGTTGTTTTTACATTTTAAAGAAGACATGTCTGACCACATCTCACACACACACACAATGACAATTAGGGGTGGGGTCTATTTGCTTTCCCCTTTGCTTATGCCATCTGTGGTTGTCATAGGCAACGTGATTTTAAGGGTGCAGAATTTTATCTTCTTTTTTGTCTAGTTTGGCTTGGGGTCCATGGCAATGTAGAGGAAAGAAGGTTTCCTTGTATGGTCTCACTTTACAGAGAGGTTAGATTGTGTTTGGAGTGTATTGTTGAGAGGCTGTGATAGTGGCGTAATAGTGCGACTTGGGCGCGTTATATGCACCCAGACATGCTTCCCCTGCTGTCCCAGTTGCATTCCAGCAGTGTTGGCATCCTTTTCTGAGGTTCCAGGGTGGACTTGGTGACCTCCAAGTGGTCGAATTGAGATTTCCAAGTGGCGAGCATTTTTTTCCCATAGACTTTAATGGGATTCGATATCCGGTCGAATAGTCGAATTTCGCAGTCTATTCGAATCGAATTTCGAACTTTCGAATATTTCACTACTCGCTCATCTCTAATCATAAGTTGTGAACAATCCTATGAATGTCACTTTAATACATAAAACCATCAGACTATCCATCTCTGACTGGTCACCGTTAACAAACAAAATTCACTTCCATTGTATAAAAACTGCTATTGAGATTTAGGGAAAATACAAGCTCTCCTGCTCACACACAACTTTCCCGGATGTGGATCAGTAGCAGAGACATACTTAACCACATTCCTTTCATTCTGGGTGCTAACAAGGTAGGCTCTATTTCATGCCTTGGGTAGGCCCTATTTCATGTCTTGGGTAGGCCCTATTTCATGCCTTGGGTAGAAGGTTAGTTAGTTGGTCTTCACACATCATATTATAGCCTTCCTCACACAAACACTGCACATAAAACAGCTCAACCTCTTTGTTTTCACATTATGACAAACGTTCCTTATCATGTATTCCTCACTATTACTTGAACCATGATCACTCTATTGTATTGTCCAAGGTTTTCCTTTCTTAAACATCATCACAAGTATTGTAAACACCAATACTACAGTCTTGTCGACATAATGACATATACTACACATTCTCTAGTTAAGACGTTTATGCTGGAACAACACAAATATCCCCACCATGCCTGATGAAGGGATCATAACATCAGCCTTTTGTCATCCTCTATCTCAGCTAACCATTAAAGGTATCAACCACTGAGAACTCTTAAGATTTTTACTAAACTTAAAACACTTCTCTAAAGAAACTGAGTAAAGCAAACTGCTGCCCCATCCTGCTCTTCAGGGAACAGATAGCTATTGAAACACTTCTCTGGAAAACACTGGGCAGGAGCAGATTGCTGCACCCACCCTACTTTCCAGGGTACAGAAACTTCTCTGAAGAAACTATTTAGTAGAAGCAAATAGCTGCCCCCACACGTTGCAACAAATCGTACGAAATTGTTAGACAACCACACAGTCCTGAGTACTTACAAGTAGGGATGAGCGAACTTTTGAAAAGTTCGGTTCGGTTCGCTTCGGCGAACTTTCTTGAAGTTCGGATTCGTACGAACCGAACCTAAAACGAACCTTATACGAACGAATATACGCATATTTGAGAATCTACACTAATACGTACGCTAATGCGAACATTCCCGCACAAATAACGAACATACAGTCTAGCGTTGTCAAAGGTACGCTACTTAACTGAATATGTACGCATTTGATGTGCCGTTTTTATTTTAACCAGATTCGTCTTAAAAGTTCTTAAACGAATCTGGTTCGTTACGGTTCTGTTCGCTCGTCCGAACGAACGTTCGGACGAACGAAAATAATAACCCATCTCGGCCATTCTCCTCCCAAAAGGGTGGTTTGACACGAGGGTCACACCAGGATACAAGGGATTGTTGGAGTAATAAATAATCCCTTGTATCCTGGTCTATTCTGTGAAAACGGTACAGTTTTGATGTGCCTTTTTTATTTTAACCAGATTCGTCTTAAAAGTTCTTAAACGAATCTGGTTCGTTACGGTTCTGTTCGCTCGTCCGAACGAACGTTCGGACGAACGAAAATAATAACCCATCTCGGCCATTCTCCTCCAAAAGGGTGGTTTGACACGAGGGTCACACCAGGATACAAGGGATTGTAGGAGTAATAAATAATCCCTTGTATCCTGGTCTATTCTGTGAAAACGGTACAGTTTTGATGTGCCGTTTTTATTTTAACCAGATTCGTCTTAAAAGTTCTTAAACAAATCTGGTTCGTTACGGTTCTGTTCGCTCGTCCGAACGAACGTTCGGACGAACGAAAATAATAACCCATCTCGGCCATTCTCCTCCCAAAAGGGTGGTTTGACACGAGGGTCACACCAGGATACAAGGGATTGTAGGAGTAATAAATAATCCCTTGTATCCTGGTCTATTCTGTGGAAAAAGTAAACTTTATTTACGAACCTGATTCATACGAACTTGACGAAAGTTCGGTTCGGGGACGAACCGAACGTTCGGTAAAGTTCGTAACGAATCTGGTTCGTTACGGTTCGGTTCGCTCATCCCTACTTACAAGCTAAATACAGACACTCACTCTACCTGCATAGAGCTATATATCACCATAAACAGCTCCACTTGTCGGGGTTCACAAGGCTATTTATGCCATTCCCTCAAAAGTGAGTGGACGGGAACAGTAGATCAAATTCACTAATTTCTACCCCTCTACCACAACATATTTATTCACCCACTTCTGACACAAATTGTTTTACTGTTAATTCTATGATGCGAGAATAAATAGGTCCACACACAATAGCTAAGTGGAAAAAAAATAGTTTACTTAAATGATAAACAAAAATACAGAAGAAACAAGTAAAGTAAACAAGAATCATAACATGTACAATAAACAAGAATAAAACCAAAGATATACTTAGCTATGAGTTAAAAATACATCTGTCCGGGGGCGAGCCCTCCACTGGATCACCAGGGATACCTGGTTGTGAAAATAGTTGACTTCTTGACATGGCTGCACCTGAGCAGTCATGTCACTCCTGAACATCTACATGTTCCATGGACCCCCCTCTTGGGCTTACAGACACTCACTTTATATACCTTAGGTGACTATTGATTAACTATGGACACTTGTAAAGATTAACCTTTGTTTAGATGAGGCAATGTTTGCGAAGTGTCCAAGACACAGCCATAAATGTAAATCCAGACCTTAAATACACAGACTATATGGTCAACAATAGAACAATTGTAAAGATAAGACAACTATGAGACAAACACAGCAGAGTAAGGCCCCATTCACACGACCATATGTATTCCGTGATCTGTATAAAAACGGAGCGGAAGACATACGGAAAGTCTTCCGTAGATTGACTTTAATGGGGCTATGGACGTGATTTTGCTGCCAAGTATAGGACATGTTTCATTTTTTTGCGGGAGAACTTCCGTAATATACGGATGCGGAATGCACACTGTGTGCATTCCACATTTTTTTTTCTCCTATGGAAAAATGAATGGGTCCATATGGTTCCGCAAAAATGCGGATAAGATGCGGAAATCTACATATGGTCGTGTGAATGGGGCCTAAAGAAAGGTATACAAACAAGAATATAAAGAACATTAATACATAAAGTAATCATTCGATATACAGACGTTACCATGGCGGCCGGCGTAATGATGTTATCATGAACCTCACAAGATTTTGTGCTGGTGGCCTCTTCGCTATAAAATGGATGAGGGAAGTATGACTTAATTTTCTTTTTTTAATTAGCAAACAGTAAAATGCTTTAATATGGATCAGCGATGAACGTGGCATCAGAAAGGTTCAATGACAGGGGCGGAGCAATTGACATTCTGTATCATTGCATCTGCTATTTACAAAGAAATGTGCTTTGTGACGAAGTAATTGGTCACGAAGCAAATTTTTTTGTAAAATTCCACAAACTTACCAAATCAAATTTTAAAGAACTACACTCATTTCTACTTGTACCTATTTGTAATGTGTTATAAATTATTTTTTGAATGTGATTGAATTTTTATTGAATTAAATCGCCTAAAATTTAATAAGCCTTTAATTAAATAGATTTTTTTTAAAAGTGTGTCTACATATAATGCATGTTATATGTTGCATGCATGTTATGCATACTGTTCTTTTCATTTCTTACCAGAGCATCCACCTAATCATCTTCTAGTGTACTGATTCTTAACTACAGTACCTGCAAAATAGCAGAAATCCTTTAGATATCTACGAGAGAATCCAGGTGGTCCAACTGAGCTACTAAGCATGCGTGACCACCAGCTCTTACACATTAGGAGCACATTCCAAATCAAAGGAACAGCAGGGGATGTCTTAACAGCAATATCTCGAGACAGGAGTATTTTTTTCAAAATGATGCCAGTTGAAATATTATATTTTGAACGAACTAAGGGAATAAAGGGTTATTACTATCTTAAAATGTATGATATACCCACATTACATGACATAATTGCCCAATGGGTACTTACTTAACCATTTTCAGAACTACCATATAAGTGAAGGGAGAGATCCTCACAGTATGACCACCTCTCCATTCACAGTCATGAGAGGGGGTTCAGGGGAGGTGGAACTTGCATCTATCATAAATTCATAGCATATACCATGGAGCTAGAATTTGAAGGACAAATCCTTTAAAAACTGTTAAATCCCAACATTTTTTGAACAGGGAGCATAGCTAAAGTGATGTTCATATCTATCAGTTATATGCGCTCTTTGTTGTGTAAGGCTACTTTCACACTAGCGGCAGTCCGGATCCGGCAGGTGAAGGGTGCCGCCGGATCCGGACTGCCGCAGGGACATGTGTGGGGCTGAAACTGCGTTCCGGCCCCACACATGTCACACAGTACCATATACATACACACACATACACACAAACATATACATACTTACATACTCCAGGCAGGCCACACGTCTTCACCCCCAGGAGGCGCGCAGCTATGACGATTCCCCACAGCGCCCTCATCTGGGCGCTGTAGGGAATCGTCATAGCTGCGTGCCTCCTGGGCATGAAGACATGCGGCCTGCCTGCCTGCCTGGTGTAAGTAAGTATGTGTGTGTTTGTGTGTATGTGTATGTGTGTGTATGTATGTCTGTCTGGATGTCTGTCTGTCTGTATGTATGTCTGTATGTGTAGGTGACGGATCCGTCCTGAACTCCATTGAAAGTCAATGGAGGGCGGATCCGTTTACCATTGTGGTCACACCAGACGGATCCGTCCCCATTGACTTGCATTGGGGGGTCATTCTGGATCCGTCTTGGTGCGGATGCCTGGACCGGATAGAAAACCGCAGCATGCTGCGGTTTGTTCTCCGGTCTGAAGATGGAACGGAATGCTTTCAGGAGCATTCCGTTGTCTTCAGTCCAGTTTTGTCCCCATTGACAATGAATGGGGACAAAACTGAAGCGTTTTTTTCCGGTATTGAGCCCCTATGACGGAACTTGATACCGGAATTTAAAAACGCTAGTGTGAAAGTAGCCTAAGCTAGACACAACTGATGTTGTGCACTTGTCCTGCATTTATAGCATGCAGCTTTTCTTTGTTCAGCACAGAAAGATGCCCAGTGGTAAAATTGAAGCTGCCAGGCACAAAACTGACATAGGCAACAATAAATGATTTTGTTCTAAGTAGAAGCAAAAGAACATGGAGCTATACATTTGTGAATGTTGCCTAAGGCCTCACGCACACGACCGTATGTATTTTGCGGTCCACAAAAACGGATCTGCTAAAAATACGGATGACATCCGTGTGCATTCCATATTTTGTGGAACGGAACAGCTGGCACCTAATAGAACAGTTCTATCCTTGTCCATATTGCGGATATTAATAGGACATGTTCTATTTTTTATGGAAAGAAAATACAGACATACGGAAACGGAATGCACACAGAGTAACTTTCTTTTTTTTTTTTTTTTTTTTGCTGAATGGAACGGACATGGAAAGAAGAAAGAAAATATGCTCGTGTGCATGAGCCCTTAGGCTGAGTTCACATCAGTGTTTCAGCCTTTCTGCTGCTCCTTTCCGCTCAGTTATTTGCCGTATCCAAACTTTCCATTCTCCTCCTGCTATGACAGAGCAGAAGAACAGAAAGGCTGAACACTGATGTTAACTCAGCCTAAGCAGTTGCTACAAACATTATTCTAGTGAAAATTTCAACAAATGTATCAGCTTGCCTACGATCTATTCACAAATTCCACAGACTCTCTCTCTCTCTCTCTCTCTCTCTCTCTCTCTCTATATATATATATATATATATACAAATAAAGCTCTCTGTGTGTGTGTGTGTCCGCTAAAGGAATCCGCACCGCTGCAGCTACAATCACAAAATTTGGCACACATGTACATCAGGTGTCCGGGAAGGTTTTAGAACAGTTTTCAGCTCTCCAGGACGTTCCGTTCCTCAGATATTCCCAAAAAATGCATTAGCCAATAGTAGCCTGGGTCACATGACCCTTATCAGCCAATTGAAGCTCACAGGCTGTCTCCACACACCAGGTTTCTATGACAACCTAGCCAGTTCACTGCTGTAGGTCTGCATTAAAGAGGCAGAGCACTGTGGATGACAATGGTAAAGGGGTATATTGGATACCATAAATATAACTTATGTTTTAGACTAATTTATCATCAATCATTACCTCATATAATGTAAATTTCACATATTTACTGTTCAGTAGTAATAAAATATGTATTCTTCCACTGCTACCCACCTTCCTCCTAAATTACTATGGCATCGACCTGTAATTCAGGCCACTGTCAAAAGAAGGACTTAAAAGCCCCACCCCCAAATCCCACTAAGCCACGCCCCTGACTCAGTCAGGCCACACCCTTCCATGCCTCATTTGACCGGGATTAATAATATAGGTAAAAATCACCTTATTTCAGCTGCAGGGGTGGGGGGAGGGTGACTTTCTTCCTGCAGCTCATTGCTCAGACTGCACAGTGCTGCTGCTGAGAGTGAGCTGTTCAAAAGGACATCCCTGTGTCCATCCAGGCCCTGCGCATGACAGGGAGTCTGAAAGCCAGACTGTCCAGCCTAAAACAAGACCTCTGGCCACCCTAGGGGCAGGCTGATGTTAAGGTGGCCAGATGTCCGCCTTTAGGCTGGACAGTCCAGTTTTCTGGCTACCTGTTCTCCGTCCGGCGCAGAGCCTGGACAGACACAGGGATGTCCACCCTTTCAGTAGCTCACACTCAGACAGCTTCTCCTCCGTGTCTTCACGGAGCCAGGGGGCATGGCCTCATGTTTAGTGGTATGTCTTCATGGGAACTGGGGACGCTATTTCACGTTTGGGGGAATGGCCGGTGAGGTCTGACTTTCTGGGGTGAAGACAGTGGCCACTCTAGCTGCTGTGAAGGTCACAGTTAAAGGGGCGGGCTGCTGTAGAGGTCACTGTTAAAGGGGCAGGCTGCTGTAAAGGTCACTGTTAAAGGGGCAGGCTGCTGTAGAGGTCACTGTTAAAGGGGCGGGCTGCTGTAGAGGTCACTGTTAAAGGGACGGGCAGCTGTAGAGGTTATGCTTAAAGGGGCGGGCAGCTATAGAGGTCACTGTTAAAGGGGTGGGCTGCTGTAGAGGTTATGGTTAAAGGGGTGGGCAGCTGTAGAGGTCACTGTTAAAGGGGTGGGCAGCTATAGAGGTCACTGTTAAAGGGGTGGACTGCTGTAGAGGTTATGGTTAAAGGGGCGGGCAGCTGTAGAGGTCACTGTTAAAGGGGCGGGCTGCTGTAGAGGTCACTGTTAAAGGGGTGGGCTGCTGTAGAGGTTATGGTTAAAGGGGTGGGCAGCTGGAGAGGTCACCGTTAAAGGGGCGCGCAGCTGTAGAGGTCACTGTTAAAGGGGGGGCTGCTGTAGAGGTTATGGTTAAAGGGGCAGACAGCTGTAGAGGTCACTGTTAAAGGGGTGGGCTGCTGTAGAGGTTATGGTTTAAAGGGGCGGGCAGCTGTAGAGGTCACTGTTAAAGGGGCCGCTGGCTGTAAAGGTCACTGTTAAAGGGATGGGCTTCTGTAGAGGTCACTGTTAAAGGGGTGGGATGCTAGAGAGGTCACTGTTAAAGGGGCGGGCTGCTGTAGAGGTCACTGTTAAAGGGATGGGCCGCTGTAGAAGTCACTGTTAAAGGGACGGGCCGCTGTAGAGGTCACTGTTAAAGGGACGGGCCGCTGTAGAGGTCACTGTTAAAGGGGCGGGCCGCTGTAGAGGTCACTGTTAAAGGGGCTGGCCACTGTAGAGGTCACTGTTAAAGGGGCGGGCTGCTGTAGAGGTCACTGTTAAAGGGGCGGTCTGCTGTAGAGGTCACTGTTAAAGGGGTGGACCGCTGTAGAGGTCACTGTTAACGGGGAGGGCACTGTAGAGGTCACTTTCGATATCTTTTAACGACACACACACACACAAACAGTAAATGAAATAAATTAAATATACCCGAGAGAATCCGGGTCCTTCAGCTAGTATATATATATATATATATATATATATATATAGAGAGAGAGAGAGAGAGAGAGAGAGTCTGTGGAATTTCAATAGACACCAATGATATATGTTAAGCCAAGTCCATACTTCAAGTTATTTGTCAGTTATTTCCAGCAGTTATTGTAAGCCAAAGCCAGGTGTCGGTAAAAGAACACAGAGCAGGAGGACATATTTGCATAAGGCTACATTCACATGACCATATGTGTTTTGCGGTCTGCAAATTACGTGCGGACAATTTATTTTTATTTTTTTTTGCAGATCAATTGAAACAATGCCTATTTTTGTCTGCAAACGGACAAGAATAGGACATGTTCTATTTTTTTTGCAGGGCTACTGAACGGACATACGGATAGCACACGGTGTGCTGTCCGCATTTTTTGCAGACCCATTGAAGTGACTAGGGATGAGCGAACCGAACCGCAACGAACCAGATTCGTTACGAACTTTGCCAAAAGTTCAGTTCGTCACTGAACCGAACTTTGAGAAAGTTCGTAACGAATCTGGTTAAAATAAGAACGGCGACGCAAAACTGTACTTTTTTCACAGAATAGACCAGGATACAAGGGATTATTACTCCTATATGGGGTATATATCACGGAGGCTGCTGTCCTTCAACTGTGATATAAAAAACCTCCACAGTTAGTTACAGCAACAAACAGTTGCTGAAAGGCAGGTTAACTTGCCTTATTTACGGGTGCCTTTACAATGGGATGCTTTTTTGGGGTTCTCTGCTGCCTAAAATCCACAGCGCATCGTTGGCTGATTTTATGCCACCTTCAGTACTATGGGGCTGGACGCAAATACCCAGTTCAGCGCAGAACTGCGTATGTCCAGACGGCACCATAGTACTGAACGCCGTTTGGTGAACGGTATAAAAATGCCCTGTGGATTTTACTCAGCAGACCCGCAGCCACATGTGAAGGTACCCATAGGGTGAGGTTTTTTGGGAGTGACCAAAGAGAGGGCGGGAAGGTCACTCCCATACCCCATCAGGGGTATTTCCCCTACCCACTTTAAAAGATAAGTCCAGGCAATTAATAACTTTCTGTGCCCTTACTTGACCCAGAAACTTATAAATTGCCCGGACTTATCCTTTAAGCCAGCTGGTGACAGCACTAAAGCACTAAAAAAACACAAAAGCATACATCAGTTTGGGTTGGGCGCTGCACTCGGTTAGGACATCAAACTGGTGTAATAAAGATATATATATATATATATATATATATATATATATATATATATATATATATATGTGTCTCGCCAACAGCCATAGGCCCAGATTCAACAGGTTTGACACCAGAGTAGTTGCGTCAATTTGTAAAGCAAGTGCCAGTGAGGTGTCCATTTCATGAAAATTGGACATGTTTTTTTGGATAATGGAACTGGCTTAAAGCCTTCTTGAATCTGTGCCTTTTTAAATGTCCTTTCTTCACCTCATGGATTCTGTGGGTGAGGTTGTCTGTCTATTTAACCGTATCCGTATCCTACTTGACTAGCTGTAATGTTAGAGGGATTTTTTAAGGTTGACTGTCCTGTGCTTAACTCTACATCAACATTTTGTCATGTATAAAAACTGATTTTTACAAGCGTGCATATTCTTAGCTTCCAACTTCAGTTCTCTGTACTAGGCCCTTCTGGGTCCAAAAGAATACTGCTCCTACTAATGCCCCCACCGTCAATTGCCTATTTGGAAACATACGGGGTGCAATCAAGAGCTGCTGAAGCTGCCTCCTCAACTTGTCTCGTCTCAACAATACTGGCCTGGGTGCAATCAAGTGCTTCCTCCTCCTCCTCCTCAACTTGTCTCTTCTCAACAATACTGGCCTGGGTGCAATCAAGTGCTGCCTCCTCCTCCTTCTCAAATTGTCTCTTGTCAACAATACTGGCCTGGGTGCAATCAAGTGCTGCCTCCTCCTCCGTCAATTGTCTGTTCTCAACCATAAAGGCCTGGGTGCAATCAAGTGCTGCTGCCTCCTCCTCCGTCAATTGTCTGTTCTCAACCATATTGGCCTGGGTGCAATCAAGTGCTGCTGCCTCCTCCTCCTCCGTCAATTGTCTGTTCTCAACCATACTGGGTCCAATACAGTAATATTACTGCTGCTGGTTCCACTGTCAAATGTCTGTTTTCCACCCTACTGGGTCCAAGGCAATGCTGCCGGTGTTGCCAACTTGCACTTTGTGTCCTATGTCCCGTGTAATCACTTACACCTTGGCTAATGTGTACCTGTTCTGGGGTGCACAAGGTCTAATTAAATGGTACGCCTGTCTGTCTTCTGACCTGTGATGTCACTGCATCGACTTCAACGCAGCCTATTCTTGGGCTGGTGCCACGATCTACAGTGTGTTTTTGGTGCTCTGGCATGACATGGACTGCTCCAGCGGACATCTTCAATGCTGTCAAATGTTGTCGACCTTGCTGAGGTTTCACTATTTTTGCACTTTGATTTTTTCCACTTTTTTCATTGTAATAGCAAATGCAACTAAACGAAACTATACCCTATCAGACTCCCACTATTGTAGCTGCAATTATTCAGCCGTTATAGCAAGGTTCGTTTTAGGTTCGGTTCGCACGAATCCGAACTTCACGAAAGTTCGCCGAATCGAACCGAACCGAACTTTTCAAAAGTTCGCTCATCGTGTGAATGTAGCCTTATACAGTTGTGGCTTCACAACTGGTTTTGGCTCACAATAACTGATGGAAATAACTGACCAAATAACTGAAGAGCTTATGTGTGTTTTACATTTGCCCATACAGTTTTTTTCTTTTAGAGATTCTGTATGTCTTGCAACATCTTAATAAATATGTCCATCAATCCAATCAATAAGGGTTCCCGAATTGAGACAGTAAATCTGTATTGCTATTCTCTCAGGGATCTTAAATTCCCTGCAGATTATTTGCTGCATTATTGCAATACTCATAAAGGAAGCGTATCTGACTATAAGTAAAATATATATTAGGGAGTTTGATACATTCTTAAATTCTCTCTTTCCAACTTTGCTAAATTGTAAACTTGCTTGTTTTAAAGTAAAGCCACAGAACACCAGCATTGTTTTTTCCTTTAACTGAAATTTCCAAATGAAAGTATATAGCAAAATAGTAATATACAGTTTTTGATAGCTCTGTTGTAAGTTGAATGCTCTCATAGGAAAGACTGCATATACCATATCTCCATGAGATCAGCATGCAGGCCCAATGCAATGTTTTTTTTCAAGGAAAACATATGGTTAGAAACTGGTTGAAACCCTCTAACAGCTTGCCTATGCTGCAAATCATCCACTGAAATCAGGACACATGCTATGCAGCTGAAAGGGAAGAAATGTCATTAAAAATGATTCATATACCTTATTCTTAATGAGTGCTGATGCTAGAGGTGTTCAGTTATATGATCGATAATTCCAAAGCACTTTGGATTAAAATGTTCTATGCAGAAATATTAATCTATTGCATCAATTTGCGGTTTAGCATGGAAACATATCAGTAATTACCTCTTTGTTTCTTTTTCTTTTTTTTTTTTTACAGCCATTGCTTACCACGCTGTAGTAAGTAAACATACACAATGAGACATATGGAGAAATTTCAAATCAGCACATGGTGGGGCCCTAATGAGTATTAACATACTGTGCATAACAGGTGAAATCCAAGCTTTGATTACTGTTCTGTACAAATTATCCATTCTGTGTGTATCTGTTTTCAAGCTATTGAGTTGGCTTGCTGTCACGGTAATTACCATTGTTATATTAAAAGTTATTAATATGATGCATATCACTTCAGTTATTCTGGCCTATAGACAATTAAGATAACTTTATTTATTAAAAAAAGTTCTGCTTTTAACTCAAGAAAAAACTGATATGTTGTTATGCCCAGTGCAGGGCTTTAGCTGTGGACACGTTGCACAGGTTTTTTATTGCTCAATAACATCTTGCGGAGAGTTCATACTTGCATTTAGCTTTCCGTAGTTACGTATCTAAACACACTGCATTTCAAATGTTCCATTTGGCTTTCCGTTAGCAACTCCCCCTTCAAGAGAATGTGTCATCAGAAAATGGCCCATTGTTTAAATCATGTTTTTGTGTTAAGTATATTTTTTAAAGAATTTTCGATGGGTATTTTTAATTTTTCATGTCAATATGGTGTCACGAGTAAGGAACTCAAATCCATGATCCGAAACGCACAGACGTGCATGTACTGTGTTTATTGGATATTTCCTGAGAAAATAAAGGTCATCATTTTTACTGGGAGCTGGATCTATCATCTTCTTTTCAAAATCATGTCAATATGTATATTAAAGGAAAAAAACATACAATCCTGCAGTTTTCACCCTGGCCACTAAGCCTAATAATAATTGCCACTTCTTTCTCTGTACAGATAACTTTACTGACATTACCTGCTTATCATTGCAGTCAGGATGTTAATGATGGATATCACCTATATTTATAGATAACACTTGATCCACCATCCACAATAGGTAAAAGTGTATCTATCTTTGCTTGTAAAATGCCCTCTGTACAGCTCACAGAGCATGCCCAGAAAATTATCCCATAGAAGTCAATCAGTCAGCTTTCCATTGGGGCTATTTTTTCTAATGTATGTACACTACGGCAAGCAGTACTGGGGACACTATGGGGGTGGGGGAGCATTATAAATAGTATAGAGGAGAAATACATGCACTGTTACATAGGGGTCATTTTATATATAGAGAGAGAGGGACTAATATATATATATATATATATATATATATATATATATACACAGTACAGACCAAAAGTTTGGACACACCTTTTCTATATTTATATATAGTTTTCTATATTTTCATGACTATGAAAATTGTAGATTCACACTGAAGGCATAAAACTATGAATTAACACATGTGGAATTATATACTTAACAAAAAAGTGTGAAACAACTGAAAACATGTCTTATATTCTAGGTTCTTCAAAGTAGCCACCTTTTGCTTTGATTACTGCTTTGCACACTCTTGACATTCTCTTGATGAGCTTCAAGAGGTAGTCACCTGAAATGGTATTCCAACAGTCTTGAAGGAGTTCCCAGAGATGCTTAGCACTTGTTGGCCCTTTTTAATTTCACTCTGCGGTCCAGCTCACCCCAAACCCTCTCGATTGGGTTCAGGTCTGGTGTCTGTGGAGGCCAGATCATCTGGCATAGCACCCCATCACTCTCCGTCTTATGCAAATAGCCCTTACACAGCCTGGAGGTGTGTTTGGGGTCATTGTCCTGTTGATACATAAAAATAGTCTAACTAAACGCAAACCGGATGGAATAGCATGCCGCTGCAAGATGCTGTGGTAGCCATGCTGGTTCAGTATGCCTTCAATTTTGAATAAATCCCCAACAGTGTCACAGCAAAGCACCACCACACCTCCTCCTCCATGCTTCACGGTGGGAACCAGGCATGTAGAGTCCATCCATTCACCTTTTCTGCGTCACACAAAGACACAGTGGTTGGAACCAAAGATCTCAAATTTGGACTCATCAGACCAAAGCACAGATTTCCACTGGTCTAATGTCCATTCCTTCTGTTTTTTAGCACAAACAAGTCTCTTCTGCTTGTTGCCTGTCCTTAGCAGTGGTTTCCTAGCAGCTATTTTACCATGAAGGCTTGCTGCACACAGTCTCCTCTTAACAGTTGTTGTAGAGATGTGTCTGCTGCTAGAACTCTGTGTGGCATTGACCTGGTCTCGAATCTGAGCTGCTGTTAAAGAGGCTCTGTCACTAGGTTGTAACCTATGTATTTAAATACATAGGTTACAAGGCCTAGTGACAACTTTTAAAATCATACCTTTCATGCAGAGTTCTGCGCAGCGGTCGCGTAGAAATTTAAACTTTAAAAAGTATGCAAATGAGCCATCGGAGCACCGGGGGGCGGCCTCTTTCCTCTGGAGCACCGCTCCTTCACCGCCCCCCCCGGGCCCGAGGCACGTCCCCTGTCTCTAATCACGCCCCTTT
>ONZH01010375.1:0-42633 GCA_900303285.1 Rhinella marina
TTTGAGTGTCTGTAGTTGACGCTCCTAAAAAGTTTATTGGAGAGAGGGCCTGTAGGTGGCCCTCCGTAAACATTGTTTGTAAAGAGCACCAGTTGGCCCTCAGAAACATTGCTTGTTGGCTCAGCATATGTGTGCGAAGAGGAGGAGGAGTAGAGGATACCTAAAGAATCTTCATGTTGAGCTGCTTTCCCCTGGTGGAGATTTGCATTCCGTTGAAATCCAGGCTTTATTCATTTCAATAATCGTCAGCCTGTCAGCGCTGTCAGTTGACAGGCATGTACGCTTATCAGTGATGATGCAACCAGCTGCACTGAAGACGCGCTCTGACAACACGCTAGCGGCAGGGCAGGCCAGCACCTCCAAGGCGTACAGCGCCAGTTCGTGCAACGTGTCCAGTTTTGCAACCCAGTAGTTGTATGGAGCAGAGTGATCACGCAGGATGTTGGTATGGTCAGCTAGGTACTCCCTTACCATCTTTCTGAACAGCTCCCCCCTACTCTGCCTAGACTGGGGACGGCTGACATAGTCTTGCTGGGGTGCCATAAAACTGGCAAAGGCCTTGGAGAGTGTTCCCCTGCCAGTGCTTGACAAGCTGCCTGCTCCCCTCTTCTCCCCAGCTAGTTTCCCACAGAACTACGTCCTCTGCAGCTAGCAGTGTCAGATGGGAAGGATAGTTTCAGCTTGTGCACCAGGGACTGTTGATACTGATTCACTGACATACTCCTTTCCTCTACAGGAATGAGAGTGGAAAAGTTCTGCTTGTACCTGGGGTCCAGAAGGGTGAACACCCAGTAATCGGTGTTGTCAAAAATGCTTCTAACGCGAGGGTCACGGGAAAGGCAGCCTAACATGAAGTCAGCCATGTGCGCAAGAGTCCCAACACGCAAGAATTCCCTTTCCTCAATAGGCTGACTCTCCATTTCCTCCTCCTCCAACTCCTCCTCTTCAGCCCATAAACGCTCAACAGATAAGAAGGAATGAGCATAGGTACCCTCTTCAGTCTCGCCAACAGTCTCCTTCTCTTCCTCCTCTTCTTCCTCATCCTCCTCCTCCAATACGCGCTGAGAAACAGACCTGAAGGTGCTCTGACTATCAAGCAACGTATCTTCTTCCCCCATCTCCTGTGACAAGAGCAAAGCCTCTGACTTCATGCTGAGCAGTGAGTTTTTCAGCAGACAAAGCAGCGGGATGGCGACGCTGATAATGGCGGCATCACCGCTGACCATCTGTGTTGACTCCTCAAAGTTGCTTAACACCTGACAGATATCAGACATCCGCGTCCACTCCTCATTGAAGAAGATGACTAACCTGACTACCAGTTCTCGTGGAAGTTGTCATCTGGAAGTCTACAATCGCTCTGTGCTGCTGGTAAATCCTGGCTAACATGTGTAATGTGGAATTCCATTGTGTGGGCACGTCGCACCACAGTCGGTAAGCAGTCAGTTGTAAGTGCCGTTGCACTGCCCTGAGAGTGGCAACATCTGTGGTTGACTTGCGGAAATGCACCCAGATGCGTCGCACCTTGGTGAGCAAATCAGACAAATTGGGGTAGGTCTTGAGGAACCGCTGAACCACAAGATTGAACACGTGGGCCAGGCAGGTTTTATATGCAGTGTTTATATGGGTTGTTGTTACTTTGGGAAATAGTATTGATGTATAATGGCACATGTGTGAGCCTGCCGAGTTGCAGAGCCGCTACCAGGTAATGCCCTGTAACAGCTCTTTGGCGGTGTGCCTCTTGTCACCTAAGCTGAGCAGTTTCAGCACCGCCTGTTGGCGCTTACCCACGGCAGTGCTGCTGCGCCTAGAGCTACCGACTGAAGGCGCCGTGCTCACAGATTGTATTTGAGAGTAGGAGGAGGAGGGGTTGGAGGAAGAGGCATAATAAGTCTGAGAAACCGTGACCGAGCTAGGCCCCGCAATCCTCGGTGCGGGCATTACATGAGCGGCCCCAGGGTCAGACTCGGTCCCAGCCTCCACCAAGTTAACCCAATGTGCCGTCAGGAAGATATAGTGTCCCTGCCCGCCGGCACTTGTCCACGTGTCCGTGGTTAGGTGGACCTTCTCAGTAACCGCGTTGGTCAGGGCACGGATGATGTTCTCTGACACTTGCTGGTGACGGCACATCGTGAAAAATAGTGGCGGCTGGGGACCAAGTACCAAGGGACAGCCACCACCATCAGGTTGCAGAAAGCATCAGCCTCTATCAGTCTATAGGACAGCATCTCCAGTCTCAGCAGTTTGAAAATGTGGACGTTTAGGGCTTGTGCATGTGAGTGGGTGGAATTGTATTTGCATTTGCGATTGCGCTCCAATGTCTGATGCAAAGACAGCTGAAGGCTGCGCTGGGACACATTGGTGTAGGGTGTGGAGGATCGTGGAGGTAAAGGGGTTGTTTCTAGGGCGGGAGGCACTTGTGCCGGGGTCCTGGGTGGGGGGTTGTCTCGCAAAGCCAGCATGTGAAACAGGGGAAGAAGCAGTGGTGTGATCCGCAGGAGGTGAACGGCCTTGGTTCCATTGAGTCGTGTGTTTATCACTCATATGCCTGCGTATGCTGGTAGTGGTTAGGCTGGTAGTGGTGGCTTCCCTGCTGATCCTGGTGTGGCACAAGTTGCACACCACAGTCCGTCGGTCATCCTCCAGACTTGCGAACATCTAGGCCTCGGCACGGGAGCTTCACTCCGTGAAACAGTTGCTGATCTACTTGCTCTGACCCTGCTTCTCCCTCTGGCCACCCCACTGCCTCTTCCAACCTGTTCTGGTGCTGCACTTGCCTCCCCGTCAGAAGCACTGTCTTGACTAGGCTTACCAACCCAGCTCGGGTCAGTCACCTCATCATCCACCTGCTCTTCCTCCGATTCCTCACTCTGCTCCCCCTGGGACTTACTGCCCTTACAACAACGTCAATGTCTGACAACCGTGTCTCATCATCATCATCCGACACCTCTTGACGCACTACTTGCACTAAGTCCACACTCTCATCACCCACAGACTGCGAAAGTTCTAAATTTTGGGCATCGGGACAGAGCAACTGCTCAGGTTGATGTTGAGCAGTGGTTTGTGTCTCTGGGTAGGGTCCTGAAAAGAGTTCCTGTGAGTATGCTGGATCTGAATCCATATTTTCCATGGGGGGAGCAGGCTGGAGGGAAGGAGGTTGAGCTGGAGGAGCCAGAGGTCTACTCCCTTGGCCTGGATAAATTACTAGACGCATTATCCGCTATCCACGTCATCACCTGTTTGCACTGTTGTGGTTTTTAATAGTGGTTTACCACATGACCCTGTAAGTTGCAAGATAAAGCTAGAGAGCGAAAATCTGCGGCGTTCCACTGCTCCCTCATCAGTAGGTACTGTGTCACCCTGCCCAGGACCACGGCCTCTGCCCCCCTACATCACTTGGATGCCCATGTCCTCGACCCTTAGCCCTTGGGGTCAACATTTTGTGTAATCACTAAACTGTAGAAGTAATATGTGAGGCCAAAAATGTATTCTCTAGACTGCGGCTAGTGTAACACACACCACAGAATTTTTCACTGGACTGAATTAAATGTATCTGAGAGAAGAAAACTTATTCTCTAGACTACCGCTAGACTGCTAGACTTTGTGTACGCTATAGACTACTGGGTGGGTGCGGAGAGGGAGACGCTTATGCCTGCGTCCTGGGGCGGGGGATAGGACAGCAGTGCCAGCTTGAGCAGTGGTGTCACCCGCAGGCGGCGATGGACCTTCGTTGCACCTACTTTACTAACATGTGAAGGGCATGTGCCTTGCCCATCTTGGTCTGGGTCAGCACAATTGTCTTGAGGGTCACCACCAGGCTGTTGGCCAGAATTTGGCGTAATGGTACGATTAGGCAGCCTCAGAGGCATCCATGCATGCTGCCCTTGCTGTTTCCTGTCCATTTCCGTGGTGTTTCCATCATTCCACCTTCCCTGTGCAAAGCTTTGGTCCCTGCAAAAAATGCTCGAGTCTCCAATTGACTTCAATGGGGTTTGTTATTCGAAACGAGCACCCGAGCATCCGGAAAAATTCGACTCGAATAACGAGCACCTGGGCATTTTAGTGCTCGCTCATCTCTAATCAAAACTATGAATTAACACATGTGGCATTATATACTTAACAAAAAAGTGTGAAACAACTGAAAATATGTCTTATATTCTAGGTTCTTCAAAGTAGCCACCTTTTGCTTTGATTACTGCTTTGCACACTCTTGGCAATTTCTTGATGAGCTTCAAGAGGTAGTTACCTGAAATGGTATTCTAACAGTCTTGAAGGAGTTCCCAGAGATGCTTAGCACTTGTTGGCCCTTTTGCCTTCACTCTGCGGTCCAGCTCACCCCAAACCATCTCGATTGGGTTCAGGTCTGGTGACTGTGGCGTAGCACCCCATCACCTTCTTGGTCAAATAGCCCTTACACAGCCTGGAGGTGTGTTTGGGGTCATTGTCCTGTTGATAAATAAATGATGGTCCAACTAAACGCAAACTGGATGGAATAGCATGCCGCTGCAAGATGCTGTGGTAACCATGCTGGTTCAGTATGCCTTCAATTTTGAATAAATCCCCAACAGTGTCACCAGCAAAGCAACCCCACACCATCACACCTCCTCCTCCATGCTTCACGGTGGGAACCAGGCATGTAAAGTCCATCCGTTCACCTTTTCTGCGTCGCACAAAGACACGGTGGTTGGAATCAAAGATCTCAAATTTGGACTCATCAGACCAAAGCACAGATTTCCACTGGTCTAATGTCCATTCCTTGTGTTCTTTAGCCCAAACAAGTCTCCTCTGCTTGTTGCCTGTCCTTAGCAGTGGTTTCCTAGCAGCTATTTTACCATGAAGGCCTGCTGCACACAGTCTCCTCTTAACAGTTGTTGTAGAGATTTGTCTGCTGCTAGAACTCTGTGTGGCATTGACCTGGTCTCTAATCTGAGCTGCTGTTAACCTTCGATTTCTGAGGCTGGTGACTGGGATGAACTTATCCTCCGCAGCAGAGATGACTCTTGGTCTTCCTTTCCTGGGGCGGTCCTTATGTGAGCCAGTTTCTTTGTAGCGCTTGATGGTTTTTGCGACTGTACTTGGGGACACTTTCAAAGTTTTCCCAATTTTTCAGACTGACTGACCTTCATTTCTTAAAGTAATGATGGCCACTCGTTTTTCTTTACTTAGCTGCTTTTTTCTTGCCATAATACAAATTCTAACAGTCTATTCAGTAGGACTATCAGCTGTGTATCCACCTGACTTCTTCCCAACACAACTCATGGTCCCAACCCCATTTATAAGGCAAGAAATCCCACTTATTAAACCTGACAGGACACACCTGTGAAGTGAAAACCATTTCAGGTGACTACCTCTTGAAGCTCATCAAGAGAATGCCAAGAGTGTGCAAAGCAGTAATCAAAGCAAAAGGTGACTACTTTGAAGAACCTAGAATATAAGACATATTTACAGTTGTTTCACACTTTTTTGTTAAGTATATAATTCCACATGTGTTAATTCATAGTTTTGATGCCTTCAGTGTGAATCTACAATTTTAATAGTCATGAAAATACAGAAAACTCTTTGAATGAGAAGGTGTGTCCAAACTTTTGGTCTGTACTGTATATATCAAAAAGGATATGTCCTGGGTAGGGGGGAAGCTATGATGATGCTATCATCACCAGGGGATAAATGATTTCTAATGCTATTTGAAATGTAATTTATATCTTCAGTTAGTTTAAACAATGTTGAGGAAATTTATCCTCAATATAAAATGATGCATTTTGCTCCAGAAAACTGTGTATCATTTTACTCTCGGATGATATTAGCCAAGGCATTTCTGATGATAATTTTATTTAGTCTAGCCATATCCATTAAATTATTTCAAAGCTGAGATTTTGTACCCTTAGACATGTTTTTATACAACAAAGGAATATTATATTTCAGTGCCCTTATAATGATATAAATGTCCTGTTACATTACACATAGGAAGATCTCTTCACACACAACAGTATCTACAAAATTATCCGGGCTCAGAATATAATGGTGAAAAAGGTCTATATAACAAATGATAAATATTCTGCTACCTAAGTTATAAAATACTTAATACATACAAGGGGTTGTTCGGTGGGATAAAATTTTAGATAAGGGAAAGAATGGGTTAAAAAATTAAGAAGCATTACCCACCTCAATGGCTCGGGTCATCATTATTTTAGCCAGTTGTGACCCAGTGAACTGCAATGAAGAGGGTTCGGTGAGGAGAATTATGCAAGTTTTATCTTTCTAATACATTCTTCTCCTTTATCTAAAATATGTTGTCTCCTTGGACAATCCTTTTAAATTAAATTAAGATATGGTGACATTGGGGAACACAAACAATTTTTAATGGGATCTACAGAAACTGCAAATCATCAGCCCACTGAGCAGTTTCTGTAAGACTTGCCAAATGAGGTTGCGGATGAAGCACATCCCGCCATGGAAACAGCATGATGGAACAAACCCTTTGAACTATTCTAGGGGGTTGTCTGAGAGTTTGAATGATCTCAGACAACCCTTTTCGGTTGAATTTCGCAAATGTGCTGTAATTAGCATTATTTGCCACTAACTGATGTACTAAGTTATAAGCAGTTCAGTGTCGATGAATCCTTCTGTGCCCCCATGATACTATCATTTTCACCTTTGCAAATCCTAAACATGGCTTCTGATAGAGCAGACTCCATTGTAAAACAGTGTGCCATCTCATGGCAAAAGCAACTGAAATACATTGAAAGAGTTAGTTAACCTTTCTGCGTCATTTTTACTTAATGTGTTGACCATCAACTTTAGCTTGGCTACATCTGTAGCTAGGATTATTTTTTATCCTTTTTTCTTTTTTATTATATTTAGGAATACCTACTCATTTTTCTGATAGTGGCAGATTAGCTGTGCAGAGTTTTGTGTAGCAAACCCTTAGCATAACACAGTACCAGCTAAGTAGATGATACTATTGAAATCTCATGTACACAGTGCATACGTTTTCTGAATGTAAGTTAACCTGCAGTGCAGAATTTTTAAATCTGTAGCATGTCTGTTGTACAGATTTTCATTGGGAAATTCACCCTTTTACAATGCAAAGAGTAAAATCTGGGGCAAATCTGTGCAAAAATCCTCATGCATGTGTAGTGCCCTGTAAGAGTTACTTTGAAGTCTGGACATTTGTGGACATTTGCCACTGTTTCCCCTATGCAAAGTCATCCTCATTACTTTATTTCAATAAAAAGGGTTAACTTGCTTTGACTAGTACTGTTTAATACCATATAACTGCATTTTATGTTTGTTGTGATACAAGTGCATCTCAATAAATTAGAATATCATCAAAAAGTTGTTTTTTCAGTAATTCAATTCAAAAAGTGAAACACATATTATATAGAGTCATTACAAACAGAGTGAACTTTTTCAAGTGTTTATTTATGTTAATGTTGATGATTATTGCTGACAACCAAAAGTCATTATCTCAGAAAATTTGAATATTATATTAGACCAACTGTAAAAAACACAAAAATGTTGGCCAGGTATATACAGTAAATGTACTCAATACTTGGTTGGGGCTTCTTTTGCCTAAATGACAACATCAATGCAGCGTGGCATGGAGCTGATCAGCCTGTGGCACTGCAGAGGTGTTATGGAAGGCCAGGTTGCTTTGATAGCAGCGTTCAGCTCATCTGCATTGTTGGGTCTGGTGTCTCTCATCTTCCTTTGACAATACCCCATAGATTCTCTATGAGGTTAAGGTCAGGCGAGTTTGCTGGCCAATGAATCACAGTGATACTGTGGTTATTAAACCAGGTATTGGTACGTTTGGCAGTGTGGACAGGTGCCAAGTGCTGCTGGAAAATAAAAATTACATGTCCAAAAAACTTGTTGGCAGAGGGAAGCATGAAGTGCTCTACAATTCCCTGGTAGACGGCTGCACTGACTTTGGTCTTGATAAAATACAGTGGACCTACACCAGCAGATGACATGGCTCCCCAAACCATCACTGACTGTGGAAACTTCACACTAGACCTCAAGCAGCTTGGATTGAGTGCCTCTCCACTCTTCCTCCAGACTCTGGAACCTTGATTTCCAAATGAAATGCAAAATTTACTTTCATCTGAGAACACCACCTTTGACCACTGAGTAACAGTCCAGTTCTTTTTCTCCTTGGCCCAGGTAAGGAGTTTCTGGCATTGTCTATTGGTCATGAGTGGCTTGACACATGTAATGCGACAACAGACTTTTTCTTCTTCAAATCCACAGTTCTTCAAAGTAAATTCACAGCAATAAATCCACATCAAATTGTGAGGTATTTGGTGCAGATTTGATGCCGAAAACTGAATAAAAATCCACTAAACATCAGCAAACAATTCTCCAATAGAAATTGAAATTTTAAAAAATCTACACCACAGGTCAGTTTCAGTTTTCAGTGCTGAAAATGTACAAAACATGTGGATAAGGTTTCTGCAGCTCTCACTTACTCTGCTAATATTCTAATCCTCAATGCCAGATATGGATGCTGAGGAAATGAAACACTATGAAGAACCACAAGCTCTTCAATCTTAGGAAAGGATAAGACATGGTTATATACGGATTAAAGCTCAAATCTACAACAGCTCTTAGATAGCATAGATTTTTATGTTTCTGGAGCACAAACTACCAGATGTGTCAAGTTTATCAAGATCCTTATGCCTCTTAATAACTTTGACACACCTGACTCCAGCACATTTCTCACTGGTGTATGAAAAGTCTTAGTAAGTCTTAGTCTTAATAAATTAATAATTCTGGGGGCCCATTGTAAAGCTACATGCAAATTACCTGCTCACACAGAGGCAGGTAGGCAGCACTCAATATGATTGATTATGGGGACCCTGCAGCAACCTTACTAAAGCAGATGCCAGGAGAAAGACAATACTGGCTGGCGTGCTTCTGTGCTTAGAAATCTTCTTCACCACCCAATGACTCTATAATAATTAATTCTAAATAATCTTACATAATCTATCCTTTTTTTTATATGGGCGCATAAACTGGTTGAGATGCTGAAAGCATCATGTGTTTTCAGTTTACTATACCATGTACCATTTGTGTAAGGGGCCCGCCGGGGGATTCATCTGTTCCCCTGTTGGGCCACTGTGAGCCTGGTCATATTATGGCTGTATGGAGTTTACCCAGCCAAGATAGTTTGCATGATTGTGCTAGGAGGGTTGCCGAGCTGACCAATCAAGCCCCTGCTGGTCAGTGAAGCTTGAAGCCAAGCCAATCATGTTTCTAGCTCAGTATCCAATTACAGACCTAGGCAAGGGATTTACGTCTGATGCTCTGTGATTGCTAGTTACCTTTGATTTTGTAATCCTTGTTCCTTTGATTTTTGCTACTCATTACAGTGATCCCTCAAGATACAATGGCCTCAAAATACAATATTTTCAACATACAATGGTCTTTTCTGACCCATCGTAAACTGAAACTAGACTCAACATACAATGTCTCAGACTCAGATCCAATTAATCAAGGCCACTTCCCTGGTAAATATCTGTATTAGTTGGTAGTTAGCAGCTATTCCTGACTGTTATATGTAGGGACTTGTTTTATCTGTCTTAGTTATCTGCTTATTTTTCTTAAATCTTCATTTTCTCTTGGATAACATTTTGGGGTGTTGGAACCAATTACTCAATTTACAATGGTTTCAACATACAATGGTCCTCCTGGAACCAATTAATATTGTATCTTGAGAGACCACTGCACTACTGTATCTAAACTCCTGGTTCTGACGGACTCTGGCTTATTTTCTGTATTAAACTAATCTGTTTACCTGGCTTTTATTCATTCTCCTGGTATCTTTACTTTGGCTATTTTCTGAATAAAACCCCCAATTGCTGTTTTGGCACTATCCTTCTTGACTAGTTCCGACCTGTTCGTCCACTAATCTTCACACCCTGGTCATTCTGTAGGTCTCCTTCTAGCAAGCTTGAACCAGTTTTCTCCTACCTTACTCTGCAGATGTAACCAAGCTCCCTAGCAGCCAAGTCGATCCTGCCTTGTGCCAAGCTCTGGTAACCTTAGCTTTCTACCAACTGGAGTGATTAAATGGGTTATCCAGCTGTTAATATTGATGACCTATCGTCAGAATAGGTCATCAATATCTGATTGGTGGTAGTTCGACACCCCGGCCGATCAGCTGTGAGACAGGGAGGCGGCCATCCATGTGAGCGCTGTTCCTGGTTTTCACACTGCGCCTCATGTCCTGTGGAGCCGTGACATAGTGTAATTACAAGCACTTGCTCCATTTATTTGAATAGAGTGAGTACTAGTATTGCACTGCACGTCCGAGACGAACAGTGGTGTAATTAAGAGGGAGTGGTGCTCGCATGGAGCACTGCCTTTTCTTCAAACAGCTGATCGGAGGGGTTCCAAAGTGTTAGACCCCCGCCGATCTGACATAGATGACCTATCCTAATGACAGGTCTTCAATATTAATGGCTGGACAAGGAAGATTGGTAGCAGTTTATGAATTTGCTGGCTGTGGTTATGACTATATATAACTCAGAGATAGCAGTCATAATATTGCTGTGTGCATAAGATCTAAATTTAGGCTGTATATGCTAATAATAAATGGTGCCTGCGCTTGAAAAAAAAATTACAGTCACACCTTTATTCTTTACATACAATTTTTAAGGCATATGCATTTTAACTACCTGATTTAATTGAAGCAAATCATATTGACAATATTGAGCAAACAAATGTTATCCTCACAGTCTTCTGCTACCTTCACTCCCCACCCGCAGATCCCAGGTACAGAATATCTCTGTCTTCCATGTTTCCTGTTGCTTTATGACTCAGAAGCTATGCTTCACAGTTGGAGTTGCTGGATCTTGTAATATTAATTTTCCTCCTAGATCATTGATTTTGCTTTGATGTGTTTTCCCCTCAATCCCCTGTGATCGCACCAGTCTTTTATCTTAAACCAATTCTTATACTTTGTTGTAATTTTCAAATAAAAGTAGAAAAATATGACCTCCTGTGATGGATGCACTGCGTAGATATAGCATGTAATTAATACAGGACCATACATTGGCTTTCTCAATATGAGCAGTTATTAAAGAGTTTTATGACTCATTGTAAAGTGGAATTTGTCAGATTCTCAGGTTAAAATGTCATGAACCCTCTTAGGATAACAATCTATGTAAGATATATGCAGGGCCGTATTTAGGGTTCATGCTGCCCTAGGCACTCTCTGTGATGACGCCCCCCCCAACGTGACCCATTCCCCCACGCCCCCAAATAGTAGCATAGTAGCCTCTCCTCAGTCCCCCCCATCCCATAGTAGCCTCCTCCCCCCACAGTAGCATAGTAGCCTCTCCTTAGAACCCCCCACCCCATAGTAGCCTCGTTACCCCCACCCCCCATAGTAGCCTCTTCTCACCCCCCACCTCATAGTAGCCTCCCCTCGTTACCCCACCCCCCATAGTAGCCTCCTCCCCCCACAGTAGCAGAGTAGTCTCTCCTCAGTAGCCCCCAACCCCATAGTAGCCTTGTTACCCCACCCCCTTAGTAGCCTCCTCCTGGACTTATTACAGTGACCTATCCTCCCCCCCAACCTCCTGGATACTGAAAATGGTCCTCTGCCAAGCCAATTAACCCCCACCCAACTACCCCACCATCCCCATACACTCAACTACCCTCAGTCTGTACCCCCCCCCACCTGCCGCTGGTGCACCTAGCTTTTCTGATGCCCAAGGCAAATATTGAAACACCCCCCATGCCAAATTCTCAACCTAATCCCTTCCCTCCAGTCCTACTGTTAAAGGGGTTGTCCTCTTTTTACTACTAATGACCTATGCTCACGATAGGTCATCAATATCAGATCGGCTGGGGTCCTCCGGCACCCTGACGATCAGCTGTTTGAAGAGAGAGCAGAGCTCATATGAGAGCTGCTTTCTCTGCTCTGTTCACCTGCTCGCCATAGAATTTGCAGTGAAGAGCAGTAAACAGAGCAGAGAAAGCAGCGCTCGTACAAAAAAAAAAAAAAGACAACCCCTTCAAAGACAGACTTGGAAAACATTTCATACAGCACTACAGAGCATACAGGGTCATACAGCGCCACATATGTACCTCTTACATCCAGTGACTTCTCTTCTCTGATGTAGACGTTCTATTTCCTCTTCTTCTGTCAGACCAGACCGCCATGGTGACTTCTTTCAGACGCGCCTCGTCTCTGAAGAGTTCAACAAACAGACATCTTACTTTCCTACTTTTCCATCATCCTCTCACCTTCTCCACATCTCACCCTGCCCACCCCCCATACTACAGAAACAGCCCCCCTGAAAATACTGGCACCACACAGAAAAACAGTACCCCCCTTACCTTTCAGATCAGATCCCCATATCAAACCCCAGATGAGACCCCCCATCTACAGACCCCCATTAGACCTCCAAACTCCCATATCTGACCCTCATTAGACCTCCAAAGCCCCAATCAGCCCCTCATTAGACCCCCAGACCCCCTATCAGATCCTCATTAGACCCCCAGACCCCCTATCAGACCCTCATTAGGCCTCCAGACCCCCTATCAGACCCTCATTAGACCCCCAGACACTCAATCAGACCCCCCATTAGACCTCCAGACCCCCTATCAGATCCTCATTAGACCCCCAGACCCCCAATCAGACCTCCAGACCCTCAATCAGACCCCTCTAGACCCCCAGTCAGACCCTTCAGGCCCCTAATCAGACCTCCTTCAGACCCCTAATTAGATCCCCAATCATACCCCCCCCTTCTGGCCCCATATCATACTCTTGTGGCCCCCATATAGAACTCTCCTTCTGGGGCCCATGTCAGACCCCCCCATTCTGTCCCACCATTTCAGACCCCCCCCCCATTCTGTCCCACCATTTCAGACCCCCCATTCTGTCCCACCATTTCAGATCCCCCCCATTCTGTCCCACCATTTCAGATCCCCCCCATTCTGTCCCACCATTTCAGACCTCCCCATTCTGTCCCACCATTTCAGACCCCCCATTCTGTCCCACCATTTTAGATCCCCCCCCATTCTGTCCCACAATTTCAGATCCCCCCATTCTGTCCCACCATTTCAGATTCCCCCCCCATTTTGTCCCACCATTTCAGACCCCCCCATTCTGTCCCCACCTTTTCAGATCCCCCCTATTCTGTCCCCACCATTTCAGATCCCCGCATTCTGTCCCCACCTTTTCAGACCCCCCCATTCTGTCCCCACCTTTTCAGACCCCCCCCATTCTGTCCCCACCTTTTCAGATCCCCCCCCATTCTGTCCCCACCTTTTCAGATCCCCCCCCCATTCTGTCGCCACCTTTTCAGATCCCCCCCCATTCTGTCCCCACCTTTTAAGATCCCTTTTTGGCCCCCATTTCAGACCTCAGATCAGACAAGAAAAAAAAAAAAAACTTACCTCCAGTCCTGGCTGTGTCCCCGCTCTCTCCTCTTCCAGGGGCCCGCGCTGAAGTCACCTGACCTCCTGCAGCGTCAGGTCAGAGGGCGCTCTGTACGTCCTGACGCTGCAGGCAGTCAGGACACAGCAGCGCCGGCCTCAGGAAGAGCAAGCAGGAGGAGGGGTAAATACTGTACAGCGCTACCAGCGCTTCACTCCCCCTCCTCCTGCAGGCTAGTGAGCGCCACCCGACAGCAGCACCCTAGCGCCCCCCCCCCCCCTGCGGAAATTAAAAAAAAAATAAAATTAAATTCCAGGATGGTTTTTTTTTTTTTTTTTTTAAATCGTTATATACTCCTGGCGGGGTGCCGCCCCCCGCAACCTGCCGCCCTAGGCACCGTGCCCCCGGTGCCTAGTTGTTAATACGGCCCTGGATATATGACATTGATTAAGCACTCAAACAGAAAATGTTTCCAGTGTACGCTATTTGTGAACTTTCCTCCCAGTAGACTACATCTCATTATTTGCAGGTTTGCTCTTCATGTGCAATTTTCTTGTCAGGTTATTGTACACACAATAACATAATAGAGAAACATTTGCACTCAAAACATACACGTGTCAGGCATAATGAAGAGTAGTGCTAGGCTACACTTTGCGATCTTAGTCTTGGTGTTACAATAAATACAGTAGGTCTAGCAGTTCTCAAATAATACGTATGAAGCTAACCACTGATCTGAAGAAGGTTGGCCCACAAATAACATTTATCATCTATAATATCACCACATGAGAGGTGATAAACATATGATTGTTAAGGTTAGGACTGTTGAGACTCCAACCAAACATACAAACAAGAGTCCGCTTGCTAGTCCCCTGTGCTCCCTGTCTATGGGACGGTATGGCTATCTTCATCAGTATCATAGAAGGGAAAGGAGTCGTGGTCACACATGAGCATTATGTCTCCATTCACTCCAGAGACTCTGATCACTTTTGATCACTATGATCACTTTTAACACCTATCGTGTTGTTTGTGGGCTAACGCCCTTAACAGGAATGTGTCATCAAAAAATTACCTACTGGTTAAAATTACGGTTTTATGTTTAATATATTTTAGTGGCACTGGCCACTAAGCCTAATAATAGGCGTTACTTCTTGATCTGTACACAAAACCTTACTTAAGTTATCGCCTTATCATTATATGCAGGTTTAGAATGGCATATATTACCTCTGTGCATAAATAATATAGGATCTAAAATTCACAATAGGTGATTGTCAAAGTTTATATCTTCCTTTGTTTTATAATGACCTCTGCACAGGTCACAGAGCATGCCCAGAAAACTCTCCCAATGAGGTACCCTCCTTACCATTGTGTCTATGGACCAGGGGGCTACTGTAAAGCAATTTTCTTAAGGCTTTCTAAATGCTGTTAAGAACAGCTCAGGCAAGTTGGCCGTCCCCATCATCATGTTCAGGAAATAGAATTAAAAATCTGCAATTAAAATAAAAACAGATTAGAAAAAAGCATATTTGTTGCTGTCTGATTTTAACTGGCAGATAAAATTTCCTTTAAGTTATTTGTGGAAAAAAGTTGAAATATCCATATTAATCCTTACAAATACAGATGTAGCAGGGTTAACAGTCACACTTGGTGAGTTATCATATCTAGTTAACGCGTTATGACCGTGACTGTTAACTATGCTACATCTGTATCTAGCAGGGGTGCACAGTAAGTCAGGAATAATTTGTAAGTATATATTGCTAAGAATAAAATTTATTTTTATAGATGAGCGAATCATCCAAAATTCGCTTCGGGGAATGTTCAACGAATTTATGACAAGATTCGTTCTTAATACGAATTTATTCAGTCAAATTTTTGTTCAAAAATAATCGTTGTTTTGCGAACATTCCTACACAAATTACGAACATACAGTCAGCATTGTTAAAAGTATGCAATACGTAAGAATTAGCATACAAAGTGCGTACAAATCCTTAAAGTACTATTGACTCGCCGACAGCTTATATGGAAAAAGAAGGCTGCTCGGATTAGAATTGAAACCTTACAGAGGGGCAAAAGAGAGGGGGGTTTATCAATTCCTAACACCTTCTTATATTTTCTGGCAGCTCAACTGCAACAGTTTGGGGGTTGGAATACTTCAATAGGGAGATATGAGGCGGCTCCGCAAATAGTAGTGCATGTGGCAGGGTGTGTGTCACCGGTTGAGATTCTGGAGAACAAAGGGCTGTTGGCGTCGGTGGGTGACTTACCTACTTTGACTCTAATGCACAAGACATGGCAATCCTGCAAAAAGTTGATGTCTATCCAAGGCTTTACTAGAGTAACTCCACTCTGGAACAATCCACTATTACCCGAGATATTTCGCTTGGAAGGTTTCTCACCGTGGCAAAAGAGGGGGGTCATCTTTCTGCACCAGGTACAGAAGGATGGAGAATTTAAATCCTTTGAACAGCTAAGAGATGAATTTCTCCTTCCCCGGCAATCTTTCTATCAGTTTTTGCAATTACGTCATGCTTATTACGCGCAATCTAAGTTGACCCCGTTAACTTGTGCACAGGTGCCCCTTTTACAGCAGTTGCTCTCTGGAGTCTCGATGCGGGGTATCATATCTCTGGTTTATAGACACCTTTTTGTTAAGTCCATGGGCGAACCGTCTCTATTTGTTAAAATCAAATGGGAAAAGGATGTAGGTTCATTGACCGACGAACAGTGGAAATACGTTCTCGGGTTAGCGCCTCAATTAACAGTTTGTGAAGGACAAAGAATGTCTCAGCTACTGCTCATACACCGGGTGTATAAATCACCTGCGTTTCTTTTTAAGATCGGAATCAGGTCTGATTCCATGTGTCCTAGATGTGCACATCCTAATGCCACATTATTGCATATGTTTTGGGAATGCAGCATGCTTACTGGCTTTTGGAAGTCTATATTGGGGCTCATCGGGAAGATCTATCATGCGGAGATTCCCTATACTTCTAGGGCATGTATTTTGGGTATATTTAAGGCTAGACCCCACAATAAGAAATTGGGCATTCAACGATTATTATTTCAAGCCCGTGTGTTGATAGCTAAACATTGGATACGGCCCCAGCCTCCCTCTCTTGTAGAATATCTGAACAGAATGCGGTTGATATTACGATTGGAAAAAGGGGTTTATACCAAACGTAACTGTGAAAAGAAATTTGAGGCAATGTGGGATCCATGGGTATCTGCTGACTTTGACACCCTTGTACCTCACAATCCTTGTGACGCCAGGTAGAGGTTGCGACCTGGTAGAGCAACTACAGTGTAAAGTTTGTTTGACGCCGTGTCAATTGTGTGCTTGCTGGCCGTCTCTCCGTCAGGTTGTGGGTGGGTGGGGGGGGGGGGGTGTTTGTTGATATGTGCTTAGTGTGCATAAGTGATTGCGGATGATTGTTGTCAATTCATCGTACTGATATGTTTTGGCATATTTACAGTGCTGACTGTTTGTAATAATGATCACATGCACGTTTATTTAAATTTCAATTATTTTATTTTACTGTGCTATATATATCTGTATATTTTTTCAAAACTTGTTAATAAAAATTATCTGATTTAAAAAAAAAAACTATTGACTCGCGATTGCGTCATACGCACCAGGCTAGGCCGCAGCGTACAGTCTTTAGAGGCAGTCCATATGAGCTAGAAAAGTAAGGTGCTAGCTATCTGGCTAAGTGCATGATTCACTAAAAAACACTGTACAATAAGTGCATTAATATAGGACACATTGCAGTACCTGAAAAAGAATACACACAATGGGCTAAAGTGCTTGAACTTTGTTGAACCTGTAAAAACATTATTGCTAAAATACAGCAAAGACAGTATGCAAACATTTTAGTGCAATTTCACATTTGCAAGCATAAAAGGCTTAGATATACGTTTGAGTCTCTCCTTATGGCTGCTTGATAATAAAACACTGGAACACAGTACAAAATGCAATTGTAATCCACGTGAGGTAATTTTGTATTCCAAACAGGTAACGTGTAATCCACATGGATGATATAAAATAGCAGCAAGTAGAGAACCCTTTTTGCAAAGCGGGCTCCCAAATAACCTGAGAAGGGGGGGGGGGGAATAGGCGTGCTTAGGAGCAAATGGGAATTTTCTGCAGAATGGGGGAAAGTCCTGACAAGCCATGCCCATCTGGCTGAGGTCAAACAGTGGGCAATACAAACTAAACAAACATAAAAAATGCCAACTAGCTCTCACCCATCAGGTGCAGTCCATGGTGTGGTTCCCATAGGTCCTCTTGAAGTGTCCTTTAAATCAGACAGCCAGTAGTTGGGTTCCTCAGATGAGGGACCTGAAGTTCTCGTCGCTTGAGCTGCTACTGAACGACATCAGAGGACGCTCCTGCCTCCTGTAGGCCACACTCGCTACTGTGGTGGAACTTCACTGCCCTCTTCTTCCGGAAGTCGGACTTGACAGGGTCCGGGTGGTGGTCATGCTGGTGAGCGCTACAGCCACTTGCGCTTTTCTGGATCCTCCTGCCGGGACAGCAGGGGTAAGGACTTCTGGCTGCAGCGGTTCCCGTAAGGTTGCACCCAGGGAAGAAGCCCCAGCTCCCCTGGCTGCTGCTGGCTTCTTTTTCCATGCTAGTTGGTACTGGTGGATCACCGTGGATTGGAATGTAAATTATGACGTTTGAAAGGACTGTGGACCCAGCTGAAAGGACTGCGATGGTGGTGGAAGTCCAGTTATCAGAGGCTCCGGCTGTGGCTTTTCCCTGAAGCGGAAGGTGCCATCTGGTGACTCCTGAAGGCAGCGCACCAGTACTTCACTTGGTGGTTCCTCCGACCAAACTTCAGGTGGTAATGTTGGGACCAGGGGCTTAGATAGTAGGGTAACCCCGTTAGCGAAGGGGCCTTTCAGGGATGCCATGGGGGTGTACTCCACCTGATCCCCCACGTACAGGCTGTGACGGGGTTGAGGCAGGTACGGCCGTTTAACTGACCTGCGTCCCACGAAGTACTCCCTGCCGTCCTCGTTGTCCGCCAGGAAGCCAGAGCCTCGCTCCACCGAAAACTACAGGACCGTTCCCTTTCGGCGCTAAAATGTAGGATCTCCCGGCCTAGGATAGTCCAGTACCTGACTGACCTGACCCAGTCCTCCACCGCATTCTTGTAGTCCCAGAGGGTCTGCGCGTGGGCCGTGACCGATGCTGGCACAATCGGGTTCTGCCGTATGGAAGGTGTTGTTGATCTCCTCCTGGGCAGCGAAATGGAAGCTCCAGCTGCCTCCGCTGCACCAGCCGCAGCAGCCGCACCAGCCACCTCACCAGCCGGCAAGGAGAATATGGACACTGAAGCCGGTGAGTCTCTCTTGCACAGTTGTGACAAGCTGATGTCTGGAGCGGGCGGTGGTTCGGGGAATTCGTCCCCAAAGACCATTTCACTCCACTTCGGACGCAGTTCTTTAGCCATGCTTGCTGTACTGTTCAGTGCTGGTCTAAACTGGTTCAGAGGAGGGAGGAGTAATGAGGGAGCAGTCTTCACTCCCTATACGTGTCAATAGTTAGTTCCCGGTGGGCTGGGCTAGTTTTTCCTGCTCTTGACGGGGTGTATCTTCATTTTCCCGGTTCACGAGGAATGTGTACGTTACGTACGTAGCGTACGTAGCGTTAGCGTTCAAACTTTTTCAAAAATTTAGGAATAATACGAAGCGAATCCGAAAAAATCTGGATTCGCTTCGGAGTAGAAAATGTGTAAGATTCTATACGAATCTACGAAGCGGCGAATAGATTCGCTCATCTCTAGTTATTTTATACAATCGGGGGCATGTGATAGCACAGCATAGGAAAAAAAACATATGATACAAAATAGGTAATAATATACTCAGGGATGATCATGGTTAGTGTTCAGCGAAGCAAAGCATTTGAAGTGGAATTCGGTCCGAAGTTTAGGAAAACTTTTATTCAAAACAAATCCAAAGTTCACTAAGCTTCGTGGTAACAAATCAGTTTTTCCTAAAATGGCAGCTGCACGTGCTACAAAGTGAAAGTAAGAAGCCTGGGAACATGAGATCACCCATAATGCCTTGCAGCAAGCCAGTCCACAGATAGCTATCCCCTGTGATGTCACATACCTATAAAACCCTCATCTCGCGTGGTCTCCGTCATAGTTCTGTGAGCTGAGCATAGGAAGAGACGTGGCAAGCGCTCATGCATTAGGGACAGTGTTGCTGAAAATGATTAATAGAAGAATATTGGAGAGGGGGACTGCAGGGAGACTATAGGGAGAATGCAGGTAAACTGCAGGGAGACTTATGCTGTATCAGTTTTATGTATGTATTCCTATATTTACTTAACCCTAAATCAGCCATAAACTAAGATATGTAATTCAATTCAAGATGGAAGCCATTATTCCACTTCCAGCGAACCAACGAATACCATCCAGTCTGCACCCCTTAGGGGGGCCAAGTTTTAATGATGACCATCCTCATATTTTGCTGGGTTTACTTCCAAATCCTACTTCAACGTCTCCATCTTTAAAAAGTCAACAAGATGAAGAGAGAGAAGGAGCTGGATGTTCCTGGTGACATATTCTCATTGATGTTAGATGAAGTGGAAAAGGAGAAAAAGCAGAAGACAGAAGAAGGACTCCTACCTGTAGGTCAGGATTGCGTTGGGGTTGGAGAAGTGGGAATTCAACAGCTGATTAATATTCTTTGCTTACTGTCAAATAACCTGCAGGAGATTGCAGGCCAGAACAGTAATAATATGCATATTTTCCCCCCACCTAACCAGCCAAACCCCCATACCAGCAACAACCCCTGTTTAAAGGTGCCGCATGACCATTGACAATGAAGAAGGACTATACAGTGCAGTCTTCATCATTTTAAAAAGGGTAGTTGTTCACCGCAGCATGGCCACAACCCACCAGCAGCAAGGCCGCTCTGTGTGGCCGTACCTTAAGACATAGTGGCCTGGGCATACCTGATTTATAGTGATTTGTGACAAATTAATTTGGAACGAATCAAATAGAATTTTTCTAAACTTTGCTCATCTCTAATCATGGTGTCCCAAAGTAAAAACTAGAATGGGATATTTAGTGGCATGATCACATACAGTGCCTTGCAAAAGTATTCGGCCCCCTGGAACTTGTCAACTTTTTGCCACATTTCAGGCTTCAAACAAAAAGATATAACATTTTAAATTTTTGGTGAAGAATCAACAACAAGTGTATCACAATTGTGAAGTGGAACGAAATTTATTGGATCATTTAAACTTTTTTTGTAATAAGAAAACTGAAAAGTGGGATGCGATGCTGCGATTACAGCTGCAAGTCACTTGGGGTATGTCTATCAGTTTTGCACATCTAGAGACTGAAATTCTTGCCCATTCTTCCTTGCAAAACAGCTCGAGCTCTTTGAGGTTGGATGGAGAGCGTTTGTGAACAGCAGTTTTCAGCTCTTTCCACATATTCTCAATTGGATTCAGGCCTGGACTTTGACTTGGCCATTCTAAGACCTGGATACGTTTATTTTTGAACCATTCCATTGTAGATTTTGCTTTATGTTTGGGATCATTGTCTTGTTGGAAGATAAATCTACGTCCTAGTCTCGGGTCTTTTGCAACTCCAACAGGTTTTCATCCAGAATGGTCCCTTATTTGGCTCCATCCATCTTCCCATCAATTTTAACCATCTTCACTGTCCGTGCTGATGAAAAGCAGGCCCAAACCATGATGCTGCCACCACCATGTTTGACAGTGGGGATGGTGTGTTCAGGGTGATGAGCTGTGTTGCTTTTATGCCAAACATATAATTTTGCATTGTTTCCAAAAAGTTTGATTTTGGTTTCATCTGACCAGAGCACCTTCTTCCACATGTTTGTTGTGTCTCTCAGGTGGTTTGTGGCAAACTGTAAACAAGACTTTTTATGGATATATTTGAGAAATGGCTTTCTTCTTGCCACTCTTCCATAAAGGCCAGATTTGTGAAGTGTTCGACTGATTGTTGTCCTCCCACCTCAGCTGTAGATCTCTGCAGTTCATCCAGAGTGATCATGGGCCTCTTGGCTGCATCCCTGATCAGTCTTCTCCTTGTTTGAGATGAAAGTTTAGAGGGACGGCCAGGTCTTGGTAGATTTGCAGTGGTCTGATACTCCTTCCATTTCAATATGATCACTTGCACAGTGCTGTTTGGGATGTTTAAAGCGTGAGAAATCTTTTGGTATCCAAATCCGGCTTTAAACTTCTCCACAACAGTATCACGGACCTGCCTGGTGTGTTCCTTGGTCTTCATGATGCTCTCTGTGCTTTAAACAGAACCCTGAGACTATCACAGAGCAGGTGCATTTATACTGAGACTTGATTACACACAAGTGGATTCTATTTATCTTCATCAGTCATTTAGGACAATATTGAATCATTCAGAGAGCCTCAATGAACATCTGGAGTGAGTTTTCTGAACTGAAAGTAAATGGGCCGAATAATTTTGCACGCCCAACTTTTCAGTTTTGTTATTACAAAAAAGTTTAAATGATCCAATAAATTTTGTTCCACTTCACAATTGTGACCCACTTGTTGTTGATTCTTCACCAAAAATTTAAAATGTTATATATTTTTGTTTGAAGCCTGAAATGTGGCAAAAGGTTGAAAAGTTCCAGGGGGCTGAATACTTTCGCAAGGCACTGTACATAATCATCAATGACTGGGTGCTAAAGTGATAGCTCTATCATCCAATGAGGCACCATTGAGCTGTCATTCAGAGCAGAGAAGAGGGGTTGGTGAGCCTTCAGTGCAAAGAGCCTTGGACATTGCACCTGAAGGGACCCACTCTATCGCAGTGTAAGTTCAATAAGATAGCTCTGTGAGTGATTTTGAGGGATCAAAGCTGCTGACAGCCTCCCTTTAAGCTACTGTATATCTATGTCACATTTTACAGAGCTTTACAGAGTATAATATGAATATTGTATACATGTAAGAAAGCAAACTGTGACAAGCTGTATTGCTTTTTTTCTTAATATTCTTACATATACAATTTTATTGAAGGTGAATTAATTAATCAAGTTACTGGCATGGGCCCGTCACACCATGCTTTCTTTTTCCTTTCAATAATTATTTCTATAGATTGTTTTATCATTTGATTTTCTTAGGCAGAATGCAAAAGTAAGTTATTTCAGGTAACAAACACTCTAGAATCTGCCCATAGATGAAAATCTGCTCGCAAAGTTGGATATCTTCTCTTATTTTATATATAAATGAGTAGGGTTTGTAGCTTTGTATAACAAAATAGGGCTTAATTTCCTATATTGCTATGTACAATATCTCTCAGGTTCAATATTACTGTAATGCATTATATACAGTGTATTTTTCTGAACAAAATGATTTGATGGAACTTAAGGGTATCTTCAAATACTGCAATTTTATTTTTTTTGTAGACATTTCTGAAATGGTCCCATTCATCTAAGGGGTTTGCAAAATCCCATGTGCATGCTCTGTAACAGCTGCACTCAGATAAAAAGAGATTTTAACAATAAATCTATGAGTATACAGTACTATGCAAAAATTTTAGGCAGATGTGGAAAAAATCTGCCAAGAAAGAATGCTTTCAAAAATAGAAGTGTTAATGGTTGAGATTTATTCTGTAGTATGGAAAAAAGAAGCAAAAGCATGGATGGCACTGCCAAAAAGCACCAACTTAAGCGAAACATCGAGATGGCTGCACAAAAACCTCAAGAGGACACCGGTGGTGCTTAATCCGATCCAGTTACTTTTGAAGTCGACCTTTTTAAATCCGTCCATAAGCTAAATTTACGTAGAATGTTTTGTTCTAAGACTAGTGAGGATAAAATACGGAGGGAGGGAGAGACCCCGGTAGTGATAGGTCCTTTGGGTTTCAGTACCTCTGCTAACTTTAATGATGATACAGAGATGTCTTATCTAGGTAAAGGATGTCCTCGTTTAATCGAACATGTAAGACAGATCCATACAGACAACTCTAGGATTCTTTCATTTGCAGGGATAGAAACAATTCCCAATATGCCCAGAGGGGCAGCAGACATACAGCATTACTTTGTAGAGAAGCCAGCTGGATCATTAGAAACAATGCACTAGGACTGTTAGGTCTTAATGATAAAAATGATTTGAGTTTATTCCTCTAAGCATTAGTTGGTCGCACATCTGCATTTATATGGTTATATACATGTTTTTAATAGTCTGAACAGCTAGTGCAACCCTTCCCCCCCTTGCTGCTCGTGTTCATGACAGCTGAGGGACGGCACTCCTGCTTAAGAGACAATGCACTTGTTTCAGGAGTCTAGAGAGGCCAGAGGAAGCGCATCTCGCGCAAAACAGCCGTCGCCGCTCTGCAGCACTTGTGTAGCGTTACCACACCGTGTTACCGCAGTTTATATGTAAGTCGGTCTTTTTTGGACAAATAAAGCGAATCTCAACTTTTCAGGTGAGTGCCATCTTCATTTCTTCTCAAAAGATTTTATTCTGTAGTAAGACAACGACCCCAAGCATACATCCTATGTCATTAATAACTATCTTTAGGGTAAAGAGGGACAAGGAGTCCTAGAAGTAATGATATGCCCCCCCCCCACATATTGAGTCCTGATCTCAACATTATAGAGTCTGTCTGGGAATACATGAAGAGACAGAAGGATTTGAGCAAGTCTATATCCACAGATCTGTGGTTAGTTCTCCAAGATGTTTGGAACAACCTCCATGCCAGGTTCCTTCAAAAACGGAGTGCAAGTGTACCTAGAAGGATTGACAGTGTTTTGAAGGCAAAGGGTGGTGACTAAATATATACTATATACTATATTATACTAAATACTATATATTTGATATAGGTTTCTCTTTTGTTCATTGACATTGCATTTTCTTAATTGACAAAAATAAACTATTAACACTTCCGTTTTTTAAATCTTTTTTAATCCACAGCATATTTTCTCACACATGTCTAAAACATTTGCACAGTACTGTACCCTAACATTTTCTACTCCCTACCAAAGCAGACATACATCCCTGCAGAGATTTGGGACACCAAGCAAAATAGTTAAATAAGGAGACAGAAGAAATTAAGAGAAAGAATAGCTGTTCATGTTTTAGGGTGAGAAATAGAACGTGGGACGGGAGGAAGGAGGAGTTATATTTGTTATTGTCTTTAAAAATAAAAATGATATCACTGAGAATATTTTAGATGAAACCTAGATAGAAAGAACTACCTCAATGCCAACTCACCGTGAGTAAGGCAGGAGGGAGAGAATAATTTCTCTGATAGCAGACCAAGTTTAATTGCCAGATCTATGACTCATGCAGCTGGTTGAGAGCTGCACATACATTCTCAACATGGGACTGTAAGGATGAATATGCTTTCCATCTGTGAGAACCTAATTACCAGCAAACTCAAAAACACAGTCAGATGTTTTCATTGTGTCGGATTCAATGTGCAGCCAGTGAAATGAGAAAATATTATTTCAGGGAAAAAAGGGCCTTGTCTTGTCGGGATGAAGGAGTGTCAGGCAAAGTCATTTAGATGTATAATTGGCTTTGTTACCTTTTTTTTAATTGATAGTTGGTCTTATTTAATACTAATGAATAATGAATCATTATTTTCTACAGGTTGTCTGGAACGTATCACCTTCCTCTTAAAATGGCTGACCCACTCTTTTAGCTGCTTGACTAATGAGACAATCTTATTTACTTTCCATAAAGAATAAGAGACATCAGAGAAAGAGAATACAAACCACTGCTTATAGATGACCGAATGAAATAAAGATTTTTCACACGTGTACATGCAAAGGTTTTCGTTGATATGATTACATCGATGGCATGGCAATGCTCCTATTCTAGCTAGCCTAAGAAACAATTCATTATCTTTATTTATATAAACTATCATTGTCCTAACGGTTTCCAAGATGTGTTGATAAAAAAAGTATTAAAATTTGCTCAGTTGAGGGCCCAAAATAGGTAATCTTTAAATGATTTCTGGGCTCCTGATATTGATGACCTATGCTTAGGATAGATCATCAATAGCCAATCAATGGAGGCCCAACACCTGAAACCTCCAATTGTAAGCTAATCTCTGCAGTATTCCAGACCAGGTTATGTGCAAGGCTGTTTTGTTATGTACAGTTATGTCATTTTATGCCATGTATATTCCCAGTGTGGTTATGTATGGATGTGACAGAATTAATCCCTGATAACGTCATCACACTGGCCAGAGTGGTGACCTCATACGTCACTGTGCGCAAGATTTTGTGCGGCATCTTCAATAAAGATGGCCGTGATGGCCTCTTTGAGCGCAAATGGATGAGATGAGTATGTATCTTTTTTGTTTTAACCACATTTCATGGAAAATTGATTTGTTACCAGTAGCGCAAGGAAATTTAACTTTGCGCCAAATCAAATTTTTCCTGAAATTCGGATCGAAGTGAATTTGACGTTGATTCACACAACTGTAGTCATAATTCTTCGTACAGGTAAGCAATCGCAATGACAGCATATAAAAGCCACTAACACTCCTGACACTGAACTATTGAATGGACCCATCTCAGCTCTGGTTCTCTGATGCTTACCTGCTGTCCTGCAGCATTTCCTTCTTGGTCAATAAACCAAGACCTATTTGGGTTTGAATGGCAACTTGTGTTTTTAATTTGTGAACTCCAACTAATTCTCCTAAGGGGCTTGTCTCCCTTCAGCAAATTACATTTATCATGTAGACAAAGTTAAAAAAAGGCACTTACTAATGTATTATAATTGTGTAACACCCCAGAGTAGTGTTACCACTCTTGGTATCCAGCTTCTATCTGTGTGCTACCCTAAATGTCATTCCATGCATTGTATTCCCATACCTGCAGTACTGTGTATATTCCTACCTAATGTTATGTAACTGTTGTAATGTTATGTACCTGGTGGACCAGCAGGTGTCAGTAATACTGTGGCAGATTTAGTTTGTAGTTTCACCAGAATGGTACGTTCCTTATTCCATTCTGACCCCCTCTTCTGGAGAGAAGTAGTTTCTTCCAACTTCCTGCAGTGAGGTGGAAAAGGCAGTTTAGACAGTTTACCCTACCCCCTGCTAGGGGAAGGAGATGTTCAGGATAGCAGAGCACGTTCAGCTCTATTGATCCACCAAGACTGAGAATTACAGCCTGAAACAAGGCACCAGCTAAAGGAAAGCCAGACTTAATAGAAAAGCTCAGATTAAGATTTCAGTGTGGTCGGTACTCCGGTATAAATGCAGCGGTGCACATGGTAAGCCGAGGCTGTCAATATTGAAAGGAATAAATCCCAGCACACGCTGACTTGATTCAGTATTATCTTTATTTTTTCATCACTTTGGACGCGTTTCGGCTCTACCTGAGCCTTTGTCAACACATATCCAGCTGGCTTTATATACACAAGAGGAAATTACAACATGACTAATTAAGACAAAAGGAAGTTACAACACATCTGACGTTACGCGCCGTTGTCTTGGTAACCCAAGAAAAAAAAGACACAATCAAAACTTGTATTTCTCAATTCATTTAGATCCCGTCTGAAAATAAAACAATAACAATAACAGAGTAACAGGAATATGCATGCAAAATGCTCAATAGATATCACTATAAAATGGTACAAAATTATAAAATTAAAGAATTACATGGAGGCTTCGTTTTAGCTTAGGGATAATTGTGCTACTTCATATTCCCTGTTTAACCCCTTGGGTTCCAGGGTCTGAAGAGTATGTATCCACTATGCCTCACGGTATTGTAAAATCCTTTTTATGTTACCACCACGACATGGTACCTCAATCTGCTCTATAATTTGATATTTCAGCTGGGAAATTTGATGTCCCTTTTTCTCAAAATGATATGGTACAGGAAGCAGTAGGTTTTTAGTACAAATAGTAGACTTATGCTTTTCAATGCAGTCTCTTGCATGTTGGATAGTCTCTCTAACATACAAGAGACCGCATGGACATTTAATCAAATAGATGATATTGGTCGACATGCACGTGAAATAACCCTTGATTTTATAAGGTTTCCCCGTATGTAGGTAATAAAATGTATCTCCTCTTATGATGTTCGAACACTGCATGCAATTCAAACATGGGAACGTGTCATTTTTATGAGAGGCCAGGAAAGTCTGCTTTGGAAGTGTCATTGAACTACCTATATCCGCACGGACCAATTTATCACGTAAATTGGGAGCTTTTTTGTTGCAAAATAATGGTGGACTTTTAAATTCTGCAATCTTCTATCTATCTATCAATGGCGTTATTATGTGGGTAGAATTTATGTATTAAAGGTATCCTTTTAGCATTTTTTTCCTTCTTTTTTGTGGATATCGCCATAATATCTAAACTCTCGTTTTTTTTAAAAAATATCTTGCAAAGCGTCATTCAAAATGTGCTGTGGATAGCCTCTGTGACAAAATTTATTAGTCATTTCCTTTAATCTAATTTTCTTATTGGTAGGATTAGATACAATACGGTTAACCCTTTGGTATTGGGATTTAGGGATAGCCCATTTGGTAGATTCCGCATGGCCACTGTTATAATGTAAAAGGCTATTTTTGTCTGTCAATTTGCGAAACAAGTCTGTTTCGAGGGTTCCCTCCCGGGTCCTTATAACCGTAGTATCAAGATAGTTGATTCTATCTGGGTCGCATGTCATAGTGAACTTTAATTCTGGCCATATCGCATTCAATCTCTCAAAGAAGGCCATGAGCGCTTCACGTGGCCCCTCCCATATGCAAAATATGTCATCGATAAATCTTTTCCAACATTTTATGTTGATCACATAAGCCTCATCAGTGTAAACATATCTGTCTTCAAAATCTGCCATATAGAAATTTGCATATGGGGGCTCAATCGATTCCACCTTTGATTTGACTGTGACAAATCAAAAAAGTGACTATAACGAGTGAATTCCTGCAGATCCCGACCAGTGAGTACAGACGCAGAGATTGGGAGCGGGAACTTAAAAGTTTAACATCTAGCGAACTTCACGCAATTACGCTCACTGAATACTATAAAGTGGGCCGAATCCCACGTGGAATACGCGTCCATTTGCGTCCAACGATTTTTCCAGATGACAAGGAATACTGTCAGGCATTTGAAAAGAGCATTAATAAATGCTCTCTGGATATTATTCTATTAACAGTGGACTATTTACAAAAATCTATTGCGACAGTCAAATCAAAGGTGGAATCGATTGAGCTTCAACTACGGGAATGTATGCATTGAAAGAGAAAGTGGACCTATATTTACAGGGTTACCGCAAGGATATCGAGACCAAAAAACGTGATAAATTCACAAGAGACACAGAGGACTATTTGCAGCAAAAAGTATACAGATGGCAAGATCCTTTATATTCCCGTAACAACAACAGATATAGGAGAATATCCCCAGGATACCAGTCATCCAGTTCGGCGAGCGATCAATCCAATCCTAAACAGTCCAGGAATTTTTTAAGGAGAGGCAGAGGACGTCATCCAAGAGGAGGAGGAGGGCCGGCCGCCACCACCGGAGAAATTACCCCTATACCATCACGGAATCCGATGACATCCCGGTCTCAGGTACAGACAATCAAACATTAGTTATTAATATATCTTCTAAGAACCTGACACCGCAACAGCTGAGCCTGCTAGAAAAGGGTCTGTCATTTAGTCCAGTGACACGCTTTGATTCTTTTCAATTGGACATTGATATGGAGAGATTCTTTAGGAAAGTAAGATTAAAGACTCATTTTCATGCTAAAGAATCTACATCTAGAGATACAATGATGTCCTTAACAGAATCTACCCATATGCTGAAACTGAAGGGACTGGGGTTACGTAATCCAAGCACATTTATGCCACCAAAACAATACCATCCTGTAGAGACATTTATTGAATTGGTGAAATGGGACATTACAGCAGTCCTAAGTGACATTAATAAAGGTCTTCTTCCATTTAGAAAAAATATATCTAATGAAGATTACCTAGCGCTACAATCTCTTGTGTCAGATACAGATTTAATTGTAAAACCAGCCGACAAAGGCGGATCCATTGTTATAATGGATCGCAGCATGTATGTTGCTGAAATAAGGCATCAGCTGAATGACAATGAAACATATGAAGTATTACACTGTAACCCTGTAACACGGATCCGCAATAGAATTGACAATGTGATTGAACATTATGTGAATGAAGGCACCATTGAAGAAAAAATGGCTCAGTACTTGAGAAATTACTCACCTATTGTATGACACCAGTATTTTATACTTTGCCGAAGGTGCATAAAACCTTGAATAATCCTCCTGGACGCCCCATTGTGGCGTCCACAAATTCTATACTTACTCCTTTATCACTAGTGCTGGAGAAGGTTTTGACTCTTTTGGTAAGACACACTAGGTCTTTTTTGCTGGATACTGGGGCATTTCTAGAGGTAGTACACACTATGGGCACCATTTCAAACAACAGTCTTTTGGTGACCATAGATGTTGTAAATTTATACACATCTATTGAACATGTAAAAGGTATCAAGGCTGTTAGGAATATTTTAGATATCCACTCTGTTCCTGAAAATCAACAGAGGTTCCTAATTGACCTTCTAGAGGTTTTATTATATAAGAACTATTTTATGTCTGAGGATCAATTTTTTCTCCAGAAGCGGGGATCGGCAAGGGGCGCGAACGTGGCCCCCCCATATGCAAATGCCTATATGGCAGATTTTGAAGACAGATATGTTTACACTGATGAGGCTTATGTGACCAACATAAAATGTTGGAAAAGATTTATTGATGACATATTTTGCATATGGGAGGGGCCACGTGAAGCGTTCATGGCCTTCTTTGAGAGATTGAATGCGATATGGCCAGAATTAAAGTTCACTATGACATGCGACCCAGATAGAATCAACTATCTTGATACTACGGTTATAACGACCCGGGAGGGAACCCTCGAAACAGACTTGTTTCGCAAATTGACAGACAAAAATAGCCTTTTACATTATAACAGTGGCCATGCGGAATCTACTAAACGGGCTATCCCTTAATCCCAATACCAAAGGGTTAGCCATATTGTATCTAATCCTACTAATAAGAAAATTAGATTAAAGGAAATGACTAATAAATTTTGTCATAGAGGCTAACCACAGCACATTTTGAATGACGCTTTGTGAGATATTCAAAAAAATGAGAGTTTAGATATTATGGCGATATCCACAAAAAAGAAGGAAAAAAATGCTAAAAGGATATCTTTAATACATAAATTCCACCCACATAATAACACCGTTGATAGAATTGTCAGAAAACACTGGCCTTTGTTACATAATTCATATCCTGAGATTGCAGAATTTAAAAGTCCACCATTATTTTGCAACAAAAAAGCTCCCAATTTACGTGATAAATTGGTCCGTGCGGATATAGGTAGTTCAATGACACTTCCAAGGGTCGCCCCGTAGCAACTAAGAACAACCTGGTCCTTGCTCGCTGCATTTTTGGCATCACGAACAGGATCAGTCTGAAGTGCCTGCATTGTTAAGGCCACAGCTCAACCCTGTTTGAGGCACAAACAGTCGTTGGGCAGCAGCCCCTTACGTGACCAAACGCCGTCATTGGCTTATTACAGCCATCCAGCCACACACCAGTGGCTACTGCATCGAACACTAACTGACTATCCTGTCAGTCTCATGACTACATGGACAACCTCTAGCTCACTGAAGAAGGCAATCTGCCGAAAACGTTTTGAGCTTCTGAGCTGTTTTTTGTCAAGTTAAATGCTTGAAACTATTAAAATTAACTTGAAGCAATTTTAGTGTTCAGAGTTTAGAGTTCAGGAACCTCATTTATTACATTTATTGGCCTGGGAACCATTTCCTGAATATACTCCCATACGGTTTGAGGACCAAACCTTACTTTACTTAGATCCTCAGAGGAGGCCCGCGACAAAGTGGCTGGAGTACCCACCTCTCCTAAACCCCGGCACAATGACATCCGGCAGAACTTAATTGTCCCAGCAGCCTTGATCAAGAATGTTACCACACTTTGGGACTACAAACGTACCATAGAGGACTGGGTGGTTCAAGTGCTGGAGCATCCCCGACCCGGTAATCCGACCCTGGAAAGGCGATACTGTCCTCTGGTTCAGTGTGGACAGAGGAGTCGGTTTCATCACCGACGAGGAGACTGCTGACGAGCTGTACGTAAACCGCCGCTCCATGAAGAGGCTGTACCTTCCTCCATCATGCCACAACTTACACGCCGGAGATTTCGTGGAGTTCACCCCCATGAAGAGCCTGCAAGACCCCTTTGCCACCAGGGTGAAAGTGATTGCCCGACCACCGAGGCTGGAAGAACCTCTAGAGGAGTGGGAGGATCACTCTGCAGCTGCCGCTCTGGATCACCGTCCCCGGGAGAATGACGGGAGAACCAGCACACAAGGAGCGAGACCGCTTTCCAGTGAGCCGGAGCCACTCATCCCTGGGTTTGCCCCGCCGCCAGCGTTCCAGGTGGGTCAAATATTCCTACCTAATGTTATGTAACTGTTGTAATGTTATGTCCCTCGTGGACCAGCAGGTGTCAGTAATACTGTGGCAGATTTAGTTTGTAGTTTCACCAGAATGGTACAGTACGTTTCTTATTCCATTCTGACCCCCTCTGCTGGAGAGAAGTAGTTTCTTCCAACTTCCTGCAGTGAGGTGGAAAAGGCAGTTTAGGCAGTTTACCCTTCCAACCGCTAGGGGAAGGAGATGTTCAGGACAGCAGAGCACGTTCAGCTCTGTTGATCCACCAAGACTGAGAATTACAGCCTGAAACAAGGCACCAGCTAAAGGAAAGCCAGACTTAATAGAAAAGCTCAGCTTAAGATAGAAATTCAGAAATCTTTATCTGCCAAACATCTGCCAAGTATATAACGCTGCACTTGCTGGAACATCAAGATAGGGCCTGAAGTGAATTTCCTATATGCAAATTGAGTTAATAAAACTGCATTGGATCATCCATAAAGGTCTGGACTTCATTTCCACTCGACGACCCTCAATTATTTCACCTATTAATGCAGCCGGAGCCACCGCCTAGGGCCTATCCGTCCATCAAGGTAGGAACACCGTAACACATGCTACAAAGACATATGAGGCCTAAACTACCCTTGGCACTCCTACACTGGGACGAGAGGAACATCACCTTAGAGGGCCCTGGAGGGGAAGGGTCGCCCCGTAGCAACTAAGAACAACCTGGTTCCCGGTCGCTGCATTTTTCCACATTGCCTTCTTTGCTGCCTTTATTTTTCCATCACATTATACACTGCTCGTTTCCAGAGGTTATGGCAACTGCTGCAACATAGCTACAAGGTGGCAGGGGTGGGAAGTGTGGCGCATGTGTTCCTATTTGTGCTTCGATGATCCTGGCCACTGGAAGTGGACAGCCTCTTTTCTTACAGTGTGCAAGCACGACCACCGCTGCTGGATTGCAGGGTGGTTGTAACCCGTGGAATTATTTCCTCTTTCCTCTGCTCCCTCATTCTCCTCCAGACTGAAGGGGAAGGGGAAGCTGCTTTAGATGCAAATATCTCTAGTTTGGTATCAGCTACAGATATGGGCATTCTAAGCTTTCAAACAATATCAGAATGACAGCACTATCATCAGTACATGGGACGATATCACTGTTGGAAATCAGGATGCAGTTAATACAGCTGAAAGTGAAAGTAAAAGCAGATTTTATGTGATTATTCCCATCTTGATTTCTAACAGTGATATATCGTTATTATCTTGGGCTAATGCTGTCATTTTGACAAGACCAGTTGCAGGACTCTAGCTACCTATCAGAAGATATCAGCAGCTAAAGCACCCCTTTCCACTTCTGCCCTAGTCCAGCTCTGCAGAACACCAGAACAGTTAAGTACTAGAGATGAGCGAGTAGTGTTCGATCTAGCCGGTATTCGATCGAATACTACGCTATTCGGCATACTCGATTTCAATCGAGTATAACGGCGATGGCGCACTTAGAATTCGTTTCCCCTCCCACCTTCCCTGGCGCTATTTTTCCACCAATCAACATGCAGGGGGGGTATGACAGGCCCGCGGAGCACGCTGGCAGCACGAAAACAGCGTCTACATGGATTGGCTGGAAAAACCATGTGACCTCGAATATTAAACACTCAGCTCTTCCTGCTCGTTCGCATATGCTGCGTGAACTTAGTCAGGGACAGAGGCTGGAGAAGGGACAGATAGGTTTTAGCTGTTGGACAGGCAGGAGCGTGATTAAAAGCCCTTATCAGGGCTACTATAGTGCAGTACAGTGATAGCTTTACTACAATATACAGTCTGCAGAGAACGGTTGCTGTATTCAGGGATAGCTGCTGGAGTAGGGACAGAGAGAGGCATTAGTGGTGTATTAGGTGCTCTGCTACATACAAAACTATATTTGGCACTACTGTTCTGCGTTCTTTTTGGCTGCAAAACCCTGTTATATACCTAGTGTGTATATGCACCATCTGATCTGGCAGTATACGGCTGTGAATTTTATTTTATTTTTTAAATACAGTTTATTTGGCTCTAGTGTTCTGGGTTCTGTGTGCCTGCAATACCCTTTTTGTATACCAGGTGTAAATACCCACCGTCTGACCTGTTAGTACACGGCTGTGTACCTAGAAATATAAAATAAAAAAAAGCCTTTTCATTGGCACCTGTACTTTGCATTCTCTTGCAAAATAATTGTATATACGTAGTCTTCATACACACCGTCTGATCTGTTAGTACACGGCTGTGTACCTAGAAATATAAAAAAAAAAAAGCCTTTTCATTGGCACCTGTACTTTGCGTTCTCTTGCAAAATAATTGTATATACTTAGTGTTCATACACACCGTCTGATCTGTTAGTACACGGCTGTGTACCTAGAAATATAGAAAAAAAAAAAAGCCTTTTCATTGGCACCTGTACTTTGCGTTCTCTCGCAAAATAATTGTATATACGTAGTGTTCATACACACCATCTGATCTGTTAGTGCACGGCTGTGTACCTAGAAATATAGAAAAAAAAAGCCTTTTCATTGGCACCTGTACTTTGCGTTCTCTTGCAAAATAATTGTATATACGTAGTGTTCATACACACCGTCTGATCTGTTAGTACACGGCTGTGTACCTAGAAATATATTTAAAAAAAAGCCTTTTCATTGGCACCTGTACTTTGCGTTCTCTTGCAAAATAATTGTATATACGTAGTGTTCATACACACCGTCTGAACTGTTAGTACACGGCTGTGAAGGCAAAATATTGTAACCAAAAAAAAATAAAATGCGGAGGGGGGCTAGCGGAATCGGACATGGACGGGGGCGCGGAAATGCTGTTGGTGGCCTTGTTGAAGCCAGTGGGGATACAATGCGTGCTGGTGAGGGTCAGCCAGGATCCCACTCATCCAGAATTCCTGCCTTTATGGGACAGTTAAGCAGGGGGCGGGTTACACCGCTGTTGAGGCCTGAGCAGGTTGAACAGGTGGTGCAATGGATAGCCGATAGCGCTTCCACACAGTTGTCCACCAGCCAGTCATCCACACAGTCTCACTCTGACCCTCCTTCCTCCACACCTGGCCAACAGAGTCATCCCACCATTGACCCCTCCCAGGAGCTCTTTTCGGGTCCTTTTTCAGATGTGCCGGAAGAATCCCAGGAGCTAGCAGAGGAATTTGTTTGTAGTGATGCCCAACCACTTGAGTATTCGCCATCTCCTGCTGATGTGGACCCTGAACCAGCATCTGTTATCATGAGCGATGATGATGATGAGACGCAGTTGCCATCAAGGGAGGCTGTTGGAATGTCCAGTGGGCAGGAGGAGGAGCAGAGTGAGGAAGTGGAAGAGGAGGTGGTGGATGACGAAATGACCGACCCCACTTGGCCAGGGGTGATGTCCAGCGGGGAAAGCAGTGGAGAGGTGGTGGTCTGCGCAGAACCGAAAAAGGCAGCAAGAGGCAGAGGGATGTCCAGAGGCAGAGGGATGTCCAGAGGCAGAGGGATGTCCACAGGCAGAGGGATGTCCACAGGCAGAGGGATGTCCACAGGCAGAGGACAGTCCAGACAGAGAAGTGAGGCCACAGCCAGCAGGGCCGAAGCTGTTCCCGGCAGCGGGCAGTCGCGCGAAGCCTCGTACTTCTGTGGTGTGGAGATTTTTTAATGTTTGTGCGGATGACAAACTGAGCGCGGTTTGCACACTCTGCCACTCAAAACTGAGTAGGGGCTCTGAGAAGAGCAATCTGACCACCTCAGGCATGCGGCGTCACTTGGAAGTCAAGCACTGGGCTGAGTGGGAGAGAGCAAACACAATACAACCTGCGCCCGGTCTTGCTGCCACTGCCTCTTCCCCTTTGTTGTGTGCTGCCACTGCGGTCCAGACCTCCAGCCAGGACACCTCCACCTCTGCCTCGGCTACTTTGGGGCCTTCTCCTTCAGCCTCCCCTTCCCCCGCCTCTTCGCCTGTACCTTCACACTCCTCGTCCCAACAACTGTCCATCTCGCAGGCGTTCGACCGCAGGCGGAAGTACGCCTCGGGTCACCCCCAAGCCCAAGCCTTAAACTGCCACATCTCCAAACTGCTGGGGAGATGTTGCCGTTTAGGCTTGTGGAGACGCAGGCCTTCCGCGACCTGATGGCGGCTGCCGCACCTCGCTATTCCGTCCCCAGCCGCCACTACTTTTCCCGGAGTGCCGTCCCCGCCCTGCACCAGCACGTGTCGCGTAACATCAGGCGGGCCCTGAGGTACGCAGTCAGCGCAAAGGTCCACTTGACCACCGACTCGTGGACAAGCGCTTGCGGCCAGGGACGATACATCTCTTTGACGGCACACTGGGTGAATGTAGTGGAAGCGGGGACGGGGTCGCAAACAGAGACGGCCTACCTACCACCCCCGCCCAAGATTGCCAGCATGGGTTCTGATAAACCCCCCTCCTCCTCCTCCTCCTCTGCCTTAACATCGCCCTCATCCGCTAGCTGGAAGCGTTGCAGACGTCAGCAGGCGGTGCTTAAGCTCATCAGCTTGGGCGACAGGAAGCACAGCGCCCCAGAGGTGAGGGACGCCATATTGCAGCAGACGGAGATGTGGCTGTCGCCGCTGCAGCTAGGACCAGGCATGGTCGTGTGCGATAACGGCCGTAACCTGGTGGCGGCTCTGGAGCTTGCCGAAGGGTCGCCCCGTAGCAACTAAGAACAACCTGGTTCCCGGTCGCTGCATTTTTCCACATTGCCTTCTTTGCTGCCTTTATTTTTCCATCACATTATACACTGCTCGTTTCCAGAGGTTATGGCAACTGCTGCAACATAGCTACAAGGTGGCAGGGGTGGGAAGTGTGGCGCATGTGTTCCTATTTGTGCTTCGATGATCCTGGCCACTGGAAGTGGACAGCCTCTTTTCTTACAGTGTGCAAGCACGACCACCGCTGCTGGATTGCAGGGTGGTTGTAACCCGTGGAATTATTTCCTCTTTCCTCTGCTCCCTCATTCTCCTCCAGACTGAAGGGGAAGGGGAAGCTGCTTTAGATGCAAATATCTCTAGTTTGGTATCAGCTACAGATATGGGCATTCTAAGCTTTCAAACAATATCAGAATGACAGCACTATCATCAGTACATGGGACGATATCACTGTTGGAAATCAGGATGCAGTTAATACAGCTGAAAGTGAAAGTAAAAGCAGATTTTATGTGATTATTCCCATCTTGATTTCTAACAGTGATATATCGTTATTATCTTGGGCTAATGCTGTCATTTTGACAAGACCAGTTGCAGGACTCTAGCTACCTATCAGAAGATATCAGCAGCTAAAGCACCCCTTTCCACTTCTGCCCTAGTCCAGCTCTGCAGAACACCAGAACAGTTAAGTACTAGAGATGAGCGAGTAGTGTTCGATCTAGCCGGTATTCGATCGAATACTACGCTATTCGGCATACTCGATTTCAATCGAGTATAACGGCGATGGCGCACTTAGAATTCGTTTCCCCTCCCACCTTCCCTGGCGCTATTTTTCCACCAATCAACATGCAGGGGGGGTATGACAGGCCCGCGGAGCACGCTGGCAGCACAAAAACAGCGTCTACATGGATTGGCTGGAAAAACCATGTGACCTCGAATATTAAAAACTCAGCTCTTCCTGCTCGTTCGCATATGCTGCGTGAACTTAGTCAGGGACAGAGGCTGGAGAAGGGACAGATAGGTTTTAGCTGTTGGACAGGCAGGAGCGTGATTAAAAGCCCTTATCAGGGCTACTATAGTGCAGTACAGTGATAGCTTTACTACAATATACAGTCTGCAGAGAACGGTTGCTGTATTCAGGGATAGCTGCTGGAGTAGGGACAGAGAGAGGCATTAGTGGTGTATTAGGTGCTCTGCTACATACAAAACTATATTATACTATACTATATGTTCTGCGTTCTTTTTGGCTGCAAAACCCTGTTATATACCTAGTGTGTATATGCACCATCTGATCTGGCAGTATACGGCTGTGAATTTTATTTTATTTTTTAAATACAGTTTATTTGGCTCTAGTGTTCTGGGTTCTGTGTGCCTGCAATACCCTTTTTGTATACCAGGTGTAAATACCCACCGTCTGACCTGTTAGTACACGGCTGTCTACCTAGAAATATAAAATAAAAAAAAGCCTTTTCATTGGCACCTGTACTTTGCATTCTCTTGCAAAATAATTGTATATACGTAGTCTTCATACACACCGTCTGATCTGTTAGTACACGGCTGTGTACCTAGAAATATAAAAAAAAAAAAGCCTTTTCATTGGCACCTGTACTTTGCGTTCTCTTGCAAAATAATTGTATATACTTAGTGTTCATACACACCGTCTGATCTGTTAGTACACGGCTGTGTACCTAGAAATATAGAAAAAAAAAAAAGCCTTTTCATTGGCACCTGTACTTTGCGTTCTCTCGCAAAATAATTGTATATACGTAGTGTTCATACACACCATCTGATCTGTTAGTGCACGGCTGTGTACCTAGAAATATAGAAAAAAAAAAGCCTTTTCATTGGCACCTGTACTTTGCGTTCTCTTGCAAAATAATTTTATATACGTAGTGTTCATACACACCGTCTGATCTGTTAGTACACGGCTGTGTACCTAGAAATATATTAAAAAAAAAGCCTTTTCATTGGCACCTGTACTTTGCGTTCTCTTGCAAAATAATTGTATATACGTAGTGTTCATACACACCGTCTGAACTGTTAGTACACGGCTGTGAAGGCAAAATATTGTAACCAAAAAAAAATAAAATGCGGAGGGGGGCTAGCGGAATCGGACATGGACGGGGGCGCGGAAATGCTGTTGGTGGCATTGTTGAAGCCAGTGGGGATACAATGCGTGCTGGTGAGGGTCAGCCAGGATCCCACTCATCCAGAATTCCTGCCTTTATGGGACAGTTAAGCAGGGGGCGGGTTACACCGCTGTTGAGGCCTGAGCAGGTTGAACAGGTGGTGCAATGGATAGCCGATAGCGCTTCCACACAGTTGTCCACCAGCCAGTCATCCACACAGTCTCACTCTGACCCTCCTTCCTCCACACCTGGCCAACAGAGTCATCCCACCATTGACCCCTCCCAGGAGCTCTTTTCGGGTCCTTTTTCAGATGTGCCGGAAGAATCCCAGGAGCTAGCAGAGGAATTTGTTTGTAGTGATGCCCAACCACTTGAGTATTCGCCATCTCCTGCTGATGTGGACCCTGAACCAGCATCTGTTATCATGAGCGATGATGATGATGAGACGCAGTTGCCATCAAGGGAGGCTGTTGGAATGTCCAGTGGGCAGGAGGAGGAGCAGAGTGAGGAAGTGGAAGAGGAGGTGGTGGATGACGAAATGACCGACCCCACTTGGCCAGGGGTGATGTCCAGCGGGGAAAGCAGTGGAGAGGTGGTGGTCTGCGCAGAACCGAAAAAGGCAGCAAGAGGCAGAGGGATGTCCAGAGGCAGAGGGATGTCCAGAGGCAGAGGGATGTCCACAGGCAGAGGGATGTCCACAGGCAGAGGGATGTCCACAGGCAGAGGACAGTCCAGACAGAGAAGTGAGGCCACAGCCAGCAGGGCCGAAGCTGTTCCCGGCAGCGGGCAGTCGCGCGAAGCCTCGTACTTCTGTGGTGTGGAGATTTTTTAATGTTTGTGCGGATGACAAACTGAGCGCGGTTTGCACACTCTGCCACTCAAAACTGAGTAGGGGCTCTGAGAAGAGCAATCTGACCACCTCAGGCATGCGGCGTCACTTGGAAGTCAAGCACTGGGCTGAGTGGGAGAGAGCAAACACAATACAACCTGCGCCCGGTCTTGCTGCCACTGCCTCTTCCCCTTTGTTGTGTGCTGCCACTGCGGTCCAGACCTCCAGCCAGGACACCTCCACCTCTGCCTCGGCTACTTTGGGGCCTTCTCCTTCAGCCTCCCCTTCCCCCGCCTCTTCGCCTGCACCTTCACACTCCTCGTCCCAACAACTGTCCATCTCGCAGGCGTTCGACCGCAGGCGGAAGTACGCCTCGAGTCACCCCCAAGCCCAAGCCTTAAACTGCCACATCTCCAAACTGCTGGGGAGATGTTGCCGTTTAGGCTTGTGGAGACGCAGGCCTTCCGCGACCTGATGGCGGCTGCCGCACCTCGCTATTCCGTCCCCAGCCGCCACTACTTTTCCCGGAGTGCCGTCCCCGCCCTGCACCAGCACGTGTCGCGTAACATCAGGCGGGCCCTGAGGTACGCAGTCAGCGCAAAGGTCCACTTGACCACCGACTCGTGGACAAGCGCTTGCGGCCAGGGACGATACATCTCTTTGACGGCACACTGGGTGAATGTAGTGGAAGCGGGGACGGGGTCGCAAACAGAGACGGCCTACCTACCACCCCCGCCCAAGATTGCCAGCATGGGTTCTGATAAACCCCCTCCTCCTCCTCCTCCTCCTCCTCTGCCTTAACATCGCCCTCATCCGCTAGCTGGAAGCGTTGCAGACGTCAGCAGGCGGTGCTTAAGCTCATCAGCTTGGGCGACAGGAAGCACAGCGCCCCAGAGGTGAGGGACGCCATATTGCAGCAGACGGAGATGTGGCTGTCGCCGCTGCAGCTAGGACCAGGCATGGTCGTGTGCGATAACGGCCGTAACCTGGTGGCGGCTCTGGAGCTTGCCGAACTCAATCACGTACCATGCCTGGCCCACGTTTTTAATCTGGTAGTCCAAAAATTTCTAAAGACTTACCCCAACCTGGCAGAGCTACTGGTGAAAGTGCGGCGCTTGTGCGCTCACTTTCGGAAGTCAACTGTAGCTGCTGCTAGCTTAAAAAAACTCCAGCAACGCCTCCATTTGCCTGAACATCGGCTGTTGTGCGACCTGCTGACTCGCTGGAATTCCACCTATTCCATGTTGGCCAGGGTGTGTGAGCAGCAGAGAGCATTGATGGAGTACCAGATTATGAATCCACGCGTGCCTCCAACTCAGCTCCCTCAGTTTGCCAACCACGAGTGGCCATGGATGGCAGACATATGCGATGTACTGCGTATCTTTGAGGAGTCCACCAAGAAGGTCAGCAGCGAGGACGCTATAGTGAGCGTAACCATCCCGCTCCTATGCGTCCTTAAAGAATCGCTCATCGCAATAAGGGAGAACGCATTGCACGCAGAGGAGACGGGGGTAGGAGGAGACGCAACGGAGCTACACAGTCAGACCACACTTTTGTCTGCTTCACGGTGGCAGTTGCAGGAGGAGGAGGAGGATGAGGAGGACGACGTGGAGGTGGCTGTGGAAGAGGAGGAGGATGCTGGCGGTGAGGGTAGCAGTCAGGCTGTGTGCGTCCCATTGGTTCAGCGCGGATGGGGCGGAGAGGAGGCGGAAGAGGAAGAGGAGGAAATGGCAAGTGATCCTTCTGGTGGGGGCAGTGAGGTCATGCCTATTCAGAGTCTGGCACACATGGCTGACTTCATGCTGGGCTGCTTTTCCAGGGACACACGTGTTGTCCGGATAGTGGAGAACAAACTGTACTGGGTCTTCGCAATCCTGGACCCCCGGTATAAAGATAACGTCTCCTCTTTTATTCCGGTAGAGGAGAGGACGAATCGATTGCTGGAATACCAGAGGGAACTCGTGCAGAACATGATGGAGATTTTCCCACCCACCATCGCTGGCGGCAGAGAGGAGAGGGTCTCCCAGAGTCCCACAACATCTATCAGGCCCACAGCCACCAGGGGAACACTCTCCAAGGTGTGGGACACGTTCATGGCACCCCCTCGTGCAACTTCCATCACTGCGGGGCCCGCTATCAGCAGGAGGGACAAGTATCGGCGGATGTTGCGGGAGTACCTGGCAGACCGTACCCCTGTCCTCCCCGATCCCTCGGCGTCCTACACTTACTGGGTCTCCAAGTTGGACACGTGGCTGGAACTGTCCGTGTACGCCTTGGAGGTGCTTGCCTGCCCTGCCGCCAGCGTGCTATCAGAAAGGGTGTTATAACCGTTCAGCGCAGCCGCCTGTCAACCGACAGTGCCGACAGGCTGACGCTAATCAAAATGAACAGCAAGTGGATTGACCCGGACTTTGCTTCTCCAACAGTGGAAAGCAGCAAAAAGTGAAGTGCCATCTGTATGAAGTGCCATTTCCTCCTCCTCCACCTCCTCCTCCTCCTCCTCCTTAACCGCCGTAGAATTGCTCCGTAAATAAAAAAAATTATATATTCATGGCTCACCTCTTGGGCCTCCACAAAATTTTTAAGAGGTCTCACCTCTTGGGCCGCCACATAATTTTTAAGAGGTCTGACCTCTTGGGCCTCCACATAATTTTTAAGAGGTCTCACCTCTTGGGCCTCCACATAATTTTTAAGAGGTCTCACCTCTTGGGCCTCCACATAATTTTTAAGAGGTCTCACCTCTTGGGCCTCCACATAATTTTTAAGAGGTCTCACCTCTTGGGCCTCCACATAATTTTATCGAGGTCTCACCTCTTGGGCCTCCACATAATTTTATCGAGGTCTCACCTCTTGGGCCTCCACATAATTTTTAAGAGGTCTCACCTCTTGGGCCTCCACATAATTTTTAAGAGGTCTCACCTCTTGGGCCTCCACATAATTTTTAAGAGGTCTCACCTCTTGGGCCTCCACATAATTTTTAAGAGGTCTCACCTTGGTCTCACCTCTTGGCCTCCACATAATTTTTAAGAGGTCTCACCTCTTGGGCCTCCACATAATTTTTAAGAGGTCTCTCACCTCTTGGGCCTCCACATAATTTTTAAGAGGTCTCACCTCTTGGGCCTCTGGGCCTCCACATAATTTTTAAGAGGTCTCACCTCTTGG
>ONZH01010376.1:0-162166 GCA_900303285.1 Rhinella marina
TCGTTTTTTATTTATATTTGTTTTTTTATATTTTTTTTACAATTTTGTTTTTTTGGGAACGTGACATGCAGGAAATATGGTAGAACTGACTGACACCCTGTTAACGGTGGCTATTTAGTCTGCGACCCAGACAAATGTCGCACAGAGAATTTTCTGGATCAAGCGGTAGATGATATTGGTAGCAAATGACTTGGTTGTATTGTGTGACATACAGAAAGTGTCACCTGGACAGTATATACGGATGGGAGCGAATGTGCTGAACTGTGACACACAGTAAGGTTACACAAAGCTGAGTAAAATGGATTTGTATCACTGAGCTAAAACAACTGAAAAAATATATTTTTTAATATTTTGTTTTTTATATTTTTTTAAAATTTTGTTTTTTTGGGAACGTAACGTGCAGGAACTATGGTAGGACTGACTGACACCCTATTAACGGTGGCTATTTAGTCTGCGACCCAGACAAATGTCACACAGAGAATTTTCTGGATCAAGCGGTAGATGATATTGGTAGCAAATGACTTGGTTGTATTGTGTGACGTACAGAAAGTGTCACCTGGACAGTATATACGGATGGGAGCGAATGTGCTGAACTGTGACACACAGAAAGGTTACACGCAGCTGAGTAAAATGGATTTGTATTACTGAGCTAAAACAACTGAAAAAATTATTTTTTTTTTTTATATTTTGTTTTTTTTGGGAACGTGACGTGCAAGAACTATGGTAGAACTCACTGACACCCTGTTAACGGTGACTATTTAGTCTGCGACCCAGACAAATGTCGCACAGAGAGTTTTCTGGATCAAGCTGTAGATGATATTGGTAGCAAATGACTTGGTTGTATTCTGTGACGTACAGAAAGTGTCACCTGGACAGTATATATGGATTGGAGTGAGTCAGTGCTGAACTGTGACACACAGAATGGTTCCACAGTGCTGTGTGCAATGGATTTGTATCACTGAGATAGAACAATAAAAAAAACAGGGTTAGATATGGCGATAGCTGCACTACTAGTGCCAGCCAGCCAAGTGACAAAAATAATAAAATAAAATGTCTTCTAGCCCTTAGAAGGGCTGTTGGGTTCTTTGTGGGTGATTCCTGCCTAACAGACAACTAAATGCAGGCCCTAACACTGTCCCCGAAAGGCAGCAGCTCTATCCCTAACGACATTCAGACGGCATCTGAGACGAGCACCGCGGCCAGTCGGTAGTATATTCCTGGGTCACCTGATCAGGCTAGCCAACCCCTGCTATCGACATGTAAGGGCCCCACGTGATGCTGGGTGGTACGCAGAGTCTCCTGGCTTGTGGTTGGCTGTGTTTTTAGGCGCCAAAAAAGCACGATGCGGAAGTTTCCATTTCCTTGAGTATGGCGAGATACTCGTCCGAGCTGCGAGTACTTACGAGTACCCTAATACTCGAACGAGTACCAAGCTCGGACGAGTATGCTCGCTCATCTCTAATCATGAAATAAAGAATGTATTTGTACTTTTTGTGATTCTAATAAGAGTTTTATATCTTTTGAATAATTATTGATTAATATTTAATTTTAAATATTGGAAAGAACTAGAGCAGAGCTTTTAGTGAATACTTTTTCCAACACGATTAATGATACCAAAAGAAGGTTATGCGGATTACTGGAAATCAACTTAGTGAGCAAAAACCATTAAAACATCACTTTTAATAATTTTGATTAAAACGTGTACGTAATAGTACTACCACATGTCTGTGAATTTACAAAAGAAAATATACAAAGCAGTGACAATTGGGTGATTCGGGAAAGGGAGGGGGGGGGATGTCTGGCCCTACAATGGCCCTGATCTCGGCTCAGCCCAGGGGAGCACCGGGATGGTAGGTGACCCCTGTCCCCGTCCCTAAACCTCTATAGCCCTAACTGTCCCAAAAACCACATGAAAGAAACAGGAAAATTATGCCCGTAATTCAAATCCCGACGCGTTTCCCCTGACGATAAAGCAGGTTCCTCAAGGGATATATATTAGTGGGCTAGATAAGTGTAAAAAGATACAAATTTGATACTAGTACAGGACGGAGACTAGTATTATAAGGTCCACTAAATTCTGATTGATACCAAAGAGCGGCCGAAAGAGGATATTGGCAAACACCATAATACAACTTAGATATCATAATTTTCCTGTTTCTTTCATGTGGTTTTTGGGACAGTTAGGGCTATAGAGGTTTAGGAAACGGGGACAGGGGTCACCTACCATCCCGATGCTCCCCTGGGCTAAGCCGAGATCAGGGCCATTGTAGGGCCAGACATCTTCCCCCCCCCCCCACCTCCCTTTCCCGAATCGCCCAATTGTCACTGTTTTGTATATTTTCTTTTGTAAATTCATAGACATGTGGTAGTACTATTACATACACGTTTTAATCAAAATTATTAAAAGTGATGTTTTAAGAGCTTTTAGTGATCTGAAAATAAACTCAAAATTGGACATACATAATGTGGGCAACTTTGCAGCATTCAGTAAAAGATAATCCAAACTACAAAACTAGTACAATTAGATTTCAGGAAAATAGAATGTATACATTAAAAAAATAATATAAACTAAAAAGGGTACATGTGTGATATTGATGTAATATCATGCCTAAAGGGTCCCCTGGGCTGTTACCCCCTCTCCCCCTTCATTAAGGGCTTTCCAGTTACTTACATTAAAAACTAAACCTAATTTTCAACAAGTGCAAAAAAATGAAAGTATTTTGATGAATTAAGTATAAAGCAGACAGCAGCACTTGGTTTAGTTTAAACACTAACAGAATCATTAGAATAAGTACATGGAATGAAGATTTGAGAGGATTTAATGGTGCCCTGCAGAGATATTTAAATGGCGTTTAAATTGAGATTAAAGTACAATCTAAAATATGTTTACACTTTGCTTTATTATTTGACTGAAAACTAAGTTATGTTCCTGGAGGAAGAGAACAAAAAGTCAAAGTTGAAAATTGTCTCTTGAAGAATGCAAATAGCAAGAAATAGTAGAAAATAATGCATATTTTCACTAAACAGTTCGCTTTTATTCTGTTTAACATAATAACTGTCTACTTGATATATACATCCTCAACTTTTTCTCAGCAATATTTTAAAAAATATGTTTTCTTGAAATCATTTCAACAGCCAGATGCAACAATCAAGCTACTGTAGCATAACATCTTCCTAATTACAACTGTCTGAAAAAAAGCTATGATATATAGTCCATTTTTCTTCTACTTCTGACAAACTATTCTGATGACACAAAGGAGATAAAGGAAAGGCCGATGTAACTCTAAGCTGTATTCACTTCGTTCTATTCTTGTTTCAGGAGTGCAGTTAAGGGGGGGACCAGTGGAACATGTTGTACTGGATGAACAAGTAAGGCACTATGCTACAGACAAGAGAACTTTGATTTCTAAAGACCATAACAATCATTCATTAAAGGGGTCATCTGCTTTTTACTATTGATCCTCAGGATAAGGGCTTGTTCACACAACCGTTGTGTGGCCTTATTGCTTGTGCACCCCGCATCACGGATTGCCGACCCATTCACTTGAATGGGTCCGCAATCACGAAGATGTGGTGTTCCTGTCCGTGTTCTATTTTTTTGCAGTGCAGACAGTTCAATGCGGATCGTGGACCCCATTGAAGTGAACGGCCGCAATCCACGAGCGGAAGCTCCACGGTTGGTGCCCGTGCATTGCGGACCACAATTTTCGGCCAACAGCACTGGCCCAGCCAGCCAACGGCCGTGTGAACAAGCCCTAAGTAATCAATATCAAGTCAGTGAGGGTTTAACTCCCGGCACTCCTGCTGATCAGCTATTTGAGGAGAAGACTTATAAAAGCACTGCCTTCTCTGCTCTGTTTACCTCCTCACTACTGCAATTACAGTGGTGAGCAGTGTTATTACAAGTATGGCGTCCCCATTCACTTCTATGGGACGGCTCTGTATGTTCAAGTGAATGCTACAGAGCCTTCTCTCAGAAGTGAATGGGGACGCCATAATTCGAATTACACTGCTCACCACTGCAATTGCTAGCAGCTATCAGCACCGTCTCCTCTTCAGACAGCTTACTGGTGGGGGCGGCCAGAGTAGGACCCCTGCCAATCTGATATTGATGACTCTTCTGATCCTAAAGAGGTTGTCCAGGCAGTAACATTTTTTAAGCGTCAGAATGGCTTGAAAATAATCCGATCTCCCATCAAACCTCTCCAACTTTTCACAGGTCCTCTGTTGGTCTATACTTCCTGGTCTCAGCGGTCATCCACCTCAGCCACTGATTGGCTAAGCAGTTACATTTCCTTATAAATACCCATGGGAAATAGATAAGCATTGGAATGTGTCTTATTTTTTATGCTATTTTGACCTCTTTTTTTTAATTATTACCAATCATACAACTCCTTTAAAATCTGATATATAAAGATGAGTGTGTGTATGTGTGTGTGTATGTCCACTAAAGGAATCCGTACCGTCACAGCTACAATCACGAAATTTGGCACACAGGTACATCAGGTGTCCAGGAAGGTTTTAGAATGGGTCTCAGCTCTCCAGGACGTACCGTTCCTGAGATATTCCCAAAAAATGCATTAGCCAATAGAAGCCTGGTCACATGACCCTTATCAGCCAATAGAAGCTGACAGGCAGTTAGTCTCCACACACACACACCAGGTTTCCATAACAACCTAGCCAGTTCACTGCTGTAGGTCTGCTTTAAAGGGGCAGAGCGCTGTGGATACAGAGTAACATAGTTTATAAGGCCGAAAAAAGACATCTGTCCATCCAGTTCGGCCTGTTTTCCTATAAGTTGATCCAGAGGAAGGCAAAAAACCCCTGTGAGGTAGAAGCCAATTTTCCCCACTTTAGGGAAAAAAATTCCTTCCCGACTCCAATCAGGCAATCAGAATTACTCCCTGGATCAACGACCCCTCTCTAGTAACTATAACCTGTAATATTATTACCCTCCAAAAATACATCCAGGCCTCTCTTGAACTCTTTTAGTGAACTTACCATCACCACCTCCTCAGGCAGAGAGTTCCATAGTCTCACTGCTCTTACCATAAAGAATCCTCTTCTATGTTTGTGTACAAACCTTTGTTCCTCCAGACGCAGAGGATGGCCCCTCGTCACAGTCACAGTCCTGGGGATAAATAGATCATGGGAGAGATCTCTGTACTGACCTCTGATATATTTATACATAGTCATTAGATCTCCCCTCAGTCGTCTTTTTTCTAAAGTGATTAACCCTAATTTTGATAATCTTTCTGGGTACTGTAGTCCACCCAATCCAGTTATTACTTTAGTTGCCCTCCTCTGAACCATCTCCAGCTCTGCTATGTCTGCCTTGTTCACAGGAGCCCAGAACTGAACACAGTACTCCATGTGTGGTCTGACTAGTGATTTGTAAAGTGGCAGGACTATGTTCTCATCATGGGCATCTATGCCTCTTTTGATGCAACCCATTATCTTATTGGCCTTGGCAGCAGCTGGATGACACTGTTAAAGGGGTATTCCGGTTACCATAAATATAACTTATGTTTTAGACTAACTCATCATCAACCATTACCTCATATAATGTAAATTTCACATATTTGCCGTTCAATAGTAATAAAAGATATTTTCTTCCACTGTTACCCACTTTGCTCCTAAATTACTATGGCATCAACCTGTAATTCAGGCCACCTTCAAAAGAAGGACTTAAAAGCCCCACCCCCAGGTCCCACTAAGTCACGCCCCTGACTCAGTCAGGCCACACCCCTTCCACGCCGCATCTGACCGGGATTGAAACAATGAAGGCAAAAATCTACTTCTGTCAGCAGCAGGGGAGGGAGGGTGACTTTCTCCCTGCAGCTCATGCTCAGACTGCACCGTGCTGCTGTCTGAGGGTGAGCTGTTCAAAAGGACATCCCTGTTTCCATCCAGGCCAGCACAGGGAGTCTGAAAGCAAGACTGTCCAGCCTCCCCCCAACATGAAGCCGGGCCACCGGTCCCATGAAACCACACCCCTAAACACGAGGCCACACCCCCTGGTTCCATGAAGACATGGAGGAGAAGCTGTCTGAGTGTAAGCTACTGAAAGGGTGGACATCCCTGTGTCTGTTCAGGCCCTGCACCGGACGGTGGAAAGGGAGTCTGAAAGCCAGACTTTCCAGCCTAAAACTGGACCTCTGGCCACCCTAGGGGCAGGCTAATGTTAGGGTGGCCAGATGTCCAGCTTTAGGCTGGACAGTCCAGTTTTCCGGCTCCCTGTTCTCCGTCCGGCGCAGTGTCTGGACGGACGTAGGGATGTCCACCCTTTCAGTAACTCATGCTCAGACAGCTTCTCCTCTGTGTCTTCGCAGAGCCAGGGGGTTTGGCCTCATGTTTAGTGGTGTGGCTTCATGGGGACCAGGGGCGCTGCTTCACGTTTGGGGGAATGGCCAGTGAGGTCCGGCTTTCTGGGCTGAAGACAGTGGCCACCCTACACCCTAGCTGCTGTGGAGGTCACAGTTAAAGGGGAGGGCACTGTGGATGTTTTTGTTAAGGGGGGGCTGCTGTGGAGGTCACTGTAGACATCATTCTCGATATCTTTTAATGAAACACAAAACTATTAAATAAAATAGATTAAATATACCCGGGCGAAGTCAGGTCCTTCTGTTGGCCACTGAAGGCATGGCTGGCCACTACAGATGAGAGAAGTTTAGAAAAATGTGATTGGGCTGCTTCACCGAACCTCAACAGGAAATTTGTTTATTTCCAAATTACTTAGTCGCAAATCGCTTTCCATTATATGCAAGATGAGCTAATTGGCTTTGCCTTGAAGAAGCCTGTGGCCTACTGCAGCAACAAATACAAGGTATTCATGGCGCTTGCCCCATGGATACTTGAGATAATTCACAGACAGGAATTTTTCTGCTGGATGCTACGGACAGCAGAAAAAAATACCCTGTTTTTGAGGACTGTCCGTAAATCTATGAACAGTTTGCAACCCTGGTCACCACTCCTGATAACTTTTAGTAATTAATTGTATTCCACATGAATTGACAATTCTGGAGCATTTATTCTTCTAATCTTCTATCTCTCTGTTATTAGAATTACTAGAATTTACCATAATTTTACGACTAAAGGTACAGATAGATGTTACCTGTGAGGGATGTGTCCCTGGACGGAGAGATACTATCCAACTATCATTGCTGCCAGCGTCAGACTGTGCAGGGACACACCCCCTTAGTGTAACACCCATCAGTAACAGATTTGTCAGGAAAGGTAACAGGTTCTCCTTTTTTACAACATTCTGATAACTATCCTTAAAGGGGTTGTGCAGTCAGTACATATTGATGACCTATCCTCACGATAGGTCATCAATATCTGATCGGTGGAGTCCAACACCCAGCACTCCCGCCAATCAGCTGTTTGAAGAGGAGACAGTGCTGGTGCAAGCATTGCTTCTTTGTCAAGATTACATTCCGCATGTCTCAAAAGTCTCAGCAGTGCAGTGTAATTACAAGTGCCTGTTCGATTCACTTAAAATGAAGCCCATTGTTAACTTGAAGGGAAGCAGTGCTCATATGAACGACGACTTCTGTTCAAGCAGTTGATCAGCGAAGATGCCAGGAGTCGTAACTCTACTGATCAGATATTGATTACTTATCCTGAGTATAGGTCATCAATATGTACTGGCTGTACAACCCTTTTAAGCCAGCTAAAAATGTACTGAGCTATCCAGAGATTAAGTCCTCTTTTCAATAATGTACTATTCAGCTCTTTATATGGCACTTTATCAAAATCTTTGTTGATATTCAGATAGGCGGTATCCACAGCACCACCTTTATCCAACATTTTGGTGACATAGCCAAAGAAGTGAATGAGATTAGTTTGACAAGATCTGCCCTCAGATCATGTCAAACTATAGATGATATACTGTGTAACATTACAGCTACAGTACATACATGTAAGTTTTACTCAGCAGTGCTCATATTATATTCTTCTGTTATGAATCCCAGGCCAGGCTCAGCAACTGTTAGGGTTCATGCACACAATTTGCTGACCGCAAAACACGGATGCCATCCATGTGCATTCCGTAATTTGTGGAACGGGCGGCCCATTATAGAAATGCCTATTCTGGTCCGCAAAACGGGGACGCGAAACAGAGACACTGATGCTGTCAACATCTTTTGTGGCCCCACTGAAGTGAAGCCGTCTGCCTCCGATCTGCACAAATGCAGCATCAGATGCCAAACCAAACAATGTTAAACAGATTATATGAGATTATAAAAAGGTCTAGTTTTTCCAGGAACAGTGCTACTCTTATTCAGGGGCTGAATTTGTTATTACAGTTTTACTGTATACTCTGAGAAGCATAAACTGTGGAAGTTTTATTCAAATATATGGAAACAAGGGTATACATTAAATGGTAAAACACTTGGCAAATCTGACATGGAAAAGGAGTTTAGTTGGCATTTTAGTTGATAGGACACTTAGCTGTAGCAACCAGGCTAATAAGATTATGGGGTACATTGAGAACATAGTCCTGCCACTTTACAAATCACTAGTCAGACCACACATGGAGTACTGTGTACAGTTCTGGGCTCCTGTGAACACGACAGGCATAGCAGAGTTGGAGAGGGTTCAGAGGAGGGCAACTAAAGTAATAACTGGAATGGGTGGACTACAGTACCCAAAAAGATTATTAAAATTAGGGTTATTTAGTTTTCAAAAAAAACAAGGGGAGAGCTAATAAAAATGTAAATAACTGATGGTAGGTAAATGATGGAAACAACTGAAGTGTGAACTCAGCCTAAGATGAGGAAAACTGATTTCTACCTCACAGTTGTTTTTTTTTCTTTTGTCCGCTTTCACATGAGCAAGCTGCACCATTTGGACTCGGAGCGCGAGTATAACACAGCACCCATCCTGAACTTCTAGCACTGCAGGGTCACATAGCATTATATTGATTTATGATGCTATGTAACCCTTAGAGGTCTGGGATGTATTAGATAACAGTGACAGCATTATGTGTTATCCAATACATTCCAGAACTGTAAGGGTACATAGCATCATAAATCAATATAATGCTATGCCACAAACATGGGAGAAATTTATCATGTCCTGTACTCCAGAATTCTGGTTTCAAAAATTAGCAAAATAGGACTTTCATAACTTTTTGGGCTTACTTGCACAAACATTTGTGACATTTTGTATTTTTATACCACTCACTCCAGTAATGAAAAGTGGTTGAGAGAGTGTGTGTGGTTAGCAATGTTAATTAGTTTAAGTCCAGATTAGTGATCAGCGAACATGAACTGCAAAGTTTGGGTTATATCATGGTTATATCGGAAAATAAGGTAATTCTTAAGACGGAATGCAAAAGGGACACCTTTAGAGGTTTTCCATTTTGCATTCCGTCATAATAGAAGTCTATGGGCAGAATAACGGATCCGTCTTGGTTTACCTCATGCATGACTTCATTGGTGTCAGGTTCAAGTTCGGGTCAAGTTTGGGTCTCGAACCCGAACTTTGATCTGAAGTTCGTCCAAACCTGGCGAACTCGAACTTCCACAGGTTTGCTCATCTCTCCTCCATATTTATCCCTGTCGCAAATAAAGTCACAAATAGAGATGAGCGAACATGCTCGTTAAGAGCACTGTACCGCTTGGCTCCCCTGCGCTCGCGTGGGCGCAGGCAGCTGCTTCCGTCCTCCTCACCCGACGGAAGCGGCTGCCTGCGCCCATGCGAGCGCAGGGGAGCTGAGCGGTACAGTGCTCGTTACAAGCACGTTCGCTCATCTCTAGTCACAAACTCACACCAGTAGGAGAGTGGTGTAAAAAAACCTAAATGGCTATTTCTTACAAGTAATTGTACATGTACCTTGCCTTTTGTGACTAAAAAAAAACTTTCAACTACCATGGGGACAAATCAACTAAAATATTGTCCAAATGAGAAGACACAGGCAAAAAAGATAAACAACCCAGACATTTAATGCATTAAATTGAAAGTCATCAATAAATTTTTGTAATAAAATAAAAGCAGGTTCCTCAGTACATCTCCAAACATAAAAAATTACTCTGATTCAGTGCTTAAAATCTCTCTCTTTATGTGTTCATAGGTTACCATGCTATCTGCATTTATTTTTGGCCTCTCAGCTTAAAAAAAACTGAGCATAATGCCCACAATCCAAGGTATTGGTCAGTTTGTGTACTGGCAGCAATGGACATTTTTTCTCTTTACCCAAGTTTGCAAATTAGTATACAAGGAATACTTTGGACACCAACCAAGTGTTGGTGCCCAGTGAAAGAAGTTATGCACATTGGTCATCAAGCCTCCTGATAGTACCTAACACTGGTTTGTAATGTTGAGCATTCTAACCAAAGGCCGGTTGCCACTATCTCTGTGTGGAGTGTGCAAGTAACTCCCATATAGCAGTTTTTCTACACAGTGGCCAGAAGACAGAATCATTGTCATTTGCAAGATCTGCAGGATTAAAATAAGCCATGGCCAAACGTAGGAACAATGACTCTATTGCAGAACATCTAGAAGTGTCCACCAGCTACTGTAGCAAACCAAGAGTGTCTTCCTTCTCCTGATCTCCTTTGCGGCAGGTAGGACACATCCATATGCAGTACAGTGTCTTTGCAGTCATCATCATCAATTACTGCTTCTCCCAATCATACTACTACTCCTATCCCACTCCATCATCAGCCATTGATAACAGAATGTGTGGCCAGGAAACAACTCTGAATGCCTAGCAATCCATTGGTGCACAAGTGTAACTCTCACTTGGCTAAGTTGCTGGCGGTGCAGTCACACTTGTAGTACTTAGTGGATTCAGCTGCCTTTAGAGAGCTGATGGTGTTTACTCAGCCTTGCTGGAAGATACCTAGACTGCATTATTTCTCAAAAAAAGCCATCCCTGCCTTGAAAACATGGGCTGCTACTTGCGATTCTCTCTGTGTGTCAAGTGAACAGTTGCTATGCGGTGTTAGAGTTGATCGTCCTGGGTGAGAGTAGCCACACAGCCAATCACTTGATAAAGTGAATCAAGTGGTAAATATCCTGCTAACTCTCTCACAGCGAGTTCCCAAAACTGGGCAAAGTGGTCAGTGACAATGGCAGGAACGTCATAAACACACTGCAACTGGTGGAAATAATAAGTTTCCTGCATGAATCGAGTTTTTGAAAAAGTACTTTTTTGAAAAAGTGGCTTGCAGAGGATGCAGTCTAAGTCCAGGATACTGTATTTTCAGCCATTTTTTTGTGACAAAGAACGGCCTCCTGGACTTGCAGCAACAGAATTGTCTGCCATTGCACCTCCTAACCCACGACGTTCCAACTCTCTGGAATTACACTTTGGATATGCGGAGTGTCTGCATGAGAAGCATCAAGTGGTGAATGATTTTGTCACGCACCAGACCACCTCAGCAGTTGGCAATTGTTGTTTACAGAACAGGCAGTGGAAGATCATCAAAGCCTACTCAGGCCCTTTGAAAAGGTCACCAGATTTGTCAGTAGGGACAACTGCGGCATCAACCATGTCATCCACCTGATATTTTTCCTAGAGAGATGCTCATGCTAATACAAAAAGGGATGGAGGAAAAAGAACAGCTGATGCATCTTGCTGTCCACCCTGTAGCTGAGAGCCAAACAGAGAAAGTCCCATGGAGGAGGAGGATGAGGAGTTGTCCCTGAAGGAATAGAAGAAGCAGAAGGATGAGTAGTCGATTGTGCAGGTGGATGATGAATTAAGACAACACTGGCCATTATGGCCAATCACCTTAGCGGGGGGGGGGATTGGAAAAAAATGGGTCCTCGGGCATGCTGGCGAGAATCGCAACATGTATGTTTGCTTGCTTACATAGTATAATGCCAGGTATATCCTTATCATCAAGCAATCTGATCATTATTGGACAGTCATGCTTTTAGATCCTTGTTTTCAAAGTAAAATTGGGGAATGTGTTCTTGTTGCCAAAAGGGAGGCCACGTTGCTTTATTACCAGGATACACTGTGTACGCAGCTTGGCGACGCTTTCTGCGAGCAGATTCCTGCTGCTGGTGTCACCCACCTCCTACTCTGCCGCTGGCTTTTCTCCAGTACATACCATGTTCTCTGACCCCTTATACTTCAGGGCAGGCAAAGTGGAACAATGACCTGAGCAGGGCCAGTATAGTCTCTCTCTTCTCTTTTATGCAGCCTCTAATCTCATCTCAAAGACAGTTTTCAGCAAGGCAGGGAGAATCATGACACCCAAATGGACACAGTTGTCCTCTGTCAGTGTACAGAATGTCACTTTTTTCAAAATGAAATAGGCATGGATAAGTAAGGATTTTCACAATTCTCTAGTTGAAGTTGATAAATATATCTGCCATTGCTGATGGTGCTCCATCATACCACGGCAGCTATCTGCCTGCCTACCATTATGTTATGTACTGTATGGCTGCTGCTCCTGCTGCCACTGCTGCTCCATTTTTGGACTATCATCGTGTTCCATACCATATGGCTGTTGCTTCCACTGTCTATATTCCCCTACTGCCGCTACTATTACCCCTGCACAGCTGCCAATATTACTACTACTCCTAAACAGAGACACAGACATCTACTGCCTTGTCTGTTCCATGCTGTGCTGCAACTGCTGCTGCTACTATTGCGGCTACATGCCAGTATTACCCTACCCTTTCACACATCCACACTGTACTGATATTGTCCTCAATTAAAAAAGAGAATTTTTCCAGGCTTGTTCAGAACAAGTCACTGTTTCTTCAAACAATTAAAACTTGTGTGTGTATACTTTATTTTTAACTCTCTAAGACATCTCTGACCATAAGACGCACTTGGGTTTTAGAAGAGAAAAATAAATGAAAAAAAAAAATATTTTGACGCAAATGGTGTGCTAAAATAACAGAATAATATTTCAACAATATAAAAGTCAACAACATCATTAAGAACTGTCGCTGACACCCTGACAACCAGTTTGCAGACACACTATGAACGAGAAATTGCGGATGACACACTATTATGGGGGATCTGTTAATTACACACTGATATGGGGGAACTGCTGATGACACTGCTATGGGCAATCTGCTGCTGACACACTGTTATGGGTGGATCTGCGAAGGACAAACAGACCTCTATTAAAGCGTGACCTCCACAGACTTTAAAGTATTATTAAAGTGTGTCAACAAGTGTGTCAGCATCAGATCTCCCATGACATTATATTCAACCCTGGGAAAGCTATATATATTCATACATCACTAGTATGTTCAGTGCTGGTTAGAGATGAGCGAGTACTAAAATGCTCGGGTGCTCGTTATTCGAGTTGAATTTTTCCCGATGCTTGGGTGCTTGTTTCGAATAACGAACCCCATTGAAGTCAATGGGAGACTCGAGCATTTTTTGCAGGGGACCAAAGCTCTGCAAAGGGAAGGTTGCGTGAAAACCTGGAAACTCAGAAAATGATGGAAACACCACGGAAATGGACAGGAAACAGCAGGGGCAGCATGCATGGATGCCTCTGAGGTTGCCTAATCGTACCATTATGCCAAATTCTGGGCAACAGCCTGGTGGTGACCCTCAAGACAATTGTGCTGACCCAGACCAAGATGGGCAAGGCACATGCCCATCACATGTTAGTAAAGCACCCAACTAGGTGCAACGAAGGTCCATCACCGCCTGCGGGTGACACCACTGCCCATGCTGGCACTGCTGTCCTATCCCCCGCCCCACGACGCAGGCATAAGCCTGACACAGCGTGGTGACAACTTGGTGACCAAGTTAGATTAAAGTAGCAGGTGAACCACCCAAAAATTTACCCTGACACAGCATGGCGGTGAACCCAGAGTGACCAAGTGAGACTGAGGTAGCAGGTGAAGCACTTAAAATTTTACCCTGACACAGAATGCCGGTGAACGTCAGACGCCGCCTGCATGAGATTAGGGATAGAGCTGCTGCAGTTTAGTGATTACACAAAATGCTGAACTCAAGGGCTAAGGGTCGAGGACGTGGGCATCCAAGTGATGTAAGGGGGCAGAGGCCATGGTCCTGGGCAGGGTGACACAGTATCTACTGATGAGGAAGCAGTGGAACGCCGCAGAGTTTCGCTCCCTAGCTTCATCTCGCAACTTACAAAGTCACATGGTACACCACTATTGAAACCACAACAGTGCGAACAGGTGAAGACGTGGATAGCGGATAATGTGTCCAGTAATTTATCCACCACCCAGTCTTCCACACAGTCCACCCACTTTTGCCAAAGGAGTAGACCTCTGATTCCTCCATCTCAACCTCCTTCCCCCCAGCCTGCCCCCCCATGGAAAATATGGATTCAGATCCGGCATACTCACAGGAAGTGTTTTCAGGACCCTACCCAGAGACACAAACCACTGCTCAACAGCAACCTGAGCAGTTGCTCTGTCCCGATGCCCAAAATTTAGAACTTTCGCAGTCTGTGGGTGATGAGAGTGTGGACTTAGTGCAAGTAGTGCGTCAAGAGGTGTCGGATGATGATGATACACGGTTGTCAGACATTGACGTTGTTGTCAGGGCAGTAAGTCCCAGGGGGGAGCAGAGTGAGGAATCGGAGGAAGAGCAGGTGGATGATGAGGTGACTGACCCGAGCTGGGTTAGTATGCCTTGTCAAGACAGTGCTTCTGAGGGGGAGGCAAGTGCAGCACCAGAACAGGTTGGAAGAGGCAGTGGGGTGGCCAGAGGAAGAAGCAGGGCCAGACCAAGTAGATCAGCAACTGTTTCACGGAGTGAAGCTCCCGTGCCGAGGCCTAGATGTTCGCAAGTCTGGAGGTTCTTTAAAGAAAGTGAGGATGACCGACGGACCTTGTGCCACACCAGGATCAGTAGGGGAGGCACCACTACCAGCCTAACCACTCCCAGCATGCGCAGGCACACAACTCAATGGAATCAAGGCCGTTCACCTCCTGCGGATCACACCACTGCTCCTTTCCCTGTGTCACATGCTGGCTTTGCGAGTCAACCCCCCGCCCAGGACCCCGGCATGAGCACCTCCCGCCCTACATCCACCCCTTCACCTCCACGATCCTCCACACCCTACACCAATGTGTCCCAGAGCAGCCTTCAGCTGTCTTTGCATCAGACATTGGAGCGCAAGCACTAACACGAATAAAATTCCACCCACCCACATGCACAAGCCCTAAACGTCCACATTTTCAAACTGCTGAGCCTGAAGATGCTGCGCTATAGACTGGTATAGATTGAGGCTTTCCGCAACCTGATGGTGGTGGCTGTCCCTCGGTCCTTTGTCCCCAGCCGCCACTATTTTTCACGATGTGCCGTCCCAGCCCTACACCAGCACGTGTCAGAGAACATCATCCGTGCCCTGACCAACGCGGTTACTGAGAAAGTCCACCTAACCACGGACACGTGGACAAGTGCTGGCGGGCAGGGACACTATATCTCCCTGATGGCACATTGGGTTAACTTGGTGGAGGCTGGGACCGAGTCTGACCCTGGGGCCGCTCATGTACTGCCAACACCGAGGATTGCGGGGCCTGCCTCAGTCACGGTTTCTCAGACTTATTATGCCTCTTCCTCCAACCCCTCCTCCTCCTACTCTCAAATACAATCTGTGAGCACGGTGCCTTCAGTCGGTAGCTCTAGGCGCAGCAGCACTGCCGTGGATAAGCGCCAACAGGCGGTGCTGAAACTGCTGAGCTTAGGTGACAAGAGGCACACCGCCCAAGAGCTGTTACAGGGCATCACGGCACAGACCGATCTTTGGCTGGCGCCGCTGAAACTCAAACCAGGCATGGTTGTGTGTCACAACAGGCGTAACCTGGTGGCGGCTCTGCAACTCGGCAGACTAACACATGTGCCATTATACACCAATACTATTTCCCAAAGTAACAACAACCCATATAAACACTGCATATAAAACCTGCCTGGCCCACGTGTTCAATCTTCTGGTTCAGCGGTTCCTCAAGACCTACCCCAATATGTCTGATTTGCTCACCAAGGTGCTACGCATCTGTGCGCATTTCCGCAAGTCAAACACAGATGCTGCCACTCTCAGGGCAGTACAACGGCGCTTACAACTGACAGCTCACCGACTGTTGTGCGATGTGCCCACACAATGGAATTCCACATTACACATGGTAGCCAGGGTTTACCAGCAGCACAGAGCAATTGTAGACTGCCAGATGACAACTTCCATGAGAACTGGTAGTCAGGTTAGTCAGCTTCCTCAAGTCTACAATGAGGAGTGGACGTGGATGTCTGATATCTGTCAGGTGTTAAGCCACTGTGAGGAGTCAACACAGATGTTCAGCAGCGATGCTGCCATTATCAGTGTCACCATCCCGCTGCTTTGTCTGCTGAAAAACTCACTGCTCAGCATGAAGTCAGAGGCTTTGCGCTTGTCACAGGAGATGGGGGAAGAAGATACGTTGCTTGATAGCCAGACCACCCTCAGGTCTGTTTCTCAGCGCGTATTGGAGGAGGATGAGGAGGAAGAGGAGGAAGAGAAGGAGACTGTTGGCGAGACTGAAGAGGGTACCTATGCTCATTCCTTCTTATCTGTTGAGCATGTATGGGCTGAAGAGGAGAAGTTGGAGGAGGAGGAAATGGAGAGTCAGCCTATTGAGGAAAGGGAATTCTTGCGTTTTGGGACTCTTGCGCACATGGCTGACTTCATGTTAGGCTGCCTTTCCCGTGACCCTCGTATTTTTGCCAACACCGATTACTGGGTGTTAACCCTCCTGGAAACCGGTACAAGCAGAACTTTTCCACTCTCATTCCTGTAGAGGAGAGGAGTATGAGAGTGAATCAATATCAACAGGCCCTGGTGCACAAGCTGAAACTTTCCTTCCCATCTGACACCGCTAGCGGCAGAGGACGTAGTTCTGTTGGCCAACTAGCGGGGGAGAGGAGGGGAGCAGGCAGCTTGTCAAGCACTGGCAGGGGAACACTCTCCAAGGCCTTTGCCAGTTTTATGGCACCCCAGAAAGACTATGTCACCCGTCCCCCAGTAGGGGGGGAGCTGTTCAGAAAGATAGTGAGGGAGTACCTAGCTGACCATACCAACATCCTGCGTGATCACTCTGCTCTATACAAGTACTGGGTTGCAAAGCTGGACACGACAACTGGCGCTGTACGCCTTGGAGGTGCTGGCCTGCCCTGCCGCTAGCGTGTTGTCAGAGCGGGTCTTCAGTGCAGCTGGTGGCATCATCACTGATAAGCGTACACGCCTGTCAACTGACAGCGCTGACAGGCTGACGATTATTGAGATGAATAAAGCCTGGATTTCACCGGAATGCTAATCTCCACCGGGGGAAAACAGCTCAACATGAAGATTCTTTATGTATCCTCTCCTCTCCTCCTCCTCCTCTTTGCACACAAACGCTGAGCCAACAGGCAATGTTTCTGAGGGCCAACTGGCGCTCTTTACAAACAATGTTTACGGAGGGCCACCTACAGGCCCTCTCTCCAATAAATTTTTTAGGAGCGTCAACTACAGACACTCAAAAACAATTTTACAGGAGGGTCAACTACAGACACTCCAAAACAATTTTAACAATTTTACAGGAGGGTCAACTACAGACACTCCAAAACAATTTTTAGGAGGGTCAACTTCAGACACTCCAAAACAAATTTTTGGGAGGCTCACCTACAGCCATTTGACTGCAATCTCAGTCTGACCAAGGCATTGGTGGTGTCACCGCCATGCTGTATCAGTGTAAAATTTTATGTGCTTCACCTGCTACCTGAGTGTAACTTGGTCACTCTGGGTTCACCGCCATGCTGTGTTAGTGTAAAATTTTATGTGCTTCACCTGCTACCTGAGTGTAACTTGGTCACTCTGGGTTCACCGCCATGCTGTATCAGTGTACAATTTTATGTGCTTCACCTGCTACCTCAACTAAATTGGTCACTTGTTGGTGTCAACACTAGAGTGTGGCTACTATACCGCACAAGACAGAATTGTTCACTGCACTGTAGTATATATAACTGAGAGAAAAAAAAAGAATTTTAGACTGCGGCTAATTTACCGCAAACCACTCCATTTTTCACTGGACTGTAGTACATGTAACTGAGAAAATACGTATTTTATAGACTGACGCTGCTGTACAGCACACTACAGAATTGTTCACTGAACTGTAGTATATATAAATGAGAACAAAAACGTAGTCTTTAAATGGTGGCTATTTTACCGCAAACCACTACATTTTTCACTGGACTGTAGTACATATAACTGAAAGAAAATACGTATTTTATAGACTCACGCTACTGTACAGCACACTACATAATTGTTCACTGGACTGTAGTGTATAGAAATGACAGAAAAACGTATTCCCTAGACTGACGCTACTGTACAGTACACTACATAATTGTTCACTGGACTGCAGTGTATAGAAATGAGAGAAAAACGTATTCCCTAGACTGACGCTACTGTACAGTACACTACATAATTGTTCACTGGACTGTAGTGTATAGAAATGACAGAAAAACATATTCCCTAGACTGACGCTACTGTACAGTACACTACATAATTGTTCATTGGACTGTAGTGTATAGAAATGAGAGAAAAACGTATTCCCTAGACTGACGCTACTGTACAGTACACTACATAATTGTTCACTGGACTGTAGTGTATAGAAATGAGAAAAAAACGTAGTCTTTAAATGGCGGCTATTTTACCGCAAACCACTCCATTTTTCACTGGACTGTAGTATATATGAATGAGAAAAAACGTAGTCTTTAAATGGCGGCTATTTTACCGCAAACCACTCCATTTTTCACTGGACTGTAGTATATATAAATGAGAAAAAACTCAGTCTTTAAATGGCGGCTATTTTACCGCAAACCACTACATTTTTCACTGGACTGTAGTACATATAACTGAGAAAAAGCGTATTTTATAGACTGACGCTGCTGTGCAGCACACTACAGAATTGTTCACTGGACTGTTGTATATATAAATGAGAAAAAAACGTAGTCTTTAAATGGAGGCTATTTTACCGCAAACCACTACATTTTTCACTGGACTGTAGTACATATAACTGAAAGAAAATACGTATTTTATAGACTGACGCTACTGTACAGCACACTACATAATTGTTCACTGGACTGTAGTCTATAGAAATGACAGAAAAACGTATTCCCTAGACTGACGCTACTGTACAGTACACTACATTTATAGAAATGACAGAATAACGTATTCCCTAGACTGCACTACAGATCTCAGCAAGCCAAGGTACAGCAGCAGCAAAAATGAGTACTTTGGGCAATTTATTTTGGGTCTGTGTGGACCACGTGCTGTCCCTTCTGCCACCAGTCACTGTGTACAGTGTGCAGCCAAGATGGCGGTAGCTGCACTACAAGTCCCAGCCAGCAGCCTGGAGGAAACCAAAAAAAAAGATGCTTGTAGCCCTTAGAAGGGCTGTTGGGTTCTTTGTGGGTGATTCCTGCCTAACCAACATCTAAATTCAGGCGCTAACACTCTCCCTGACAGACAGCAGCTCTATCCCTAATCTCATGAAGACGGCGTATGACGCGAGCATCGCGGGACCAGATTCTTATATTCCCAGGTCATCTGATCTGGCCAGCCAATCCCTGCTATCGACTTGTAGGGGCCCCACGTGATGCTAGGAGGTAACAAAGACTCTCCTGCATGTTGATTGGCTGAAAACAGGCGAGTTGCCATTTCCTCGAGGATCGCGATATGCTCGAGGATGTTAGCTCATCTCTAGTGCTGGTAGAGCAGTATATACACATACACTTCTGAGTCCCTAACAGTACATAACACCACCAAATTTTAAAAAGTTAGCTGATCTCTAATGTATTTCATTTTTTAGTTTTGTATAATACTGTACTATGTACTTTAGTGATAATTATGATCTCAGGAGGAGAAACACAATACCATTGATGTCAATGTTTAACATTAGCACATTTATATAAGAATATCTGCTATTCTTTGTAATCCATGAGAGATGTGAGATGCAGCTTTTTATTAATGCTGCAATCTGCATACAGGCGTCTGTAGTGACTTCATATGCGAATCTATTATGCTATAGCATCTGTTTCTTTGTAATAATTACAATTACTCTACAGTTGTACCATTTACTATTGAAGATAGATGACGGTTTTCAGTCTCTTTTCAGCTCCCACCAATGAATAATGGCAGATTCTCCCTCTGCATCTAGAAGTACCTACAAAATAGTGAAAGGTGAACTGGAGTTGAATTGACAAAATATTTTCATTTTCTTTAGCGCCATTCATACCTTACATTCAACTGTAATTTCTGAATATAATTTTCTTTCGGATTAAATGAATTAGATGTTCCGTCATGTGCGGAGTTCTTTTTTCCTGAAAAGAAATACATTCTTCTGGGTTGATAAATCAAAGGGAGGACAAAAAGAATTAACAGATGAACCCTTCTCTTTCCAGACTGCGCTGCCTGTTTACTAAATGTCAATGCATTCTGCAGTCAATGATAATGAAGAAACATTGAGGATAGCAAAACAGAAGTAACATGCCTTGCATAAAATACGAAGCAAATAAACCTCTTTATGACCAGGCTTGAGAAGGCCTCAAAGGGGTTTCCTGATTGCACAAAATACAATCATTTATGGAGGTAAATGTAATGTAATGTATTCCTATTTTCCATTCTGGACTGTGGTCACATGACCATGTCCATGCAGCTCTTTCTTGTTTCCTGTTATGTCAATGGACATGTCAAAGCACCAACAGGGGCAGTGATAGCGGAGTGTCTATGTAACTAGCTGGTGGGAGCAGCTATAAACTAGCTGGATGTTGTTAGGGGCAGTGCTGGAGTTGTGACAGAGACGGGAAAAGTGCATCATGGGTTTGGTTGGATACAGCAACCGGAACTGCTACATAAAGATGAAACAAACCAGAGTCATTTGCTTACATGAGTACACCAAATTGGAAAAAAAAATGAAACATTGCGGTTTGGTGATTAAAACACATTTTATTTAATTTACTCTTTGGAAGTGCCATTGAATTTTTATCTATCTATCTATCTATCTATCTAAAAAACAGCAGCACAAGTCACTATGTGTAAAAACGGGTGCAATTCCTCCAGGTTTAGGATGATATGCCACAGATACAACAAATTCAAAAAACGAGGCTGCACTCCAGATTGGTGAAGATGATGGAACCTTTATTCCCAAAACTGCAACGTTTCAGCCTACTCCATGAGATCTTTATCAAGCATTGATAGAGACCTCATGGAGTAGGCTGAAACGTTGCATTTTTGGGAATAAAGGTTCCGTCATCTTCACCAATCTGGAGTGCTACCTCGCTTTTTGAATTTGCTGTATCTATCTATCTATCTATCTATCTATCCATTATTGACAATGAGTGTGGACCCACTGTGACTACTAACCGGTTTGACTTTGGCCTATTTCTAAGGGCGTTGTCCTAGCAATCCCCTGGTTTTCACACTTTAACCCCTGTACAAAGATTTGCTCTTTGCTGCAGAGGAGCAACCAGGCTGCTGCCTCTTGCAATAGCCTAAGTGAAGTTGGCTGTTGCCTCACAGGAGTCCGGAACTCTGATGCAGAACAGCAAGCGATCAGGCTATACTCATAGTCAGGAAAAAAGCCAAGGTCATGACAGACAGAGTATGTGCAAATTCGAATACAGAGAGGTCAGCGCAGGCGGCTCATGGTCAGCACGGTAAACATCATGTCATGGGTCAGGTCAGGTAGAACAAAATCAAATTCAGGAAACAGGTAGATGTCGGTACACAGGCAAACAAAAGGATATAGCTTTTTTACAGGTCAAGCACACCTTAGAACCTATTGCTCAGGCAACCATTGGCATATATAAGAGCAGATGATTAGTAATTGGACACAGCCATTCAACAGCTCATAGGGCAGAAAATTAACTCTTGCAGTGTTTCAGACTGAGGTTCAAGGAATACAAGTCTTAATACAGACAGGACACTGATGCCCTGACCTGTTGTCAGAGTGTTGGAATTACAACAGAGACAGGTTGAATGGAGCAGCACCCATTCCCACTGGGAGAGTAATACAGCAGTGGACATGAGCTGTCAGCATAACAGTATCCCTTTCCCCTCCACACCCTTTCTTCTTTGGTCTGGAATCCTGAAAATACTTCTTCAGAAGAGCAGGGGCATCAAAACTCTCATGAGATCACCAGGATCCATTCTCAGTAATGACACCTTCCTTCTTCATATCCAAGATGCTTTTTACTCTGTAGACACCCTCAAAAAGATGGGAAAAACAGTAGAAGCAGAACATTTTTTCATTCTGTTTGCAACTGTCTTGTTCAGTAACACAATTCACAGGAGCTGAGATCTACAGTAGGAAAGACTTAGTCACAGACCAAATCCGAAATAAAATAAATGGCAGAAGAGACAGTCACTGTTCCTAAAGATGAGAGAAGCACTTTCCTCTGGGCTCTTAACCAAACAAGTTTTTGCACCTCTCTTAAGGCTCTCTGACACAAGTTCAGACTTAGTGGGGGCTTTAGGCATACTCAACCCTTGGGTGGATTGGTATCTGAAAATAGATGAATAGGACCATTATAGGGACATAAAGACATCTGTATAACAGACATAGGCAAACAGCAGACCTTGCAGATGTTGGGGTTCTGGACAGGCAGAACAGTTGACAAGCAGAACCACAATGAATATTCTGCTCAGAGTGAGTAGACAGAGCTGAGACAGTCCCAGAAGTGTACAGGTAGACACTGACAAAACACACAGAAATTTTATCCAAAAGAGATGTGCCCATTTGAAGCTCCAAGCGCTCAGTGATGTACCGGATGGTTTCAGAAAGAGTCTTTCCATTGAGACTGTTCACTTGCATGGGTTTAGGTGCAAATGAGGGGAGAAGAATCAGAGATTCCTAGAAAACGGCTGCCAATAGAGGTCTTCTGTCACAGGCTACTTCTTTGGCATGTTCCTGGAACCATAGATCAACACGAGACCAAACCCTCCAGGGTCGCCAGAACTTCACGATACATCAGTTCATCCTTAATCAGTGGTGTACATAGAGAAGTAAGGGCCCCATAGCAAGGACCCCCACAGGCCCCCCACACAGGACAGGAGGGTTTCCGCCTAAACCCTTTTCAATGACCCTTGGGCCATTTTTCCACTGCCTTTATTGTTCCTGTAGATGATAGAGTCCTGACCAAGTTTTCACCTCCAGTAGAAGAGGACTGGGCCCCCTCTTGCCCTGGGCCCTATAGCAGTCGCATGGTCTGCCGCCATGGTAGTTGTGCCCCTGTCTTTAATACGAGCTGACAGGCCCTCACAGAATGCTGCCACCAATGTCTCATTGTTCCAGGTCTGTTCAGATGACAGGACGGAGAATTGTATGGCATATGGCACAACAAAAAGATCATTCTGGCAGAATGTTGCAGAATGTTGCAGAATGAAGGGAGCAGTAAAAAGTATGCCTGGGTTCTCTAAAGACTGTACAGAACATGTTTAGGAATTTTTGCAAATCACTTGTTGAAGGATCGCCTCTCTTATAATGAATTAGCACAGGCAAGGGCTTCGCCAGACAGGAATGAAATCATAAAGGCAAGAGAAAAAAAGATGTGGCTGCAGCTGAAAAAGGATTGTACACTAGTTAATAAAGCCACGACACAGCTTGGGATCTCCACCATAATATATGGGAAGAGAGTAGCATAAACCAGAACCTTTTGCAGACAAGACTTGAGAAGGAGGTAGGTGAGCCAAAGATCAATGTGTTCAGGCAAGCAGAAATTCTACATATGAAATCCAGCAGTCGTTCATGACAGTCTTGAAGTTGCAGCTGCTGCACACTGCATACTTCAGGCAAAATCATCTGGGTTATCCATGGTCTTTGGACACACCATATAAAAAAACTGGTTTCCCTTTGCGCTAATCCTTAGGTCATTGTCCTGGCAGTCCTTTGGTTTTGAACCTTTCTCCCCTATACAGGGATCTGCCATTCACTGCCAGGGAGCCACCAGGCTGCTACAGTACTTCGTGAAATAGTTCGGGTGTACTTGGCAGCTGAACCATGGAAGTCATATACTGTTTTCAGGGCAGGCAGAATACATGAAAATCTGAAAAAAGTCCAGAAGTTAGGGGAAAAGGCATGGGTCAGGTCAGGTGGCAGAGAATCAGAGTCCAGGAGACAGGTGGATGTTGGTACTCAAATGGACATAGCTCTTTTACAGGTCAAGCAGACCTGAGAACCAGGCAGGATCTGTACAGACCTATTACTTAGGCAACCACTGAAGGAAACAGCCAGGTACAGTATATACAAGAGCAGCTGATTAGTAATTGGACACAGCCATGCAGCAGCTCACAGAGCAGAAGATTAACCCTTGCAGTGTTTCAAATTGAGGTTCAAACAATACAAGTCCTAATACACATAGAACACAGCAGACTACAACAGACACAGAATAAGTGGAGCTGGACAGCAGTGGACAGAGGCCACAAGCGTAACACTATCTATATATCTATCCATTCATCATTCAATGACTCATAAAGCAGGTATTTGTGGCCCAAGGTCAAACGTTTAGCAAAATTTGCTAGCTTGCTATGGGTCCATTATTTTAGCTATTTCCTGGCAATCATATTCATATGTGTAGTGTACAGTATAGCTGCTCACCTCTAGGACTGTCACTTATTAGCAAAACTGATGGTAGTTTAACAACTTTAGGCCCCTTTCACATGACCGTATGCCCTCCAAGACATACGGTCCGTGAGCGGGCCATATGTCCCAGAGCGGCATCGATCGTGCGCACAGGAGCACACAGCATCATTGATTACAATGATGCTGTGCACGTCTGGCAGCCCGCGGGACTATTGTCCCACATTCATATGATTTTATGAGTGCGGGACAATAGTCCCACGGGCGGCCCAGCGTGCACAGCATCATTGTAATCCATGATGCTGTGCGCTCTCGTGCGCACGATCGATGCCGCTCCGGGACATATGGCCCACTCACGGACCGTATGTCTCGGAGGGCATACGGTCGTGTGAAAGGGGCCTTATCTAGCTGAGAAGAGAAGCAGAGGTTTGAGGAGTCCCAGGTTTCCAACATATGAACTCGCCTACCTTCTAGGCCTGTTCATACTGTTAGTAAGCCAGGACTGGAGTCAGGGTTTCAATTGGAGGTGACCATCTGCCTTCACTAGTTCCAGGCCTAATCCCATTTCCTTTCCCCCCTCTTCCTCCTGCGCTTGGTGTGGAATATTCCTCCCACACCAGAGCGTGACAGATAAGTGATATTTATTTATTGTGTGGCCTACTTGTGAATTAAGTACAACATTTTGGGCATAACTATGCCCTTCTTCAGACTGATTGTTATCAGTTTCATTTATTGGTGGCAGCCTATGGTACTGTACATGTGAATTAACCTATGAGGGAAATTCTCTAACTTATTGTACAATATTATTTCTGCATCTACAGGAAGGTGCACCCTTCATATTGTTTGCCCATTACATTTTCTAGATATCATGACAGTCAGCTATATCAAGCTTCTAATTAAAGATGCTACAATTTAATTATCCTTGTCATGTTCACATTACTAGTTTATTATGCACGTGTGAACTTAGGTTCTGAATTACACAGTTAATGTATCACCTTTCCTCAGCAATTTATTTCTCTATTATACAACTAATTTCTTCCAAAGTACTAATGATTCATACCAGCGCTGCACACCACACCTCTACATGTTATTCATTTATTTAGATTACTCTGACTCAGGTAAGGTAAATTCACTTAAATTAACATTATTCTATTTGTTTAGTAGCAAATACATTTCTTATTACAGTTCTGGATACCGTAATGATTTAGAGCTTAGGAGTAAGACTTAAAATGTTACATGTATTACTAATAGTATATTAGTAATAATGAATGCATTGTATCTTCACAGATAGGTTCACACATTGCAGCTGTTTTTAAGATGTTTGAAAGTTCCGAAAACAGCCATGAAATTTGCGTGCTGGGAGTTGTGGTCTCACAACACCTGTAGAGACTACTGACACATGACATAAATAATATTATAAACATAGTCGGATTGGCAATAGACCCTACTGGGAAATTTCTCGGTGGGCCAATGCCCAGGGGCCCACTTTATCCCTCCTCTTGGCTGTCAGCAAGGTAGTTAAAAATTAACGTAGAAGCATCAGGCACAGCCTCATACTGTGAAGTGGGCGGCAGCATATTGTGCTGCACTTTGGTATTTAGTTCTGCTGAGGCAGTATATTGTGCTGCCCTGTGGTATTTTGTCCTGCAGTATGGTATTGCTGGCCCCACCTACATCTGTTGTCCTGCCTTATATCAATTTGGACCTGCCCACAACATAGGGCCACTTTCAGTTTTTTTTTCCAGGGCCAGTTTAAGTTCCCAGTCTAACTGGTGGAAGTCACAACTAATGGAGCTTTACTGTATAAGATCTGAACATACTGTAGAATAATAATAAATTAATATGCAGTAAGCTCCTAATTGTGCCCTGGCAGCAGTCAGAATGTTAGAATTAAAATGTTGATGTCACGGTGACATATCAAAGGTTTTGAAGTGCTAAGACCCCTGCTGATTGCCAAATGAAGAGATAGAAGCGCTCACACAAAGTGGTTTGTCTCCTCGTTGTAGAAGAAGGGCTCGTGTCTATGATCCTATCTCAGAGGAGAGACAACGCGAGGTGTAAACTATTCTCTCTTCTTGTTCTAGCGACCAGTGGGGTCTCAGCACTCAAGTCCTCATCAATCAAAACCTTTGATATGCCACTACGACATATGAAATATATTTTTAAAATACAGCTACACTTTAACTCTATGTTTCTGTAGAAATTTGAGCTCTGTAATCAGAGACTTAGCTCTGAAAAAAAGTTATTACTACTTTCCCGATTCACATGTTCTTGGTTGTGGATTTCTTTTTTGAACTTTTTATACAATGGATCAGTGAAAATGGACAGAACATAGATGGCATCAATGGTTTTCAAGGACTGATATACTTCTATGGGAGTGTTTGGCCTGCAAAGCTAAGCAAAGTAGTACATATCTCTGTTGTTTTTCCACCATCCCATAGTACTTTGGTGAAAAAAAAGTTCTGTGGCTGTGCAATTTCTCTGAATAGGGTTTGTGAAAATCCATGTGCTTGCCACAGACACAAACCCGTTCAGTTTTATGTAGCTGACTTTCAGCCACATAAATGTTTGCAAAAATCTGCTATATGTGAATTCTTAACCAGATTTTTCTCTGCTACCTTCATATTCTAGAGCACTAGCACAGAGAGAAGAGGAAACAAAATAGATTTCTTATATAGAAGCAGTTTTATATATTTTTATTTTTATTATGTAGGTATAGTATAGAAAGTATGGTATCAATCAAGAGGATGATTAAATGTTAAATGAGTTATCCCATGAATAATGTAAAATATGAAAATAAGACATCATATAGTACACGACAATCTCTTTCTAACAAAGCTAGAATCAGCCCTGTACCTCACATGGATCCAGAGATCTCCCTATTCATTACTCTGCTAGATTTTTTTTTTATTCAATAAATTTTTATTGAGTTTTACATATTAATGGGGTCATAAGTACAATGTACAATGATAATAATCCAAGTTATTGTTCATAACATAAAAAGAACAATAAACGAAAAAGTGAACACAGTCTTGAGTGCCATGAAGTCTCAAGTATAAGTCATATGATCTATTAGGGTCCAAAACATGGAACTGAAGTCCACTCTTTGTTAATGTCCAGAACGGATGTCGGAGAACACCTATAGCAGGGGTACTCAAGTACTTTTGGTAAAGGTCCACCTACCTGAGTCTGCTGTATGATGAAGGTCCGAGCTGCAAAACAAAAAAATATATAAGGAGGGACAACACCAGTGGCGTGTAGACTTAAAGGGATTGTCCAAGTAATGAAAAAAAATGTATAGTACTGTAAATCTGATGGGCAGCAATATATAACTAAGTTAAGCAAGTTTTAGGCAAAAAAAATCTATATTTCCACATTTCGCTGGTTCTCCTCTGGTCTTTGTTTACATGCAGTAATAACAATCTCTGCCCCTCCCCCTTCCTGCTCTGCAAAGGGAGTGAATACAAGTGCTGCCCTGAGTGACATGTCTTCCTGCTGGGATACTCAGCAGCATGTTGTATGTGTAGGACTACAAGTCCCAGCTGTACAATGACACTGCGGATACACACATGGTCTGCCCCCTACCTGTTCTTGCACAATACAATACTTTGCATCTCCTCCAGATCAGCTCCAGTCAGCTCTGTGTATGTAGGGTGAGGAGGGCAGATCCTGTGTCTCTTTACATCTGCAGCTGCTGTTGTAAAGCCTTCAATGTGATCTGGCTGAAGGAGTTAATGTTTTATCTGAAAGAATCCAGAGAGGGAGCAGATAGCAGCAGTGGCAGAGCAGGGGGGGCGTGGCCAGCACAGTGACGTCTTGTGTACAGGCTCTGTGCACGAATATAAGATTAGCAGGGAGGCAAGCTGACATCACAGGTCATGTGACCCTGAGTGAAATCTGATAAACCAGCAGCTTTAGAAGCAGAAAGTGTATGGAAAAGTTGTTGTATTTGACTAGTTAGAAACATACAAAGGACAAAAAAAATAACTCAGACAACCCCTTTAATAGTAGTAATGCCCTCTGTGCATTGTGCCCCCTTCAGAGGAATAATGCCCTCTGTGCCCCCTTCACATTATCAATGCCCATTGTGCCCCCTTCACATTATCAATACCCATTGTGCCCCTTTCACTTTTGCAATGCCCATTGTGCCCCCTCCAGAGTAGAAATTTCCATTGTGCCCCCTCCAGAATAAAAATGCCCATTGTGCCCCCTCCATAGTAAAAATGCCCAATGTGCCCCTTCACATTAATAATGCCCTCTGTGCCCCCTCGACAGGTATAAAGTCCTCTGTGTCCCCTCCATAGTGATAAAGCCCTCTGTGCTCCCTCCATAGTTATAAAGTCCTCTGTGCCCCCTCCATAGTTAGAAAGTCCTTTGTGCCCCCTCTGTATTAAAAAAACAAAAACAAAACACAGCACTACTCACTTTGTCCCGTTCCTGAAGCTCACAGTCCTCCTGTCTTCACTGCAGGCATAGATTGTGCTGCAGCACTATGTGGGTGGAGCTTATGCAGATTTCCAGTCTGCAGGCTCCACCCACATCGGCCGGCAGTGCGATCTGTGCAGGCTGAATGGTGGAGCATGAGAAGTCTTCCTGCTTCACCATTCACAGCGCAGCTGGCCTGAAGGAGGGGAGGAGCGCGGGGAGCTGAGCGGTGAGTGACATCAGCTCCCTGCGCTCTAGCAATGAGCGCTTCCATCTGTATTGATGGAAGCGCTCATTGCTTCTGGACTTCTGGTGCAAGCAGGGGTCCGGACAGCTGGCAGCCGCGGTACGAATCTGGTCCCAATCCTGTCGAGTACCCCTGACCTATAAAATACCTTCTGGAAGAGGTGTAGTATAAGTGCTTGACAAAAGCCATCTATTCAATGTGGCTATCCTGGAGCGCATGTTTGGTGCGAATACAAGCTCATATTTCATATATGAATTAACCAGATTCGCTGCCTCATCTGGCACAGGTGGGCGGGATTGCTTCCAGCACCGAGCTATCACTTTACGTGCCGCATTAAGTATGTGAGCCACTATCCATCTGGCCTTGGTTGGAATTCCATCCAGTCCTATACAGAGGTGTCTGTGACTTTCTGTATCATGTTGGATATGGCTGTCCAGAAGGATTTAACTGAGCGACAATGCCACCACATGTGGGTTGGGGTACCTAATTCTCCACACCCTCTCCAACACAAAGGGGAATAGTTTGGGACAATAACTCTGCTAGATTTATATCAAACTGGCAGCTCAAGGGGAGTGTCTTTTCAGCTATAGCTAAGGGGGCGTGTCTCAGCTCTCCCTATCACAGCTCAGGAGGCAGTTGAAGGATGAAACTGAGCATGTGCGGCATTCTCAGTGTGCGGGTCAAAGAAATAAGAATAAAAACAAACAGCAGATGGCGCTATACAGATATATTTTATTGAATAACTCAGTGGCTATGCTAAATTTTTAATTACCTGCAATTACAAAAGAATTCAGATCCAGGGGCTGGTTTGAAAACTGTAGGATATTTTTCATGGGAGAACCCCTTTAAATAAATCTCACCAACTATGACTACACATAAAATTGTAAATGGTTCTAGATCCTGACAAATTCTCATAATAATTTGTTATATAAAAGAGTACAACATCCAAAGTCTGCTTAGTGAAGCGACGCGCACTGTCCTTTGCATTATCTATGCACTGCGCATGCGCCATAATGCAGCTAAACTCTTCTCATAACTCTTCTCCAGTAATTTAAAGCATATATTTTATTACGACTTCTTTTCAGACACAATGCTAAACTGAATATTTAGGCATATTTAGAAGACTAAACCCCACAATATAATAACATGATGGTGGGTTAACATCTTAAACTCTAGTGGCAATGTTGTAGAAAACATGAATTTACTTTATGGTCTGTTAGGGACTCAGGGGTCTCAGCCTTATACATGGACAAAGAACTGCCATGGAATATAGAACAGTAAATTGCCCTAAATAATAAAATCTGATCTGATTTTCTTTAAAATTTGTTGAAACTATCTAACAAAGGTTATCTACTTTGGATAATCTCTTTTGTTTGAAAGGATCTCTGACAAGAATCTTATTACACGGTGTCCTCATGTTGGGACTCCCAGTCAACAGCTGTATTCGCCAGTTGAATTTGTAGTTCCACCTCAGGGGAGGACTAGGAACTTAAAGTGGCCCTGGAAAAAATACTAAAAGTGGCCCCGTTTTGTAGTCTGGTCCAAAGTGATGGAAGGCAGAGCCAGCAATACCATATTGTGGCACAGCCCAACAGAGCCAAATACCACAGTCTATCAGAAAATACTGCCAGCAGCACAAAATACATCCCCAAAAACTTCTACTAGCCAGTCATGAAGAGGGTTCAGGCAGCCCCCTGGGCATCAGCCTACTAGGAAATGTCCCTGTAAGGTCTATGGCCAATCGCCCCGAGGAAAATGCTCTTTGCATGGATAAAACATAATAGTTGGGCTGTAATTGGTTGCAATCAACAACAAGGAAGCCAGTTAGCTAGTTTTGATAAATTAGGCACAACACTAATGATGCACGTAGATATGGATGACATTTAAAGGGAGCATGCTGCAGTTATCTGTTCCCCATCCTGGCTTGGAGACTGGAACATCAAAAGCATATGGACACCAACACAGGTGGAAAAAATGACACCCTCTTCAGTGATGGCTCCCACAGACCACAAAATTATGTTTCTGTTCTACAGTTTATTATTTATATTATGTCTCAAATGCAAAGCGTTTCGAGAAACAATAGTCCCTTTTCTCAAGTACCAATGTAAATTGCACGTCACCTCCTGTTACTTCAGAAACACGTAATTCCATGGTCTATGGGAGCCTGTGCAGAATAGGGTGTCATTTTTCCAGTGGATTCGTGTGTGGGCTACATCTGTCTGACAAACTAAAATACATCATATTAAAATGAAATCCTTATTTGGGTATGTTCACCCGACAGATTTTGAAAATCTGCAAATTCAGCACAGGATCTACTGTATGTGGGGGGGTTTTTCAGCACATTTTTTGTATGGTTTTTAACGTTTTTCATGTGGTTTTTCAATATGTTTTTTTTTTTTAACAATGGATGTTTACTTTAGTTGAAAACTGCATTTTCAGCTCATGTTTTTGGTGTTGATCTGCACCAAAATGCACTGAGAAAATGCGCAAAAAACATGTGTACATATACAGAGCTATTTTTGATGCTGTCCATTTATTTCTATGCAGATTTGCCCCAATATACGGAATGCTGCTTCTTTCTTCCACATGGAAAAAAAGCAAGTGCAGTTTCCCATTAAAATTAACCGTAGACTGTTTTGACGCATTTTTAAGCTGATTTGGAAGAGGAAATGCGTCAAAATCAGCATCGCGATACTCCGTATGAACTGGCCCTTACTATTTTCCTTTTCATCCTGAGGCTGATCATTAGTATTATCAGTCATACTTTTTTAATAAGCATGCATTTCTTCGGAGTCAAAGATACAGTCACAATACAAATTGTCATAAGATTAATTATTAACCGGCTCCTTTTCATTGGACTTGAGGCTTGATTGGTTGGTTTCATATCTGTCATAGGTAAAGCAAAGATTACATTTTATTTGCACTACAATATTAATTTGTTACTTGGGCATGATTGATAGTTTGGCACACATGCCTGGTACCAAGAAGTGCTTTCTTTTGTTTTAGACAAACGGAATATGATACGTGTGTCAGATAATGAGGGTGGAGTCGGCACCTTCCATTCATAGGTTTCCACCACGCCTGCCACAGTCAGAGCCTGTACGTGTATTCATCGCTTCAGTAGCTGCGCAAGATAACCAAGGCCACAATGTTTTCTGGGGGCTATGTAAGTTGCACTATTGATAACATACTGTACGTCTGAATAACATGCCTTTAAGTCTGGATTGTGTGTGTGTGTGTGGGGGGGGGGGTCTTGTAAGGATAGTGTCCTGTGTAACAAGTCTGACAATCTCATGACACTTTACACAAGATTCAGAGGAAAGGTTGTAAAATAGGTCTCTTCACTTGTAGACTGTACACCATTATTTTGTAAATGTAACTGCTATACTCCAATCGTACATATATTTCTGTCTGTGACTATGTAACCATAACCCACCTTATAAGAAGAAAGTATATTATTTTTGGGAGTTTTTGGAATTTGGGTTAAACCTGGAATGTAAAGTATGGCTCATGTTTCAATTTTTGTGACCTGTTTTTTCTTGTTTGATTTATTCACATTTTCCATTGTGTCTATCAGAAATGCAAATTGTATATTTTATTGGTGAGGGTTTTTTATACATAATGTCTTATTTTCAGCATTTTTGTCAACATGGTTAGAGCTAAACGTGATTCTTTACATATCCTGAGAGACATAGCCTGAGATTTCTTAACATCTACTTAATCCATAATTTCTTCATTATACATGAATATCTCTGACTATTGTACTTAGGGCTCATGCACACGACCGTATGTATTTTGCGGTCTGCAGTACACATATCCGCAAAAAATAAGGATGACGTCTGTGTGACATCTGGATTATTCCCTTTTTCTTGAGGATCCATTGTAACAATGCCTATCCTTGTCCACAAAACAGACAAAAATAGGACATGTTCTATAATTTTTGTGGAACAGCCATGCGGACATATGGAAACAGAATGCACATGGAGTTTCCATTATTTTCTTGCGGACCCATTGAAGTTAATGGTTGTGCATACAGGCCGCCAAAAAAATGGAATGGACACAGAAAAAAATACGTTCGTGTGCATTAGCCCTTATTCATGCAGTACATAGAACAATTCACTCAAGCCTGATATCCACAGTTAATCAATGGTACATATGGTTTTCATGATGTGTCTCATTGTATGCTTCCTCTAATGCTGCTAATACTATATTGAAGGATTTTAACAAGCAATAACCTTAAAGAATATAGTAGAGGTGCACGGGTGGACATGGTAGAAGGCCCTGATGCAAAAAAGGAATGATGGACTCTTTGCAGGCCGCCAGCTAAGGCTTCTTTCACACTGGAGTTAGGCTTGTCCAGCAGGGGAACAGCCTGCTAAATCCGTACTAACGTTTGCACACGTGTGATGCCAGAAGTCCGCCCTGGCCCAATTCACTATAATGGGGATGCGCCAGAGATGCGGATGGACAAAAACTGCTGTGTTTGTCTATGTATTAGAAAATCAAGCTGCCCCCTACTGACAACTTCAGCCAGTTAGAATTTTATTTTAATGATTCTATGTACAGAAGTATGTCATTGTGAGCTCCAACTTCTATAAGGGTTAGGGGAGGAGCAGAACCATGAAAATAAACAAAGTGCCGAATGGTGCATATAACTGACAGAAACAGAGCTGAACAGACTCCATTAAAGGGGTTGTCTCATCTTGCCTAATGGGGGCATATCGCTAGGATATGCCCCCATTGTCTTATAGGTGCGGGTCCCACCGCTGGGACCCGCACCTATATCGAGAACGGGGCCCCGAAAGCGAACGGGGGCGCACTGCGCATGCGCAGCCGCCTCCATTCATTTTCAATGTGGCCGGCGAAGATAGCCGAGCGCTGGCTCGGCTATTTCCGTCGGCTCCATAGAAATGAATAGGAGCGGTGGCCGCGCAAGCGCGGTGCGCTCCCATTCATTTCTATGGGGAGCCGGCTTGGTGGTGGCCGGACCGGAGTCCTCCAGCCACCACCTTGCGGGGCCCCGTTCTCGATATAGGTGCGGGTCCCAACGGTGGGACCCGCACCTATAAGACAATGGGGGCATATCCTAGCGATATGCCCCCATTAGGCAAGATGAGACAACCCCTTTAACTATAAGTGCGTTCAGTTTCCATTTTGGAATTCTGTTTGTTTATTTATTTATTTTAATGGACAGAGAAAGTCCAGGACTTTTTTGTCCAGTCTTTTTGATGAAATCTGTCATGGAGGGCCCGAACAGAACCTCCAATACACATATAAACAAGCCCTAAGTTATACTATGAGATCATAGATGTACTGTTTGTAAGAAATTGTATAGCATGACAAAGGTTCTCAAATTGATGCCTTTGCAAAAATAAAATAAAAAATCTATTGATCTGGATACTATGGGTAACACCAGGTTTTTCTACAGTGGCTTTTATTATGAGGCCCAATTTGATTCAGATGTTAAGGACCCCCTTTTTTACAATGTCACCCATGACAAAGGGCCTAATGAAAAATGTATCCATGCGTTTATCCATTGTTATCGCTTTTACCTTTAAATAAAAGCCTACCGGATACTTAGTAGCCAATTAGACATTATAGATATCTTATTACATGATAAAATTAATGCTAAATTATTATATTAACATTACATTATTAAATGTTACATTTTGCTAGAGAAATTGAACATTGTCCGAAGCAAAGCCTACTACAGTAGATAATTACAGTCTATAGGAATCTCTTATCAGGAGCTAGTGTATACTTGTGTATTTTTCGTCAGTGAGTTTGTGCCTCAATACTGTAATTAAAAACTTCAATATAAATCAGGCTGCTTAATTTTAGGCTTCTGTGCACACAAATTGTATGAAGGTTTACCCAAAGACTAGGCTGCATGGGAGGATTTTATAGAATAAGTAAAAAAAATTGAATTTTCGGTAAAGTTAGCAGCAACACTAAGGATATACTTACTATATACAGTACATATACTTTCAGATTTTTTATGCAGTTTTCAAGCCAAATCCAGGTATGGATATTGAAGTATGAAGGACAGCTTATACTTTTCTTTGTATTTGAATCCACTCCTGCTTTTAGCTCAAAAACCTTAACAAAACCTGATCGAAACCTGAACGTGTACTAAAGATACAAAATATTGGACGATAAGTCCTTTTAGTCGGCCATATCAACAGCATACTGTAAGGTAAATGCACTTTCTAATGGGTTTGGTAGACGATGACTTTGTGATAAGCCTCGTTGTCTGCAAATACAAGTATAGCTAATCAGCAGTTATGACGACATTTAGTATGCTTTATTATGTAACAAATATCTACCTATGTGAAATGATTTCTAATTGACAATACTAATATTCTGAAAATGAAAATCTGAATTTGTACTAATGTTAGGTAGTAGGTAGGTAGTATTATGCTATTCTTGCAAAAAACGAATAAAGGACAACACATGGGAAATAATGTGAATATATGAATGAATAATCAAATTAATAAGTTATCTTCAGAATAAAATAAGGATGGCCATATTACTCAGATAGCTGTGGACCGACAGGTCTTTATATCAAATTCCCCATACACATTCAAGCTCCTCTTGGTTGAGCACACATGTGTTCTCAAAGAAGAGAACAAAGGTTTGGGCATGTTTAAATACTACAGACCATCCCTTCTTCCATCCCACCATTGAGAGAGGGTAAAGACAAACCCATACACATAAGGTGGTTGGATGATCCTTCTAAAATTGGGGCCAACATCCATCTAATAAGAATGGTCACCTTAACAGTCACAAAAACCCCCAAAAACTACTTATCAGGGGATTTGTAGTTTGTGCCTATGAAACCGACTGACCTGTTGCATGTGCACTTGGCAGCTGAAGACATCTGTGTTGGTCCCATGTTCATATGTGCCCTCACTGCTGAAAAATGATGTTTTAATATATGCAAATGAGCCTCTAGGAGCAACGGGGAAGTTGTTGTTACACCTAGAGGCTCTGCTCTCTCTGCAATTACCGCACCCTCTCTGCTTTGATTGACAAGGCGACTAAGCACAATGCCATTTACACTGCCTAGTCCTGTGAATGTGCAGAGAGAGCAGAGCCTCTAGGAGTAACTGCAACGCCCTTGTTGCTCCTAGAGGCTCATTTGCATATATTAAAACATAATTTTTATCAGTAATGTCGACACATATGAACTAGAGACCAACACAGGTGCCTTCAGCTGCCAAGTACACATGCAACAGGTCAGCACAGCCAGCTTCATAGGTACAAATCTGCTGACACATGCCCTTTAACCTATTCCCAATTGCCTTACGCACATACATGTCGGCGGTCAAAACTTTAAAGATGGCGCCCACTTGCAAGTGCAGCAGGCGCCATAGCCGATTGGTGTCTTCTGTTTCATACAGCAGGCACCCGGCGTTAATGTATATAATCAACAATAACGTCGATCGCATATATTTAACTTCTCACATTTGGCCAGTCAAAAACTGGGAGTGCGTGATCCCCGTAGCAAGGAACGGCAAAACTGGATGGAGTGTGCGGCAGCCTCAATCCTCCATAGGAACACAGTGTAATCTTCATAGACACCAATGCTAATTTTATATGGCCAAATAATCCTGTTTAGCCAAAAAAATAAAAAAATGGAGCTTGTACTATAAATCGTATTGTAATTATTGCCTTGTTTTCCAGCTCCCTGAATGTAGGCAGCAATGTTAAGAGGTTTCTATTACACTTACTATGGCAAGCATAGATCTCTACTATAATACTGTTTCTTTTTTAAATATAATATATAAGAAACGCTCCCTGGATGTGGCCAAAATGAAAACCTTTATTGTTTACATTGCTGGTTGCATTCAGGGAACCAGAAAATAATGTGCAATAGAAGTAAGGTTTATATTACACAGTGACACTTCATGAATAAACGGCTTCATTTATAGAAATACAGAGCCCCCATAAAGAGCAATTCTGCCCAAAATGCATGTCACACTGCACAATCCTCTCCATATTAATGACCCGCAGAGCTCTGTTTATCCCGCTGAGCTAATCCCCATATAAACACGTTCTACAATAATGTTCTTATAGAAAAATCTTTCTGAAAGCTGCCAAATACCATGCATGAAAAGTAGCCACATTTTACTGAGAAGTTATGAATTCTCATTCAGTGCTCTCTGAAATGTTAAGGTCCTACCGCAGATTTTCTTTTAAACCACAATATCTCTGTATTTTTTTTTTGTTTGTTTTTTACAGCATCACAGCCAATATTTTTTAGTAGGAAACAGAAGGGAAAAATTTACCAATTTTCTACTTTTTCCAGTAGTCTTTTGGTGAAGTAAGTGAACATAGTGAACGACTGAATGAGGAGAGTTTTTTTTTTTTTTTTTGCGTACAAAGCCGAAGCGAATCACCTAATATTCGGATTCGCTTTGCAGCTAAAAATTTCCAAGATTTGATACGAATCAACAAATCAACGAATAGATTCGCTCATCTCTAGGCACAAGACAGGACAAGACACAAAGTTAGTCAACACAACAACAAAACTGTGTGTGAAGGAACCCTTAGGTTGGTGTTACACATAGTTTTTTTTTCTGATGTTTTTGAGTGCCCCCCAAAAAAATCTAAAAAAAAAAAAAAAAATCGACCTATAGATTCTTACATTAATTTGGTACTGGCTTTTTAAAAAAAAAAAAAAAACATAAAAGTATGTGCATGCATTTTTTATGGCACCTGCAGTTTTTGTTGTGGTTTTTATGCCTTTTTTAGAGAAGTTTTTTTTCTAAATAGCTTTGTGAACTGCATTTTGTGTCGCCTTATTTTTCCTTATTTTGAAAAAGATGCAAAAATGCCTGAACAAATGCAGCATGCTTATGTGTCCTGCATTATATATTTACATCTGGAGCTGACATTGCGGAAAAACACTGCAAAAATGTAAAAGTATGAAAAAACGCCACCAAAAAACTACCTGTGAAAACCGCAAAACACCCAAAGGTAGTGTGCATGAGCCCCTAGTTTCAGTTTTGGGCCAGATCCGTCACTTCAGTTATTTCTGTTGTTCAGCTTCTATAACGATGATGAGAAAGCAGCCTTAGGGCTCATTTACATGAACATAAGGGCACTGTGGGGACTGCAAATGGCGTTTCTGCAATATATACAGGGAAGCCCACGGAAACACTCGGAAGCGTTTCCATGGGCTTTTGGGTCTGTGCCTCTGCACGCAAAAGATAGGACATGTCCTATCTTTTGGCATATCTTGCAGATCGTAGACCCATTCAAGTCAATAGGTCTGCACCACAATACGGGATTCACACGACCGGTGCCTGTGCATTGCAGATTGCTATTTGCGATGCGTCGCACAGAGCCCTTATGTTTGTATGAATGAGCCCTTAGCCTGAACTTATGTGTTAAAAATATCTATTTTTCCAGTATCTTACAAGCACCTGTATTACGGCTACAAATCTAGGCCCGACTTCAGGTTTAGGATTTATGATGCTGCTAGTTTGGATCACTAAACCTGCAGTTGGACAAGCTGTAATATGGGTGCTCAAATAAGAAACTGGCCATTCATAATGATCTGCAGAGAAGAATGGAAGACAATCTCCAATTCCAACTGTGCAAACCTTGTGGCATCATATCCACGAATACTGGAGGCTCTAATGGCTGCCATAGGTGCTTCAGCTAAGTACTGAGGAAAGAAAAGAAAGATGGGGCAATATGGTTTTGTATATATTTTGGTGTCAACCTCAGCATGTTTCAGCACAGTCTTTAACCAGATGTCCTCTGGTTGAAGGCTGCTCTAAAGCACACGTTGGAGTTGGATCCATCCCAGTATCAGAGGCCATCATGGGCATGGTATCCTTTCATTATGGTTTTTTGCTGTCTTATCCAGGATTTTGACTTGATGGGTTTTGACCAGCAAGATGCATGTACATATGAGTGTGTTTTAGACAAGATATCACAATGTTAATTGATGCTGTCTGCAGTGAACTTGTTACGCATACTGCTTATATCACTGCTGACATCTCTGCATAACATCATAGATATCTATGATAATATATATAACATCTATTGTCATACCATTTAGGATTTTATAGACTATTAGTTTTAAGGCTGATCACCATCTTATGTATCCTATGTATAAAGTTCTTTGGACAGTCATCAACGAAGGTCTTTTTGTGTTTGGAAAAAGTCTAATACTTCAGAGACCCTTCAAGTTAAGAGCTCAGTGGACATTTACAGCTTTCATATGAGACATGTTCAGCTTGGGCCATATGTGCACCTCTACTTTATAGGAGTTGTATGGATGTATCATTATGGGGATAGTGAACAAAATACTGAAAAGTTAATAACTTTACCATATATTTTTAGTTTAAAATCTGGCCTCTCACAAGATGTAGAAAATAGTGTTATATAGGGAGCACTTACTTCACCTTGCATAACCCAGGAAGCTGCCCCTCACTTAGTTGAATGTACCATGCACAGCAGTCACTATTTAGATGTCATTCCAATGATTCTGTAGCCATGCCACTTTAATTATATCATTACACAGTGTAATGGAATAAGTGTTCCATGTTACATTGCGGGTTATTTATGCAGATGTAAATGTATTAATACAAATGTAAATGTGACATTGTAGTTACCTTTCTTAGCATGTTAGGAATCAACTGTGATTGGTATAATGTACTTTACGCAATGGAGGCAAATGTCGCATTGACTGCTATGCTCCACTGCACTTATTTATTTGCACTTTTAAAATGTTTTCCATTATTCTAGTAAATTACATGTACACCTTTCTTTGGCTTTTATACTCCTGAGTGTTTTGTGTAAAGGTCAGTAATCACTAAGGTAATGGATAGTTGTCCGTCCATCTGTCATCCTAATAATAAACCGATTGCATGATATAGCGTACACAGAAGGGTTTTCACAATAATATGAATTGTGAATCCATTTATATTAAAGGGGTTTTCCAGGATTTTACTACTGATGATCTATAGATAGATCTCAAGATAGGTCATCAGTATCTGATCGGTGGGCGTCTGACATCTGGGACCCCCGCCAATCAGCTGTTTTGAGAAGGTACCGGCGCTCCCGTGAGTGCCGCTGCCTTCTCACAGCTTACCAAGCACAGCGCTGTACATTGTACAGCAGCTGTGCTTGGTATCGTGCTCAGCCTCATTCACTTGAAAGGGGCTGAGCTGCTCCTAGACCACGTGACCGATGAACGTGACGTCACTGGCCTAGGAAAAGCTAAGAGAAGGCCAAGGCGCTCACAGGTGCCTTCTCAAACAGCTGATCGGGGTCCCCACCGATCAGATACTGATGACCTATTAAAGGGGGAAAAACCCCTTTAATATGAAAAATGTAACAATATTGTAACTTAGTAACCCCTTTAACACCACTATTCAGGCCCCTAATGACCTCATTGCATTCATTAATTATAGTATGAGCAAGTTGTATGGGTTATTTGTTATGGTATCCAAGTAATTTCTATTTTCTTCTATCAAAGATAGGGATTTATATCCAAATAATTTGTAGATAAATGGTTCTTGGTGAGTTATTTGAGCTAAAGTAAGACTCAAATGAACAAAATAAAGCTTTTCCAATTATTAGATGTAGCAGACAATATTGTGGCATCTTTTGCAGGATACCCTGTTAGCATAGGTAAGATACCATTAGTGTAGCTCTCCGTTCCTCATGATAGTGGCTGCTTTTTTCAATGTTATATTTATAGTTTTATAAATGGAATGACCAATGTTAACTCATATCTTCAAGGAGGCCTATGGCTTTTCTTTCTGACACACTACCTGACCTTGTCACAGATATCTTTACTAAGCTATAGTGTGTCCTCAATTAGCCTTGGCCCTTTGCACTTTTTAAACATATTGACTAAAATATTGGCTGGATGAATAGTTTGTGCTTCATTTTATACTTCCCACTATCCATAGAAAGGACTGGAATAAATAAGCAACCTGTAATGACACCAGCTGTTTGCAAGACTTCAGAACTTGACTTCAATTATAGCAGTCGCTTTTCCCAAGAACTAATCAATGGCTGTTGGTAGAAGGACTTGAGTAGAGTAGAATTATGTAACAACCAGAGCGGTAGCAAGGAAAGATATATGAAGCAAATAGCAGACAGAATAATAAACTCAGTGATAGATAAAAAACTGGATAGAGATGGAAACAGATGAGGAAGATGGAGTCTGGCAATGGAATAGACTGAGGCAAGGCAATGGCATACAGGTGGAGAGTGACAGACTCCCAATCTTGATCAGAAATCCAAATCAGGCCCCCAATCTATATCAGAACCCCAAATCAGCCCCCCAGTCTTCATGAGACCCTGAAATCATACCCCCAATCACCATCAGACCTCAGATTAGACCCCCAATTCTTCATCAGACCCTCAATCCTCATCAAACCTAAAGTCACACCCCATTCCTAATCAGACCTCAAATCAGACCCCCAAATTAGACCCTATTCATTATTAGACATTAGATCAGACCCCAATCAGAACTCATATAAGACCCTCATTCCTCATTAGACCTCAGATCAGACCTCCACCAGCCATAAAATAAATGGCATGTCTCTCTCCTTTTTTGGACGGTACTGTCATTTTACAGATCCAGCGGCTGTTCATGCACTCACCACTCCGTGGTCATCTCTGGATGGAAAATGGTTGTGTGATGAAGGGGTTTCACAGAATGGAATCTGATTTCTTAAGTGCCTGCATAATTAATACGGGAAATGGAAGATGGCCACTAGAGAATGACATGCCTCGATGGCCCTATACAGGTCCTACCTCTTTGGAAAATGTAGTTTGCTAATGGTTACTCCTTACTACTATTTCCTACTTTGTTCCACCATGTCAACCAACTTGGACATGTAGATAAGGTCTCCAGTGTGAGAGCTATTATATCTGTTTCAAATGTGATAGCTAGATTCTGTGTGGGCCATGCTTAACCAATGCACCATAGAGAAACAGTGCACCATTCTTGTCTAGATGTATTTTTGTTTATTTGATATTGTGAAATCTCTCTTGTTTTCCTTTCTAATTATTCTTTATATTTCAAACTCTCAGCAGGTCCAGGGGACAATATTCCCAAACCCCAACTGTGATCCAATGATGGACGCACAGCTCATTGGAGGGGCTTTACAAGGATTCGGTCTGTATTACATTGTAATGTTAAAGCATGTGTACCATAATTATATATGTAATGCCCCATATAAAATAATCATTCATTGCATTTATATGTTCAAATATGCTGAATCACATAATTTTACACAACAATCATATAATTCAACATTTTGAAATTAAAATGGTACAAGCCTCCACCACACATACTGTACACACAAAAACAGCCTCAGATGCCAAGCACATCAGGGAATAAACCCAATATGCTCCTTGTTTTCAGGATGTAGGGGCGACAATCCAAATGTCAGAAGCAGGGAGCCATGCATTGTTATTCCATCTATAAAAGATGAAAAATTTCAGTCCTGTTCCACCAAAATGGGTACAATGCACGTTTTTTGTGTTAAACATAATTTTAGAATTTTTGGCGATTTTTTTTTTTCCCATGGCATTATCCATCTAAAAGAAAGTATATACCAGTAATCCTGCAATTTTCACACTGGGCCTAATAATAGGTCACAATAAGTGATATTACAGCTTACCATCCCCCTCCTGAGCCCTACACAGGTCACAGAGCATGCCTAGAAGCTTCTCGCTTATAAGTCTATTGTGTCTATGGCCCATGTAACTGCTCTCAAAAGACAGGAAGTCCTAACATATTTTTGCCGGCAGTGTTAAAATTGCAGGATTATATATTTTTTTTTAAATATAGATAGTGACATGGAATAATTTAAAGTCACCAAAATTCTAAAAAAAATATGTTTAACATAAAAACATGATTTAAATAGGTCATTTTCTGATGACGCATTCCTTTTAAGAAGCCTTTCACCTTTTGCAACCATTGTATAGTATATACCTCAAATAAACCTAACCTAGCCTTGTATTTGGTTTATGTTCTTACCATCAGGCAGTCCATAATATACATATTTCACAAAAATTAGCACAGTCTCTAGCGCTATTAATGTGTTAATAAAGTCTTCATTTCATCAGCACAAGATGCCTATCATTAATGACTCTGAAATGGATCTTGATTTAATTGTTTCTGTTATTTAGTGCACTTTTTTGATAAGTGATCATTTTTGGCACTTTAACAACTGTTCCACACAACACTCCATCTCCAAGGAATTTAATCGAGTTTAATTACTAGCCACTGTATGCTTAAGGCAAAAATGTTGCTCATCTGAGATACATTCAGTTTATAGTTTAAATGATGCATCTACATTGAATTTTAATCGGGTATATACGAATACTAGGCAGAGTTATAGGCAATTATAAATTTAGACATCTCATTAGCAATTTATTCTCAGCACAGATCAAAAGTTGTGAGCTATAAACCAGCTATTCTTTTATGCAAAGATAAATGCGTACATACGTGTATACTAAATTTACTGCCACACAATCTGATGTCTGCACTGAATAAACTATCCTGCGCTCACAGCGCTCTCAATCATCACTGCAAATGGTACAAGAAGAGGCATTTTGTTACTGACCTTCCTCCTTAAATTCTACCAATCTGCAGGATGACTTTCTTCCCTACTACGTTACACTATATCATTTTGATCAAGGGAGAACTTTATAGGTCGTGCTATGAAAGATTAAAGTTTATGCAGCTTTAGGCCTCAATTATGCATTTAATCTTCCACAGGTAAGAGGACTATAAATTGCATCTTACCGAGTAATTGTTCTAATTTAAACCAAGGTTCTACATACTTTAAAGCAGCGTTCCTCAACTCCAATCCTCAGGGCCCACCTGGCGTTCAGGATATGAGAATGTCCAATAGAATGAATACCTGTGGTTAGTTCTGATACATTGCCACTAATTATATATGTAACCCCTGCTAGGGGTACAATAAGCATAGAGGACACTGCAGATAACGTGCAGCAGGGGATACCAGCAGCAGGAAGCTGCACTTCCTCTTCAGAGACACACTGGACTACATGTCCCAGCACTACCTGCTTCTCTGTGCCCCTGCCACCTAGAGGAAGAGCTGCAGGGGATTGGCTGAAAAGGGGATTGTGGGTCAAGGCTGAGCAAAAAGGGGACACAGAGACCGCATGGTCAGGGGAGAGAGAGTCTTGCAGTGCATGGCAGAGAGGAGAGAGTCCGGCACCTGGGCACACAGAGCAGAGGTCCAGAGACAGTCCTGACAGCACAGCAGCCAAGACCAGGAGAAGAGGTCACCCTGCAGCAGCTACACCTCTGCTCTACAACCTGGCTCCTCAGAGACCCCCTGCACCATCACACAGCAGGATCCTGCCCCCCACTCCATCAGGACCTGAGTACTGCAGCCACAAGCTAAATCCTGGAGTGGATTTACCTGTGTTTCTGGGAGTTGCGAGTAGCCATTGCTGAACTTACTGTGTTATAGAGCTATTGAGAGAATTGTTCCTGAGAGGATCAACACTAAGTGCACCAACGGTACCAGCAAGCGCGCCATCACCCGCGGCAACGGGGCCCCAGCTGATGGACTGAGTTACTTACATTGCTGCAGCATTAGTAGGAGAGATCTATTACATACAGTTAGCTAGTGTGTGTGTGCTGTTACCTGCACCGTGTGTGTGAGAGGGATCTGTACTATGTGTGGCTCATTGTACATTAACTCTTTGTCCCCCAGAGTTTAGAGTATTAGGGGACCCATTTGCAGTGTTATAGCTGCTAGGCCTGGCATACACTGTAGATCATTACTATTCAGGATTGTATATGTGTTATGTCCTATACCGTTTTACCTTTTTCCTGTTTGCATTTGCTCTTCTGAGCACACCACTATTTAGCCCTATCCCAATAAATCTACCCAGTTGTTTTACCCCTAACGTCTGTGAGTGTGTACTGAGCTTAGGCAGGGGTTTCCCGAGTCAACCCCTGGCAGAAGAGGAAAACCCTCCTGCATTCCTACAGAGCTACTAGCAAGATTCGGATGGAGGCACTGCGCCATAGTGAATTTAAAGGTACCACACACACACTTCCTACAGAGTGCAGTCTGAAGGGGTGTTACATATAACCTGCTCAATACTAAGGAAAACCTGACCGGCAGGTGGGTCCTGAGGACTGGAGTTGAGAAACATTACCTTAAAGGGGATGTGTCATCAGAAAATTACATTGTTTAAATTGAGTTTTTATGTTAAACATATTGTCACGTATTCAGATGTATGTGTAGCCCTGAATTCCACCCCACCTCTGACCCTGCCTACTTGCACGGCCCGTCCTATGCAACGGCGTACAACTAGTTGATGTTCCCTAACCTAGGTACGTGCTGGTATGTGCCTGCACAAACAACAGGATCACCCAATGAACAAGAGTTTTGCTTGTTCATGAGGTCATCAGTGGCACCCTTACACAGGCAGGTTGTCAGGAATGAGCATTCGCAGGGATGTTTGCTCCCGATAATCGGACAATAATGTGCCCGTCTAAATCCACCTTAAGGGCCCTTTACTCAGGCCAACAATTGAACAGATCATCGCTAACCACCTTTAGTAACACTATGGAAGTGTAAATTAAGTCCACACAATGAATGCCGTGAAAAAAAAATCACAGAATTGCTATTTTTTGTTTTTGCAAAAACGTATGCCACAACAACACACAAAGATTTAATCTACCGAAACTAACAAAAGTAACCAAACAACCGAATTTTGGTAATTACTGTAACTTCTGATTTACTTGTGATAGATAGATAGATAGATAGATAGATAGATAGATAGATAGATAGATAGATAGATAGATAGATAGAATTATTTACGAGACTCTGGTTAGCACCGGAGTCTAGGGGCAATATCTGCATGGAGGTTCATTGTTCTTTATGTGTTTGTGTAGATTATTAGTTAGTAGTTTGTAGAGATGCACATATGAATGAGCTCTGTACTTGTATATTCTTGCCAGCCTTGAGATCAATCACAATGGCTTACCCTGAGCACTACTGAGTCCTAGTTTTAGCAGCTCAATTCCCTTTCTGCCACCCCCACATAAGCAATGTTTAGAAGAAAAAGGTGTTCCTGTTAAATAATTCTAGTAGGTGAATCACAATGATGAGATGCTTATTTATAAATCTGGATGAGAAACAATACTCTTGCAAATTGTCATAAAGGAACAGAAAGCGAGTGAATGGTTACTATGGTGTCTATTCACTACGTATAGCAAGGCTGCATGTATATGAGTTCCATTCCTTTGTGATGGGTGTGATGGGGAGAACAGAGTATTTATCATTTCTCGAACCAGATTCGAACAAGTGAAACTTTCCTCTCTTTTATTTCATTCCTCATGCAGTCAAGGCTGACACAAGGTCAAAGCTGTGCTCACAATTGTTCAAAATATGTACAAATCATAACATTTTCCAGGATATTTAAGCTAGTATTTCACTTTAATTGAAGAAATTAGATCTTGACATTTGTCTGTAGAGTGTACTGATAGATTTTTAATGTTCAGAGTAGTGTAAAGGGGGCTTCATAGGAAAGACACCCCGGTGCTGTATATTTCTTTAGGGCCACATTTACTTTTGTGTACACTTGGGATCAGTATTTGTAAGCTAAGCGCAGGAGTGGATCTGAGACCGAGAAAATGAACAAATCTTTCCATTCTACTTTTTATGTGTAAATGTTCTACTCCTGTTTTTGCATTAAAATACTGACTAAAAGTGGGGCCCAAGATACGCAATTGTCAAAGTGTCCTAAAGGATATGTCACCGTTTTTTTTATCATATTACAATATAAGATCTGTTAACAGAAGCAAATGCCTCAAGTCTCCAGTAACGGTGGTGGCTGAATACATATATTGTTGCACAGAACTGGACCAGTTTAGTGAGAGATACTTAAAATTTGGATTTAATTTAATTGCAGTTGTTTGCAATTAATACGGATGTAACTTCAGGCTATAGCTAAATAGTGACGGCAGGCAGTGCCACATTGTGATCTTTAGCCATCAGCGTATGCCACAGCCAAAGTCATTGGAAAGCCCTAGACTTACAGGGGTATTCTGATAACTATATGGCCCCTTTCACACGAGAGGGAGACTCGGACGTCTCCCGCATTGTGTGCCGTGTACTGAACTGCCGGCACTGAACGGGGGTTACATAGCATTATACTGATTTATGATGCTATGTAACCCTTACAGTTCCGGAATGTGTTGGATAAGCTGACAATGCATCATAAATCAGTATAATGCTATGTAACCCCCGTTCAGTGCCGGGAGGTCAGTACACTGCACACGATGCGGGAGACGTCCAAGTCTTCAGCTTGTGTGAAAGGGGCCTAAGTTATCCCCCATTCACTGAATAAGAGATAAGTGATTCATGTGGGTGTGACTGCTGGAACTCATATCAAGGGCTTATGCAAGCAAATGTATTTTTTTTCTGTGTCCGTTCCATTTTTTTTTTTTTGCGGACCATATGCAGAACAATTAATTTCAATGGGTCTGCAAATAAAACAGAAGTTACTCCATGTGCATTCCATTTCTGTATGTGCTTTCCACAAGGAATAGAACATGTCCTATTATTGTCTGCATTACGGACAAGGATAGTACTGTTCTGTTAGGGGCCAGCTGTTCTATTCCGTAAAATACAGAATGCACACGGACTTCATCCATATTTTTTGCGGATCCGTTTTTAGCGGACTGCAAAATACATACAGTCGTGTGCATGAGCCCCAATGCTGACAATGGGTGTCCCGCTTCCCTGTCTTGATGGAGCAGCAGAATGTGGAGAATGCGCCCTGCTGGTCCATGCTCAGTTCATTCTCTATTGGACTGCCATTCTGTAAGGATTTTTTTTTCTAATTTTTTTTGTAAATGTGGTTTTAAAATCTATACTCAATATACTTAAATGGCGTTTAAGTTTTTATGATATGTAGGGTTTAATTTTATGTAATTCTTATGTTAGTATTTTTGTTTTTTGTGATATCAGAAGAAAATGTTTAAAAAAGGGTAAAATGTCATTCGTTTCTACATTTTTTTCTATTGCACAAAATGTGACTAACATATTTAACTATCTCTTTTCTTTTTATTCATTTGTTATTTTATTTCGGCTTCATTTGTTTCACATATTGTACCCCCTTCCCCCTCAATAAGGTCATAACAGACCTTTGGGGTCATTATGTTATTTTTTATCGCTGTAACTAGACTTGACATATTAGCTTCAGTTACAGGATAATGCAGCCTCCCATCATGCACTGCAGAGCCGATCTGGTCCAGTAGCTCCAGTATGATCACAGGGATGAGAGCAGGAAGAGTCATAGCCTCTTTATGAAGTATTAACATGGTGATCAGAGTCCGTCTGCTTCTGTTGTGGCATTTCTGTGCAGCTGCAGATTCAGCAAGGACGTTCAGAAATTTTCTTGCAGAGTCATTTGTAGAGCATCTGGATGTTTTAAGTCATTTAAGTACTATAGTTAAAACGTGAACAGACCCTGGACCTCCAATCTAAAGATCCACCTAATTTGAAAAATGTGTGGCTCATGGTGTATGTAAACCTGGTGATTGGCTAAATGCTATTATCTACCTTTACACCAACTAGTGGTTGGCCTATTTTGCACCAAAACTTTTTGTGGCACAGTTTTGATGCATGTGTTGCATCTTAAACCATGCCCCTTTTCCACCAAGCCACCTCACTTGTCAAGCTAGAAAACTGAAACGGGCAAGCTAGGAACATAGACAGGGGCGGACTGGTAACTTAAAGTGGCCCTGGAAAAAATACTAAAAGTGGCCCTATTTTGTAGTTGGGTCCAAACTAATTGAAGGCAGGGCCAACAATACCATATTGTGGCCCATTATACTACCCCAACAGAGCCAAATACCACAGTCCATCACAAAATACTAATGCCAGCAGCACAAAATACATCAACAAAAACTTCCACTGGCCGGCTCCCTGGGCATCAGCCCACCAGGTAATTTCCCTGTAAGGTCTATGTTAATCCACCCCTGCACACAGAGCATTATCCTATTTGCATCATATATAGGTTTAAAACTTAAAGGAACATTATACAAAAGAAATTTGCCAAATTTGGCACACTGGATGACAAGGTCTAGGCAAAATTGCATTCGAGAATTTGCCTCTTTTTAATTGGTTTTTATATGTTTATTGAATTTTTACATATTTTCTGTACATGATTATGGGTGCAACCACCTTCTCTTGTATTGCTTTGCTCTAAAATCATGCAGTGATGTGCTTCATAAAAGCCACATGGACATGGTAAACCAGTATCTGGAGATGACTCCTATGGCAGGGTTTTCTAGGGATGCTATATGTGCATTGGTCATTGTGCAGGGACAGAATGATAATGAGATGACTGCTGATAACGTAAACTCTACAGAACAGGAAGTATCAGCCTAGTCTAATGCTCTAGAGTCCCCTATCTGCAGTCCCCTTAAAAACCAGATAACGATTCCACAAAGTATTGTACTAGCTCTGTACCATTAAATGCCTGATCATAACCTGATATCTGTACCTGTCATGGTGTCTATAGCAAAACATAAAACTGCCACAAAGGCTTTTGGGAAAAACTAGCAATTATACTTAGTAATGATGGGGGGTTACGATATATACATTTATACATATTGTGTTACATCATGAATAAGAACAAGGTCACATGGAGAAAAGTGCAGTCGTGCAGAATCATATACGATAAATGATAAATTTGATGAAGTGATATCTAAAGTTAACTATGTTATTCCTCTCCAGGTTGCGACAAGGACGTCTTGATTGATATTCTTACCCAACGCAGCAGTGCACAAAGAATTATGATTGCAGAGGCCTATGGCGGTTTGTATGGCAAGGTATAGAATATCTAAACATCTGGTCCATGTCAGTGAAGTAGACAGAGAAATAAGAAAAAGAACAAACAGCAGGTGGCGCTATACAGATACATTATATTGAATAACTCAGTGGCTATACTATTTTTTTTTTATTATTACATGCAATTATAAAAGTTCTTAGATCCAGTTGCTGGTTTGAAAACTGCTAAATATACAATTTTTATATAAAATATCATTTTTCATGGGACTACCCCTTTAACTAATGAAATTACTCAATTACCACACAGTAATGCGGGGGGCCTTTGAGGGCAATGAAATCAGTGCTTCTAGGAAAGAGCCCTGCCCTTATGACTTATGTCATCCAATGGAGCATGCTGAGATTTTTATTTATTTATTTTTTTGTACTTTGCATTAAGGCTATACCGCCATATCCTGATACAGATCAGTATGGATTCATGTGACATGGAATCCAAATGTGATTGTGTGCATCAGTACATAGACTGTTTTATGCAACCTGTGAATGAAGTTCATTGACATAATATCTATACAGTGAACAGAGCTAGCAACATTGAGTTAAGTAACTGGTACACTGTCAGTAGTGCTGTATAGATTGCCTCAGTATTTGACTGAAAAGATTAATGGTAAAATCAAATATAACTGAAGTTTGATACAATTTCATTCTGAGTGCACTGTAGCTGTGCATAAACTGCCAATTACATACACATTGTTGGCAGTATAAAAGCTATAAACGGACACATTACAGCACGCTGCACTCACAGAGCATATCTTCTCTGTGTGATATAGCCCTTACTACAGGAAAACTAGCGAGTATATTACCTCCATAGGAATCATTTGAAAATTTTTATAATCTGGGATGAAAAGCTGAGTGCAGAAGAAAATGGATATATACAGTGTATAGATAATTCATAGCTCACATGTAAAATTATAGCACAAACAATAGTAAGGCAATGGATGTACAATAATCAAAAATATGGTGGGGCATTTACTAAAGACTGGTGTTTCATACTTTGATCTTAGTTAAATGCCTCTTAATACAGTGCCTTGCGAAAGTATTCTGCCCCCTGGACCTTTTCAACCATTTGCCACATTTCAGGCTTCAAACAAAAAGATATAACATTTAAAATTTTTGGTGAAGAATCAACAACAAGTGGGTCACAATTGTGAAGTGGAACGAAATTTATTGGATCATTTAAACTTTTTTGTAATAATGAAACTGAAAAGTGGGGCGTGCAAAATTATTCGTCCCCCTTGCACTAATACTTTGTTGCGCCACCTTTGGCTGCGATTACAGCTGCAAGTCGCTTGGGGTATGTCTCTATCAAATTTGCACATCTAGAGACTGAAATTCTTGCCCATTCTTCCTTGCAAAACAGCTCGAGCTCTTTGAGGTTGGATGGAGAGCGTTTGTGAACAGCAGTTTTCAGCTCTTTCCACATATTCTCAATTGGATTCAGGTCTGGACTTTGACTTGGCCATTCTAAGACCTGGATACGTTTATTTTTGAACCATTCCATTGTAGATTTTTCTCTATGTTTGGGATCATTGTCTTGTTGGAAGATAAATCTCCATCCTAGTCTCAGGTCTTTTGCAGACTCCAACAGGTTTTCATCCACAATGGTCCTGTATTTGGCTCCATCCATTTTCCCATCAATTTGAACCATCTTCCCTGTCCCTGCTGATGAAAAGCAGGCCTAAACCATGATGCTGCCACCACCATGTTTGACAGTGGGGATGGTGTGTTCAGGGTGATGAGCTGTGTTGCTTTTACGCCAAACATATTGTTTTGCATTGTTTCGATTTTGGTTTCATCTGACCAGAGCACCTTCTTCCACATGTTTGGTGTGTCTCTCAGGTGGCTTGTGGCAAACTGTAAACAAGACTTTTTATGGATATCTTTGAGAAATGGCTTTCTTCTTGCCACTCTTCCATAAAGGCCAGATTTGTGAAGTGTTGGACTGATTGTTGTCCTATGGACAGACTCTCCCACCTCAGCTGTAGATCTCTGCAGTTCATCCAGAGTGATCATGGACCTCTTGGCTGCATCTCTGATCAGTCTTCTCCTTGTTTGAGATGAAAGTTTAGAGGGACGGCGGGTCTTGGTAGATTTGCAGTGGTCTGATACTCCTGTCATTTCAATATGATCGCTTGCACAGTGCTCCTTGAGATGTTTAAAGCTTGGGAAATCTTTTGGTATCCAAATCCGGCTTTAAACTTCTCCACAACAGTATCACGGACCTGCCTGCTGTGTTCCTTGGTCTTCATGATGCAGAACCCTGAGACTATCACAGAGCAGGTGCATTTATACGGAGACTTGATTACACACAGGTGGATTCTATTTATCTTCATCAGTCATTTAGGACAACATTGGATCATTCAGAGATCCTCAATGAACTTCTGGAGTGAGTTTTCTGAACTGAAAGTAAATGGGCCAAATAATTTTGCACGCCCAACTTTTCAGTTTTATTATTACAAAAAAAGTTTAAATGATCCAATAAATTTCGTTCCACTTCACAATTGTGACCCACTTGTTGTTGATTCTTCACCAAAAATTGAAAATGTTATATCTTTTTGTTTGAAGCCTGAAATGTGGCAAAAAGGTTGAAAAGTTCCAGGGGGCCGAATACTTTCGCAAGGCACTGTAAATGTGTCGTATTTTATGCTGTCCGTGTGCCAGAACAAAAATTAACTCCAGACAGAAGTTTTCTGATGTAATGTGTGCCAAATTCCTTGGGCCTCCGAAGTTCTGTCTGTGCCCTGCCCACATTCCACCCACTTTTTGGAAAACTGACAAGGGTGTATCAAAAAAAGACCAAAAACATTTTAATGCAATAGAATGTTAGTACATTTTAGTATGTTTGCATATATTTTAGTATCTTAGTGTCTGCAAGGTGCTGTTGCCTTTTTTGGTTGTTTGCTATCGTATTGCAGTCGCTGAAGATGTGTTTGGGTTCATTTTGCTTTATTTGGAGGTTCTGCTGAGAGAGGCTACACAGGACTACGTTGACTTGATTATGGTGCAGCAATAAACTGCTGCGGCATACTGCATGATTTTGCCTAAAAACATTTTTAACCAAAAAGCTAAACTACTAATGGTACTGGTGGTGTTTTGTAGGTGAAACCACACAAAGGCCGCTTTCAGACGAGCGAGTTGCATACTGTGGATTCGCAGTGTGAGTGACAGCTCCTGCCCTGAACTCCCAGCACTGCCAGGGTCGCAATGCATTATAATGATTTATGATGTTATATAACCCCTACAGCTCTGGAATGTATTGGATAACACTTAATGCTATATGTTATATAGCATCATAAATCAATACAGGGTGGGCCATTTATATGGATACACCTAAATAAAATGGGAATGGTTGGTGATATTAACTTCCTGTTTGTGGCACATTAGTATATGGGAGGGGGGAACTTTTCAAGATGGGTGGTGACCATCTTTTGGATCCAACTTTAGTTTTTTCAATGGGAAGAGGGTCATGTGACACATCAAACTTATTGAGAATTTCACAAGAAAAACAATGGTGTGCTTGGTTTTAATGTACCTTTATACTTTCATGAGTTATTTACAAGTTTCTGACCACTTATAAAGTGTGTTCAAAGTGCTGCCCATTGTGTTGGATTGTCAAGGCAACCCTCTTCTCCCACTCTTCACACACTGATAGCAACACCGCAGAAGAAATGCTAGCACAGGCTTCCAGTATCCGTAGTTTCAGGTGCTCCACATCTCGTATCTTCACAGCATAGACAATTGCCTTCAGATGACCCCAAAGATAAAAGTCTAAGGGGGTCAGATCAGGAGACAGTGTGGTACTAATTAGTTAAATGGCGCACGTGGCCATATCATTTGGTCATACCCTTAGTCTGTAACACGTAAAATATTCATCACTAGCTGATGGAAATCTACTCTATCAGTCTATGTACTTAGGGTACAGCCACCTTAAAACTCTACTGATTTTTCAAAGTGGAATGGTGTGGGGAAAACCTACAGCCCTTGCGGTAAAAGCATTTCTTAAAAAAACCTCATCCACATAATGCAGAAAGTAACGGCAATGAAATCCGCACATAACTTGAAAAGTAGTGCAGATTTCTGACAACACGTCAATTTATGCTGCAGATTTCCACCATGATTTTCACCCTTTGCAATGGACCACATTTATACCCTGTAACCCGCAGTAATATCCACAGGATTGGTGAGGATTTTGTTGATGCAGATTTTGGTCAGATGCACTGGATTCTATGCTACGGTCTAGAAATATTCAGCAGCAGATTCCCATAATATCTACATGGGGAAAAGGCAGACGTATGATGGGAAATTTTATTTCATGTATGCCATTTTCTCTTCCAGTTAGTGCTTGGTTTGAAACCTTTGTTGCAGCTCACAGACATCTTTAGGTCACTGGCCAGGATTTGTCTGAGAAATAATTGTTCTCTGTAACTGTTGTCACATGGAGATTACATCTTTGTACTTTATTTTTTTCAAAGAACTTGCTTGAAGAGTTGAGAGAAAAACTGGATGGCCATTTTAAGGAAGTTATAGTTGGCTTGCTGTACTCTCCACCAGCCTTTGATGCCCATGAGCTATGGCATGCTATGAAGGTAATACTACAGGTCACAATATAACCAATATTCTTTACTTTTTAATCTAAAGCTGAAATTCTTTGGTTCACATTTAGTTAATTATTTCATTTACAGCTTATCTGAGTGGGAGATTGTACAGGTTAAAAAGTTTCATCAAAATTTGTGACAAGTTTTTGTTAGAAAAATGGGCATGTACAAGCTGTTAGGATAGGTTCTTGTAAGGACAGTTTTTTCGAGCAAGTTTTGAGGCAGATTTTCCTTCAGGCCAAAATCAGAAGTGGATCCAGCAGGAAGAAGTATAAGTCTTTCCTTAAGGCCTCATGTACACGGCTGTTGTCCGGCCATGGCCGTATTGCGGCCCACATACAGTGGGTCCGCTATACACGGGCACTGGCCGTGTGCACCCTGCATCATAGATGCAGACCCATTCACTTGAATGGGTCCGTAATCACGGAGATGCGGTGCAGAATGGAAGAATGGATCAGAAGCCAACAGAAGTACTACGGAGTGCTTCCGTGGCGTTTCTGTCTGTGCTCCGCACCCAAAAAAAATAGAACATGTTCTATTTTTTTACAGTGCAGACAGTCGGATGTGGATTGCGGACCCCATTCAAGTGAATGGGTCTGCGATCCGCATGTGGCAGCCCCACGGCTTGTGCCCGTGCATTGTGGGCCGCAATTTGCGGTCCACAGCACGGGCATCGTCAGTACACATTCGTGTGCATGAGGCCTTATATTTCTGATTTCTTCTGAATCCACTACTGACTTTAACTGAAAAACTTGAAGTAATATTTGCCTCAAAACCTCCTCCAAAAAACTCTGTGTGAAACCGCCCTAAAAGTTCTTTTAGGGTATGGCCACATAGTTAGGTTCCTATGATGCAGTTCTGGAAAACAAAACCAGGAGTGAAGTCAAAAAAGAGGAGAAGTCTTTTCTGTCCTTTTCTCTCCTTTTAAGCTCCACTCCTGATTTTGGCTTCCAAAACTGCATGTAGAAATGTGACCATGTGGCCATACCCTCAGGCTAGTTACAGAAATCTGGCAGTATTTGTGCAGCCAATTCTCAGGTAATTTGCCAGGTTGTGTCTGGATCACTGCCGGTCCCCATTATAGTTAATGGGGATGGGAGGCATTCACGTAGCGTCCGGCAATGCCAGACCCAGAGAGCTCCGGCAGGCTGTTCCCTGCCGCAACAGCCAGACAGATCTCTGTAACGCCAGTGTGAAACTAGACTTAGGCTCCTTTATCAAATGCAATGAAAAGGTTCATATTTGTGCAGTTGCTCATACCTAGCATAAAAAGAAATTGAAACAGCAAGATAATTTAAAGTGCACCAGATATGTTAGACTTGTTTTTAATAAATTAACCACAATTCTTGTCATTACTCTATCCGATTTCAGCATTATTTATACATGTGGGCCATAAGGTTTAACATTGTCCAAGATGACCTACTAGCATTGAGCATACTAAGGCTACTTTCACACTAGCGTTAGCACGGATCCGGCACCTAAAGGGTGCCAACGGATCCGTGCTAACGCTATACATGTGTGGAGCCGGAGCAGCGCTCCGGCCCCACACATGACACACATTGAAACAAGACACAGACATACATACAAACATACAGACATACATACAGACATACATACATACATACATACTCACATACTCCAGGGACGCCGGCAGAACGTCTTCACGCGCCTCCTGCGCGCAGTGATGACGATTCCCCACAGCGCCCTCTGCTGGGCGCAGTGGGGAAACGTCATAGCTGCGCGCAGGAGGCGCATGAAGACATGCTGCCGGCGTCCCTGGAGTATGTGAGTATGTATGTCTGTATGTTTGTATGTATGTCTGTATGTATGTATCTATGTATGTAAGACGGATCCGGAATGACCCCCCATTGGAAATCAATGGAGGACAGATCCGGATTACTGGTGTGTCCACACCAAACGGATCCGTCCCCATTGACTTGCATTGGGGGTCATTCCGGATCCGTCTTGGTGCGGATGCCTGGACCGGAGAGCAAACCGCAGCATGCTGCGGTTTGTTCTCCGGTCTGAAGACGGAACGGAATGCTTTCAGGAGCATTCCGTTGTCTTCAGTTCAGTTTTGTCCCCATTGACAATGAATGGGGACAAAACTGAAGCGTTTTTTCCGGTATTGAGCCCCTATAACGGAACTCAATACCGGAATTTAAAAACGCTAATGTGAAAGTAGCCTAAGCTATACAGTATGACAGTAGGGAAAAGGCACACATTTAATTAAATAAGTACAAAGTTATTTTTGGAAGTATAATGACTGTGAATTCAGCCATTTTGTTTTGACAGTAAACAGCTCATGAGAGTGGCCATCTTGTGACTGGCAGCTCATTGTACATACAGGACACACCCCCACATTCCAGGCCTGTGTACTCTGCAGTCACAGTAGTCAAAGCCTTTATCAGTGTCACAGCTCATAGCCTACTTGTTGCTTCTGTGCTCCTATATCTAATCCCATGATAATTCAGGTGGGTTTAGATATACTGGTAGCCCTTTCACATATGACACTGTGCTGCTAGTTTGATGTTTAATCCTATGATATTTGAGATAGTACTACTTATCTACTATATATAAACAAATCTTAGACATCATGAGATTAGATACATTTGCACAGCATCACACATGATACACTGGGTGGACACTAATCCCATTATTTGTGAGGCTGTGCTGCTGCTCCTGTGTATCATATTCAATCATAATTAATACTGTGCAGCTTAGCTGGTGTGCACACAAGTCTATGTGATACTGTGCCACTGTATCTAATCATATCGTGTGATACTGTCTGCTGAGCTGTTGTATCCTATCATAACATGTGTGATATCCCTATATATGTAAAAACCCATACTTTAAACATACAGGGGAACATTTATTAAGACCGGTGACTTATACACTGGTGTTTATCTAAATCTAAAAAAAAAAGTGGGCGTGAATTGGCCGGGAAGCGGATAGACCTGCAGGTCCGTCTCATGCATCATTTTGTATGCCAGTTTTTGACGTACAAAATGATTTAAATTTCCGTCAGCAAGTCAGCTGGCATAGATTTTAGATTGTCACATGTCCTGCTGGAGGAAGCGACAAAGTTAGCCTGCGCCTTAATGTCGTCTCATGAACTCCATTCCTTTAGAGATTCAGCTGTAGATCAGTATTCAGGACCATAATTCCTGTCGAGCAGAGAGGAGGATGAGGAGGCAGCTCTTTAACTCAGTGTTGTGAAGTAACTCATCCTCCTGTGTGATTAGGACAGGTTTTATGTGGACTAATAGGATGGTAGCCATTTTATTTCTCCTAATGATTGCTCCCTAGACAAAACGAGCCATTAAATCTAATGAAAAAGGTATTTGGGAATATATTTATAATAAGTAAAGTAATATTTACATATTTTCATTTTTTCAATTCCTGGAGAACTCCTTTAAGACTGGTGTCTAAATCTCCTGTCTTAATACATGTGCCCCTATGTACCTATAAGATGACTAAAGGTAGCTAGAATAGGGATCAGATAGCCATGGATGTCTGGTAATGCCACAAGCTGCTCACTTAGTCCTCTGACAGTTACATGAGGTGAACGCTCCTGGAGGAGAAACCTGTCAATCAGCAGCTCCTCTCCAATCAGGCTCGCTGACAGGACCCTCCTCCTGGAGTAGCGCTCACACATCCTTCCATTGGAATTAAAAAGCAGGTAATAGCACCTCTCAAACTATAATTCTGGGACTCTTTTGCCCTCATTTTTAGAAATCTCCCCCTTTATGTGTTGAAAGTCAATCTAATGTGAAGAACAGAGAATGCAAACATAGCTGCATCAATTTGCACATGCAGATGAAACACGCCCGTCTGTAGCGTCCAATATAAAAAGTAAGGGGCACAATTAGTAGCGTACATTGCGCAGTAAGGGCCCCATAGCAAGGATCAAACCAGGCCCCCACACAGGGCAGAAGGATATCTGTCTAAACTCTTTTCAATGACCCTTGGGCCATTTTTTCCACTGTTTCATTTGCTAAAAGTTGTTCCTTTAGAGGGTAGAGTCCTGACCAAGTTTTCACCACCAGTAGAAGATGATCCCAACTAAGACTGGGCCCTCTCTTTCCCTGGGCCCCATAGCAGTCACATGGTCTGCCGCTATGGTAGTTACGCCCCTGGGCACAATGCATTACACACTTTGGGTAAACTTTGTAAACTTTGATTCATTCCCAGAGAACCCCTTAAAATCCAGAAAGTTATTGTATGTGGTCCATCAGTCAAGGTAACAATTGACGTCATCCCTAGTGTTCCTAGGGCAAAAAAACAGCATATGAATGACTATAATGAGCAGCGACTGGGTGACCATATTGTCATATGGAATTATATGTCTTCCTTTTCTCAGAAAACAGTCTCATTAAAATGTATAATTCAAGCCCATCTAAAACTGAGTGTCCCTAATTAGTCATCTGAAGGGGTGGGTTTATATGTACACAGAACATCACGGTATTATACACTTTTAAAAAAGCATTTAATTTGTTTACTTATGTCACATCTTTTTCACTCCCCGCACTTGTTTACAGGGAGCTGGCACCGATGAAAATTGCCTTATTGATATTTTAGCTTCAAGAACAAGTTCAGATATATTTCAGTTGAAGGAAGCCTATTTATTGCGTGAGTATTCCTTTAGTCACAATATTCTCAACTAATTAGATCGCAGTTGTATTGTCAACGATGCAGCGTTCACAGCGGAAACAAACTCATTATTTTTACACAATTTATCAAACAGTGAACTGAAGCTGTGATTGGTTTTATTAAATGTATATATAGATATATCCTAATTCGCTCGTAAATACAACAAAAACAGGGAAAAACATTAGAACAGACCCTAATGAAGGTCTATTAGACGAAGGGATTATGGCTTAGATTTTCATATAATTGCATGAATCTCAGAAATTAGGGTATGGCCACACGGTCAGGATTCTGGATGCAGTTTAGGAAGTCAAAATCAGGAGTGGATTGTAAAAGGAGAAAAAGTATAAAGGACAGACATGCTCTCCTCTTTTTTTATGTTTAATTTACTGCTTTTGTTATCGTTGCATGTAATAATGTAGCCGTAGAGCAATCGAACGACAATCAATAAATTGTTTTCAGTGCACTGGACAAATGTCAGTCAGCACCACACTCTCTCATCTAATCAGAAATCTGCCAGTTCTTAGCAGTGTAACATACAAAATAGTCTATAAGACATCCATCCATCTAGTTCAGTCTGTTATGCTGCAAGTTGATCCAGAGGAAGGCAAAAAATCCCTGTGAGGTGGAAGCCAATTTTCCCCACTTTAGGGGAAAAAAATTCCTTCCCGACTCCAATCAGACAATCAGAATAACTCCCTGGATCAACGACCCCTCTCTAGTAACTATAACCTATAATATTATTACCCTCCAGAAATACATCCAGGCCCTTCTTGAACTCCTTTAGTGAACTTACCATCACCACCTCCTCAGGCAGAGAGTTCCATAGTCTCACTGCTCTTACCGTAAAGAATCCTCTTCTATGTTTGTGTACAAATCTTCTTTCCTCCAGATGCAGAGGATGTCCCCTTTGTCACAGTCACAGTCCTCAGGATAAATAGATCATGGGAGAGATCTCTGTACTGACCCCTGATATATTTATTCATAGTTACTAGATCTCCCCTCAGTCGTCTTTTTTCTAAAGTGAATAACCCTAATTTTGATAATCTTTCTGGGTACTGTAGTCCACCCATTCCAGTTATGACTTTAGTTGCCCTCCTCTGAACCCTCTCCAGCTCTGCTATGTCTGACTTGTTAAAGGGGTTGTCCAAGTTATGAAAAAAAATATAGCACTGTAAATCTGATGGGTAACAATATATAACTAAGTTTAGCAAGTTTTAGGCAAAAAAAAATCTATATTTCCTCATTTCCCTGGTTCTCTTCTGGCCTTTGTTTACATGCAATAACAACAATCTCTGCCCCTCCCCCCTCCCCCCTTCTCTGCAAAGGCAGTGAATACAAGTGCTGAGTGACATGTCTGCCTGCTGGAATACTCAGCAGTATGTTGCATGTGTAGGACTACAAGTCCCAGCTGTACAATGACACTGCTGATTCCTTGCTCTATAGCTCCTTGCCCAGCATTTGTCTCCTCTCACTGCTGCAGCTACTATTTGTTATAAAGCCTTGAGCCCTCAGTGTGTTCTGGCTGAAGGGGTTAATGTTTTATCTGAAGGAATCCAGGAAGAGAGCAGATGGCAGCCCAGCAAAGAAAGGGGGCATGGCCAGTGACGTCTCGTGTACAGACTGTTATCTGAACTCTGAGGCTTGTGAACGAAACATCACAGAGCAGAGAGATAAGCTGACATCACAGGTCATGTGACCCTCAGTCAACTCTGAGAAACCAGCAGCTTTAGAAACACAAAGTATATGGGAAAGTTGTTATACCTGACAAGTTAGAAACATATAAAGAACAAAAAAATAACTCGGACAACCCCTTTAACAGCAGCCCAGAACTGTACACAGTACTCCATGTGTGGTCTGACTAGTGATTTGTAAAGTGGCAGGACTATGTTCTCATCACGGGCATTTGATGCAACCCGTTATCTTACTGGCCTTGGCAGCAGCTGTAAAAGCTCTAGGGGCGATCGTGCAAAAATTGCCACAATGAATAAACAGTAAAATAATTAGCGATTGTGTAAATGAACAACTTTTATACAGAAACGACTAAAAATTTTTAAAAAGAATCTGCCCATCTAATAGGACCCTAAGTGATCAACACAAAAGTTCATTGTCCTGTTGTAGTAGGGATAGCTTCACATCACATCTACAATATAATTACATTTTTCAGAGTTGGTCTAGGAACAGAAAAATAAAACAAATCGGAACAAGCACTAAATCCGTCATATCACCAGCACCTGGGGGGCCGCCCTGACCATAACAGGGTCTGTCGGCGGTTCTATTATGGCATCCGTCATTCTACGGATTGACAAAATTGCTCAGTAGGCTGCAATATTTTGTCCTGCTTTTTGCCAGAACCTCCAGGGCAAAGGTGAACCTAGCCTAAGGCCCCTTTCATACAAGCGTGATGGATTAGGTCAGGGTGCGTTCAGGAAAACTCGCACCATTTTGCAAGCAAGTTCACTCAGTTTTGTCTGCGATTGCGTTCAGTTGTTCAGTTTTTTATATAATTATTATTATATTATTATATTATTTATCTGCTGTTTTGGCTATAATAAGAGGTCAGACCTAGCCCCACAGAATTCTGCCCTTCTGCACAAAAGGCAATTTTATTCAAAGATTTACATTAAAAGGTCAAAAAAACATAAGCAGGACAAAATAACACTACAAGATCCACCAATGAAATGCAGAAATATAAATATGGGTAACATGAAACAGACTTCCTTAAATTAACAATCAGAGTTTACTTTGCTGTTGCTTGTTATAAAACACAGGCATATGGCTTTTGTACATTTCTGATACTTTGATGCTTTTTTTTCCTATTATTTTGCATGTCTAAGGGGCCTCCGTGCAGGTAAACAAATGTATACATGCAGGCATCAAAGCCATAAGAGAGAAAAAAGAAAGATTAAAGCCAAACAAAGTATGATTATTCGGCTTTGTATAACCTTAAATGGTAGAGAGGAAAGCTAATTCTACTGTGGGTGTCTGGTTTATGTTGGTTTCAGTACAATCTGATGAGTCTTAGATATTACTTGAATATCTGCCTGTAACTGTTCCTTACAGAAACCTTTCTGGTGACGTGCTCGGCACTTCAGATGCTTGATTAAACGGAATGGATGTTTTCACAGAACACATGCATGACATTTAAAATAACATGCCACCATTTGTTTCCTTCGTAGAATATGGCAACAATCTGGATCAAGACCTTTATTCTGAAACCTCAGGGCATTTCAGAGATGCTTTAATAAACTTAGCCCAGGTACTGTATACTGTATTCTCTTCCAGATGGTAAACTAGATACTGGACACAGGCAACACATGAAACATAAAACACTATTTGAGTTTTTCTCACATAAACTTGGCTCTTCCGGAAATCACACTCCGTATGTGAGCGTGATCCTCCATTCTGGACACTGCTCGGCTTGCAAGAGCGCACCCACACTGACCCATTCATTACAACTGGTCTGCGTACATGAACGGTTTTTCACGCATCAGTTCTGCATTGTGTAAGAATCACAGCATGTTCTATATTCTGTGTTTTTCACGCAGTCCTGGCCCCATAGAAGTGAATGGGACTTCAGTGAAAAACGCATTGCATCTGGATGTAATCCGGATACAGTCTGGGTGCAATGCGTTTTTCACTGATGATTCCTAGGAAATGTTGTTTGTAAACTCTCGTTTTTTTTAAGCGTGTGAAGAAAGCATCGAAACTGATTGCACATGCGTGGAAAAAAACTGAACAACTGAAAACAATTGCAGACTGACCTTGCTTGGGAAATGGTGCGAGATTCACTGACTGCACCCTGAACGCATCCTGACAAAATCCGTATTGTTCGCGTGAAAGAGGCCTTAGGTTTGCATGCTTTATCCTGTGATTTGCTGGGGTGCGGCTTCATGGGGAGGGCGTGGCTTAATGTGCAACATGTTGCACCAAAATTACACCACTATTCTGATGCAACCAAAAGCTGGCATAAAGTTAGACAAAAGTGCCTAGCTGTGTGCCATCTACAGGATTAGTAAATCTGCCCCAATGTTTTTTACTCGGGCATATGTGAAACAATACAGATATATTTTGCCATCTCTTGGTAGAAGCAACTAATGCATTATGTTAATTCTGGAAAAATGCATTCCTTTGGGAAAGTATATATAATCAAAGTACTAATGTTACATCTAGCAATAGTGATAAATTCAATGGTAACGCTGCTATGATTCAATTCTGTCTCACTAAACTGACCTCAATTGGTGTTGGCTATGCTGGATATCTCCTTCTATCTAATGCAAGACTAAATCATTGTGGAGGTCTCTTTCAATGTTCTTAATGCTTTGCGTGAGGGACATTAAACCAGAAAGACACTGTTGCATTTAACCTATATAATGGATCTGGGCCACCTCCGTAACAATAAAACATACACTATTGGCTAACCACTTGCCCTTGCCTATATTGGTTCCAGTACCTCCTCCTCAACCTTGGTCATGACAAAGCCTCCACAGATTTGCCCTCTCTCGCTATGGGTCCATGTCTACTGTGATAACATAATATTAAAACTCATTTCCATATTCAATTTTTTGCTGCAGTTTTGGAAGCCAAGAACAGACCATAAGTGGACACATATAAAGGAAAGACTAAGCCTTCTTCGCTTTTTGGGTCTGCTCTTGGTTTTGGCTTCAAAAATTGTGCTAAAAACCTGAATGTGGAAACCCAGCCTGAAAGTGATGTTTCTAAAGTCTATTATGGATAGATTGATACATATATATTATCTCTGTCTTATAGGGCATAAGAGAGGAAGGATATGCGGATCCTGGAATGGCAGCTCAGGACGCCATGGTATGTGAAGAGCAGTACTTATCTGACACGCATTTTCCTGATTCATACCCTGTTTCCCCCAAAATAAGACCTACCCAGATAATAAACCCTAGTGCTATTTTGCCCTGTTTTTGGAGTAGGCTTAAAATATAAGCCCTACTCCAAAAATAAGCCCTAGGTACATTGAGGATACACTGAGAATAGAGTTACGGTACAGGCCCGGGGGTGGTGCAGCCAGCAAGTGATTTTTGTTCAGTGGGGGGCAAAAATTAAATACCGGTATATGTTCAGTGGGGGCAATAATAAGACCTACCCCGAAAATAAGCCCTAACCCTTTTTTTCAGAGAAGAAAAAGAAATAAGACCCTGTCTTATTTTCAGGGAAACACGGTATTTAACTGTTTAAATATTCCTATTTACTTCTACATTGATTTTGGCTGCAATATTAAACTCTCAGCAAAAGTCAATTGATTCCAGGTATCAGCAGGTGATTTTATTGTACATTACATGGAATAAAACCAAATTGAAACACAGAAAGAAAACCAGAGGAGTAATTCAGCATTTCCTAATAGGTCACCAGTATTAGATCAGTAGGGATCCAACTATCAGCATCTTTGCCACATGCCAGTAAAAGTATGGGCGTTCTGCAGTAAGAAAAGTGTGTAGATCGATTGGCGCAGGCTAAACTGTAAAGTCTAACCAATTATGTGTTCTTTACCCTATGCCCTCTCCGAAGAGGGATGGACTTTATGGCAGTGAATTCCCTGGTTACTCCCACCTGGAGTAGTCCAGTGATGAAGCAACAGCATATGTGGTTCAGTAATAGGTAAAGGTCAGCAACAGAAGGTCAACAGAAATACGAAAGTCTGGAGTAAGCCAGTATCAGAGCTGTGGAATCACAGGTCAATCCAAAGACAAAGAGTGCACCTAAGCCATGAACAAACTAGAGTCCAAACCATGAAACAAAAAGGTTAAATAGTAGTAATTAAGTAGCAAAGCAATAAACAGGTCAGAGAAGTCAAAGAGTCGTCAACAATCAGGAATTAAAGGGGTTTTCCCAGACTAATGACCTATCCTCTGGATAGATCATCAGTATGTGATCTGTGCAGCTTAGCCTTAGCCATGTGATGTCATGTTCATTGGTCACATGGCCTAGGTATAGCTCAGCCCCATTGGAGTAAATGCCGAGCTATGATATCATCTTCAGACACTGGCTGCCTTGACAGAGCTGCACTGGAGTCTGGTGCAGACATAAGTAGAAGAGCCATCAGGTTTCTGGACAAATGAGCAATGGATGCTGGAAGCTGTAAATGACTTTGTATGGTGAGGGCAGGGGGTTCTTCAGGGTCTTGCATAGTGCATACAGTAGATATATCAGAAAAATAAAATGAAGTTGCCACTCAACTGTTGTCCAAAGAATCAGCTCATCCAGGCAGACAGGAGGCATTACAGAACATTTAGTACTACAGAGGAGCTACTAGACAACCATGGATGATCATTGTATGGAATAAGAAAACTCATGTTATATATTGTGAAGCTTCTCAGATAGTATATCAAATTAGTTCATGTTCTAATGAATAAAAATAGCCTCCAAATAAATAGCATAAAGTTAATCATACTTTCTGTAATGTTCTAGGTTCTGTGGGAAGCATGTCAAAGAAGAACAGGGGAGCACAAAAACTTGATGCAAATGATCCTATGCAATAAAGGCTACCAGCAGTTATGGATGGGTAATGTTTCTTATTATGGTACATCTAGATAACAATATGCTTTTAGTAACAGATGGGGTCATTTATCAAATTGATGTAAAGCTTTCAAAAATGAAAGGTGGAATCTGATTGGTTGCTATGGGCAACTAAGCCAGTTCTACTTTACTCCAGTTTGATAAATGACCCCAATAGTTTATGAGGCTGAAAAAAAGACATACGTCTATTCAGTTCAGCCTGTTAACCTGCAAGTTGATACAGATTTTCCTCATTTTAGGGGAAAAAAATTCCTTCCTAATCAGGCAGTCAGAATAATCCCTGTATCAACAACCTCTCCAGAAATCTAATAACTATAACCTGTAATATTATTACTGTCCAGAAATACATCCAGACCCCTCTTGAACTCTTTTAGTGAACTTACCATCACCACCTCCTCAGACAGAGAGTTCCATAGTCTCACTGCTCTTACCGTAAAGAATCCTCTTCTATGTCTGTGTACAAACCTTCTTTCCTCCAGACTATGTTCTCATCACGGGCATCTATGCCCCTTTTGATGCAACCCATTATCTTATTGGCCGTGGCAGCAGCTGTCTGACACTGGTTTCTAAAGTTTAGTTTGCTGTTCACTAAAACTCCTAAGTCCTTTTCCATGTCAGTGTTACTCAGTGTTTTACCATTTAGTATGTACTGGTGACTTGCATTATTCCTTCCCATCTGCATAACCTTACATTTGCCAGTGGTAAACTTCATCTGCCACTTCTCTGCCAAAGCCTCCAATCTATCCAGATCCATCTGTAGCAGTGTACTGTCCTCTTCTGTGTTAATTACTTTACACAGTTTAGTGTCATCTGCAAAAATTGATATTTTACTGTGCAAGCCTTCTACAAGATCATTAATAAATATATTGAAGAGAATAGGGCCCAATACTAACCCCTATGGTACCCCACTAGTGACAGTGACCCAATCTGAATATGTGCCGTTAATAATAACCACCCTCTGTTTTCTATCACTGAGCCAGTTACTTACCCACATAGAGACGTTTTCTCCCAGTCCAAGCATTTTCATTTTATATATTAACCTTTTGTGTGGTACAGTGTCAAATGCTTTGGAGAAGTGCAGATATACGGCATCTATTGATTCACTGCGGTCAAGTCTAGAACTTACCTCCTCATAGAAACTGATTAAGTTAGTTTGACAGGCTATTTTGTTAGGCTATTATTAGAAAATGTTACTGTATTAATTTTCTATTTAGTATAAGGTGTATCTTCTATAATGTGTATCTAGCAATTCAAGAAATTGCTTATTCACACAGAAGCAGTCACAGGAGACCAACATTTTCATATAATGCAGTATGTTCTCTACTAACTTTAGAGCTCCCATGCTGTGTATGCAAATGACTGACTCCTCATAACAGTCCTACGTAAACACGCTGAAACTGGCTGCCACCTGACATGTATAGGACTAGGAATGTATCCTGGTTCCTATTCTAGTATTTAGTTTTAAACCTCACAAATGGTGGTGTTCAAATCTGGCATAAATGTTGAGGTACACACCACCAACTTGTTACCACCCACCACTGCAGACTGCTAGCAATTCATTCATAACTTCTAGTAGTAATAATAAAGGAATGACACAACATAGAGCTATAAGAATAGATGTTCCAGAATTGATATTACACGGGGAATGCATGAAGCTACTAAAACAGACAGGAGTAGTGAAAAGTCCTCTTTAATGCGGTATTTTGGTTGTTACAATTATCCCCTATCTAGAGGACAGGACCCAACTATTAGATAAGTGGGTGTCCTATTGCTGCTGCTCAATTCTTCTCTATAAGAGTTCCAGATATAGAGTACATAGACTAGTATAGAGTACAATTGTCGTCTATTTTCGGAACTTCCACAGAGATGAATGGATTGGCAGTATGCACACCCAACCTGCCACTCTGTTCATTTGGGGGGGGGCTATGAGGGCGACAGGGTTCCCGTTCTCATGATCGGTGGGATAACGGTAGGACCTCCACTGATCTAATAGCTATTCCCTAATTATAGGGTGCATTATTTATCTTATTATGTTTCTTATTACATTGTTAATAATGAGATTTTAAGGGTAAAGCCATATGGTTAGATTTCATGATGCAGTTTAGGAAGCAAAAACGAGGAGTGAACTCAAAAAAGAGAAGTTGTATCTGTCCTCTTTCTTTCCTTTTATGATTCATTGCTGATTCTGGCTTTCAAAACTGCATCAAGAAACTTCAACATGCGGCCTACCCTAAAAAGTGGTGCAAATTCAATGACAAATTTAGCATAAGTTGTATTCTTGTGGATATGTTTTCAAACCCTTTTCCCAAACTAAATAAAAAATAAGCACAAGACCAGGGGTGTAACTATTGGAGATAAAGTTATGGTCAGACACAAACCTTGAAACTTAGAAGCCTTAACGGGCCACTACAAATCTGCAGCAAAATTCCCACGTTTTTCCTATGGATTTTGCCAAGCATTCCCAGTCGGTTTCGCACTATGCATTGTAAACTATGGAATCCATAGTGAAAATATGTTTTACTGTGGATTTGAAAACAATAATTTCAGCATCTTCATTTATTGTGGTTTTGGATTTGCAGTGCATGCAATTACGACACGTCCGGTCATGGGATTTTTAATAACTTAGTGCTGAAAATGTATTATACAACCTAAAACAATAGTTTGAACAGCTTTTGTTTAAATCGTTGTTTTAATGTCTATATTGTATAAGGTCAAGGCAGTCCTTGTCTGTGTTCATTGTTACAGTATATACAGCATTTGTGCTAGTATTTATTGCAGATAATAATGATTCAGATGTTCATGCAACAAATGCGATTTACTGTATAATAATGCCACATAATACACTATTCACAATGTATTCATTCTGTTTGCACAACAGAATCTCCAAATAAATACAATATCTAAAAAAAATACATATAAAAGTAATCTACACAGAACAAGAAAAAAGAGAGAAATAGCATACCATTAATAATTGTTAAAATAGTATTTGATTTATACTTCTCAATTCAAGGACTTCAAATCTCCAAAGTGCTCCTTTTCATCTTGCCTAATGGACTCAGTTTTCTAACTATACATATTAGATTTATTGTATTCCATCAGAAAGTGGGTAGTTTTTAAACTGAAAGCCTATAGGAAGCAAATTTTCAGATTTTTTTACAGTTTTTCTTGGCTGGCATTAAAAATGAAATAAAAATTGTTCTATAAACCATGGATCTGCAAAATTACTGGTCGTTCACATCCTGCACTTTCTGTGGGCCCTATTATAGACAGTTGCGCAGATGCGGACAGCACACAGATGATATCCAAATTCTGTCTGCTTTTTTTTGCAGCCCCAGAGAAATGAAAGGGTTGGTGTGCAATCCACAAAAAAATGTGGATCAAAAGCAGACCCAAAATACTGTCGTGTAAATGTAGCCATAAAGATGCCCACGGAAGAGCATTGCACGTATGTTTTTCTGATAAGAGCAAGACTTCAGGTTTGGATACTCTTTAAAGAGAGACTCTGAGCTACAGCTATACTTCAAAGGAAGGTTTATAATATGATTTTATTAAATACAATAAGTAGTGTATACATATAGTGATATAATGTCCTTCTTTAGCACTTATTTATATACAAAGGATAAAGAACATAATACACAATTACATCAACACTTCATCTGGAGTCCTGAATGAAGGTACATACATCACCAATTCAGTTATCATCATCTGACAGCGACATCAGCTGGGAAGCCCTTTCAGCGAAAGCAGTCAGAGTCTCGAACTTGAAATCGCCGGTCCCTACGCGAGGCGTCCCCCCGTAGGATGAGCTTCTGGCTTCTTTCCTGAAGGGTTACAGCTTTATACCAATTAAACAAAGAGCTCCATGTGCATGTGGAACGTAGCCAGCACATGCACTGTATAATTGTCACTGTGTATGTGTTGTTCATCTGCTCTCACCCCAGACCTTGGAGCGGCCAGTTCCCAGGTCCACAGCGAGTCAGTATCCCAAAACAACCTTGAGAAAATATGTAGACTAAGCCTCACTCTGTGCACCTGCATTCACAGGTCTTAAATCAACACTTTAACTGAACAGATACAAAATGGAATTCAAATGATCAGAAACTTCATCTTCACACTTTATACGTATCAGTGTAATGTGTGATGGTCTAATTGAGACACTCACCATCTTCACTTTCTGGTCGGGTAATGGCCTGACTGAAAAACTTAAGCTAGACAGTTTGCTGTGCTAAAAGTCCAAGCAAAGTAGGAAGTTAAAGAGCCAGGACAGGAAGTACAATACATGGAGTGACTTCAAAACATTATAGCCACAAAATAATTAACCTATAAAAATAAATGATATAGAATATTCACATATGGGTTCTCAACCCTTTCACTACCAGCGTCACACATGTATGGTGCTGGAGTGATGGGTAAACATGGCGCCCCCTCTTGCAAGCACCAGACACCATGGGCGGGGGGTCTCCACTATTTCAAACAGCAGAGACCTGTGGCTAATGACCGCGACTGGTAATAATGCAGATAGCGGTCATGAAAGCCTTTATATGCCATAATCAAATGTGATCACGGCATCTAAAAGCTTAGAAACCCAGATTCTCGTGCTTCAGGGCTTTTTACCAGCATCCTCTGGGGCTAATGAGAATGCCGGTAGTTGATTTCAATACGCTGGGTCTCTCTGAAGAGACCCAGGGTATTGGAGTTGCAATTCTTATTTTGTTCAGCAGGTTGTATGCCAACATAAGAAATCAGCAATTTACATATTACCATGCTCCTGTATGGAGTGTGGTAATATTGAAGGAAAAAAATGTAAAAAAAATATATAACAAATTTAAGCAAAATCATCCCCCTTTCCGTAGAATAAAAAATAAATATATAAATAACACACAATATAAACATCATGGGCATCACCAGGTTCGAAAATGCCTATACTATTAAAATATAAAAATATTTTTCCAATACGACAAACGGCGGAAAAAAGGGTCAAAATGGGTGATTTGCCATTTTTTCTTTGTTTCTCTTACCCCAAAAAAATGAGCCCCCACACAGCTCAGTAGATATAACTATAAAAAAGAATATGCTGATGTGAAAAAATATTTTTTTTCGAAGTTTTAATCTATTTTTACTTTATTTAAACATAAAACCCATAGAATGGTGGATGAATTGCATTTTTCTTTACATTTTCACCCCATTTGGAATTTTTTTTTCTGCTTCCCACTACATTGTATGCCATATTAAATGATGACATTAGAAAGTACAACTTGTCCCGCAAAAAATAAGCCCTCATTCAGCTATGTGAACCGAAAAATATAAAAGTTATGGCTCAAGGAAGATAGGGAAGAAAAATGAAAACACAAAAACCTCCAGTATCCAAGGGGTTAATATGTAATAAACAAATTGATGGACGTGTTCCAGAAGACACTGGAAAAATGTGTGTAAATCATTTGAAATGTTTTTTATTTTTGTCCAAAAAGAAATCTAAGTGTGAGAATTAATTTCAAATGAAATGATTCGATGTATATTTCCGTATAAAGCTGACGTCACTAATAAAAACAATGGACTTGTCAATGTTAACAGCAAAGACTATTGCTTTAACTATACTATCATACAGCACTGTTTCTAAAACAGTTTGTGAGTACATTTAAAGACAAAGAGAGATTCTTTTACCTTACAAACATTAGGCAGCCGGTTCTTAGTTTTCCTCAAGGCCCATTTAAAGCAAACTTGTCAGGTGATTTCTACCTGAGAACAGAACATGATAAACAGAGAAGCTGGGTTATGTGATATATAGGATTACCTGATTTGGAGCAGGATATCTAAACAAAAAGAAGACTAAACCCTGCCTGCACACATGACAGCCCTATGTAAACACACACAGATACAGTGAGAGCTATCAATAACTAGGTGTGGCTGGGGTAAGTATCACTGGTGAGAGATGATCAGGCCAGACCAGCCATACTTTACAGAAAGAGTTATTTAAGCTGCAACATTTGCTGAGACCTGCAGGAGGAGAACCGGGAGGAGGTGAGAGGTAATTGTGACATTGATAGGAGTGGTAGTGGTTCACGTGGCAGATTCAGATGGTCATTCTGTTTCAAAATGCAATGGGTGCCAGAGGCAATTAACCCACTCCACCAGCAGTAAAGTCTTAATGCCATAAACAAGCAGTACCTTACTGTCTGAATTAGGGTTGTCACGATACCAAAATTTTGATTCGATTTCGATACCATAAAAAAGTATTGCGATACTCAATACCATTCGATACCACGCAAAAGGATATATTTTAAATAGTTCTGACTTTTTCGGATAAGGCAATACTTAATATGTTTATATATTTTTATATGTAAAATTAGGAAAGGGGGTGATTTAAACTTTTAATATTTTGGTGTTTTGTTTTTTTTTTAACCTTTTATTTAATAACTATTAGCAACCTTAGCCGAGGGCGGTACGCCATGATTTCTAAAAGATACTAGGCTGCGCAGCAAATCCCTGTATTGTATTGATCCAAGTGCAAAAGTATTGATTGGGTATTGAAAGTTCGATACCTGGTGCAACCCTAGTCTGAATCAATATACAGCCTAGATGCTTCTAAACCTTCTGCGGATGTATATTCTTTTTCCCCCAGGGATATTCTTCCAGTTAAGTTGTTCTATGGTAGCTTTTCAGTCTCAGGAATGGAGTTTCCTGGGTGAGGATACTTTTTGGGCCTAGTTGGCAGGAGCTCACACATGTAGGTCTTGCCTCTATATTTACTGACTAGACAAACACTAAACAGGTGGTGCAACCAGCCCATTACCCTGGAAACTAGGTTAGGACTGGCAGCCAGCTGTTTGTTGTCCATATATAACCATATGGAATACATATTGCATAAAGCACTAAGTGCTTTTGCATTAAACCCAACATTTAATACTTAGCACACATCCTTTAGTAGTGCTGCAACATTTTATTTATTTTGTGATCTAATAGATAGAAAAATGTTTTAAGTATTGATTCAAGTGTTTAGATATTATAGACAGGCCATACTGGTGCTGAGGGGCCTTACAGAGGTGGGGGACAGTTCTGCTTGGCCCGATCCCCTTTGCATCAGGTCAGCAAGAACCTGTGTAGGACTCTTTAGAGGACCTATCACGTCAACAAACAAGGGGTTAAGGAATTTGCTCAAGGGTCATAAATAGGTTTTCCGACCTGGGTGGCAAAACCTGGCAAAATAACAGGGTGTCTATTTTTATCTTTGCTGTTGGACTCTGTGGGGGGGAATTTATCATGAGGAGAATATCTGAAGTCAGTTTCGCTGGAGTCTGTGTTGGAGTACTTTGTGCCACATTTATCAAATGTCACAGGTTGTTTGATAAATTTGGCTTGTCCTTAAACCTAGCACTTCTATCTAGAAAAACTACATCAATTTTCCTTCTTCACCCTCCTCCTGGAGTAAGATAGCAACTTTTTTGCAACTTTTTAAAAAAAGTCACAATGATAAATCTGGAGTGAAACTTATTAATATGTCTAACCACACCCACTTTTCCACCCACATTACAAAACTGGAGTGAGTGATGTAAAAATGCAAAAAGTCGCAAAATTTTGTGCAAGTGCATGTAAAATGTCACATATTTTTGCGCAAGCAAGTGCAAAAAAAGTCGCAAAAGCCCTATTTTGTGATTTTTTGACTGCAGAATTCTAGAGTGAAGGTATGATAAATCAGAGCCTGTCTCTTTAATGATGTACGTACCCATTGTTTTAGTAGTCACATATTAACTGATATATTTAGCAGCTGAAACAAACAACAATTTATCATTTTTACTAATGGCATTGAAAAAAGATCTGAACTATACAAATTGTAAAATATTTTTATTGTTATTTTTTAAAGTTTTTCAGGAATTTCAGAATATTTCCGGACAGGACATAGCAGCAGCCATTGAAGAATGCTACGATGGATACTTTCAGCAGCTGCTCTTGGCAATAGGTTAGTAGAATAGGTTACAAGAAAATCAAGAAAATCAAGAAAATCGTCTTTGGTTTATAATGCCAGTATATAATTAGTGTGATTAACTCAATCTCATGTCCAGTATTTAAACTGTAGAAGTGGCCAATTATACCATATAATAGCCAGGACTTGAAATGTGAATAGGATGTAATTTATACAGTATGTTCAAGCCTTAACACTGCACTCTGACTAATGCTCTGTATCCATACAGAGAAGAATCATTTATATAAATGTAATTTCCTCTTGGGAGAATACTCTCTTAGTCTGCAAGTTACTTGAGGCGGAATGCATTATTATGAAATGTCATCGTACATAAGAACTCCCGCTTCTCTTTCTACAAATCATATTTGTTGGGTCAATTGCTACCATGGAAAGAGATATGTGTGAAAATACGAAATCTGATCCATCTGCATTTACATAGTCACCTTCATTGCACCACAACTTTTATAAACAGGCTGTAATTAAAAATGTTCCCAACACACTGATGATTTCCCTTGGGTAAGTACCTGCATAGGGAATGGTGTAACACTTCTGCAACACTGCTATATCCACTATGCAGGTGTGAACATATCTACTACACAGGACACATCCAAGGAACCAATAATTTACATCGACCACATAGAGATTTCATTTAAAAAAAAAAAAAAAAAAAAAAGCTAAAAAAATATTATGTAGAAGACACTGCTGACATCTAAGCTTAAAGGGGTTTCCAGTCTTAGGCCAGATCCAGATGAGATAAAGACACCAATATTGCCAGGGAACATTAGTAAAAGGTCCCTTAGCAACACTACTTCAACAAAAATAAAAAAAAAACATGCCCCCAGATATGCATTAAAAAAACAAAACAAATCAAATCAAATCTGCGCCAACAACACAAAAAAGGGTCTCACTAAGTAGCAATTAGCTAAACTAAATCGGATACTGTCCACTATATCAAAGAATTGGAACAGTCTTACCCCATCCACCGGGATTACCCTTGGAATCAGTGTAATAGGACATCAGGCGAGGATCCGGCGTGGGGTGCCCTGGGGCAGTGGTCCTCAGTCATATAGCGATGATCAAGCGAGCAGGAGTGGGTACAGGTCCCTATTATGACCCTAAGTTCTTGAACGGAGGGGAATTATGTGAGAGTTCACTGTGAGAAGCACACTCCATATGGGAATGTGATTTCCCGTCCTGGACTCTTCAGCTGTAACAAAACCTCATGGCTTGATTTATAATTTATAGTTCCTGCCTGACATCATGTGTAATGAATTCTACTGACATAATCCCATCAGTAGAAATCATTACAGCAGAGGTCAGACAGGAACACATAGCATTATAAATCATTATAATGCTGTGAGGTCCCATTACAAGAGCAGGACGAGAAATCATGTTCCCACACAGAGCATATTTCTCATAGTGAACTTGCTCATCTGAAACTGGCCTTATTGTCATTTTTAATTATTAGTGTTTTGTACCTAATGAAAAAAGCATACTCCTCACCACTCTGTTCCGGCAACTTGGCACTACCCCATGGTCTTCTGATCCCTAGTCTGTAAACTTCCAAACTGGCTCACACACACTGCTCCAGTCAACAACTGGCCTCAGCAGTGACATGTCCCAAGCGTCATTTCTCCCAGCAGTGATGAACTGTTTGTGGACACATCACCGCTGAGGCTAGTCATTGGCTACAGCGGCACACAAGGCCCTGGCCAAAAGTTTACTGTGCAGTTCACCGCCGGCCTGCACATGCGCATTGCGATGGGGATATATTTACGTCTCTATTGCTCAGCTTGCCTCCAATCTTCCTGCTTGCTTTCGTTCCACCTCCTTGTCACTGCTTTTGCACCGTTCGCCGATGCATGCGCACAGCATAAAGTGATGCCGCTGCCCACAATGGGCATCGCAGTGCGCATGCCCGGCCCAGCAGTGAACTGCGAACCCTCGGGATCTTGGCCGGTACTTGGGATGATGAAACGGCATTACAGGGCAGGACCAGCAAGTGGGGTGGGGTAGTATGAAAAGAAGGCAGAACAGCCTGGGCACCTACAACAAGAACCCCGCCCCTGGGCACTTGCGAGCCCTCATTTGCATATAGATAAAATTACGTCTTTTTCAGCTGCTGAAAGTCAGAAGAATACAACAAAGGTACCATTGGAATCTTGTGTAGTTGTGCTACAGCGCCATGTAAGCAGTTCATATTGACAAATTTTGGTGACAGACTCCCTTTAAGGTGCACCTGAATCTATGGGGGAACATTTTAGACTACCGGTCACCATGACAGCCTTTGATTTTAAAAAAAGTTGGTCCAGGCATAATGTAGCATTTGTTGCTATGACAACACCTATTATTTTGCTTGCAGCTATTAGGCACTTGTGTGATTACTACTTAAATTTTATTCAATAACTGAACACAGTCAATTTACCAAACATTAGCAGTAATGGCTGTGGACTATTTATGATGCCTGTGTCTGATGGGCTGCTCATGCACTAGCTCATGTACTTATACATGGTTACATACAGTGATTATTGAGCTAAATATGATGTCATATCATTTATCTTTTGTATATTTTTCAGTGTCTTGTGTTCGAGACAAGCCATCGTATTTTGCCTACAGGTTGTACTCTGCAATTCATGTAAGTGGCTATTCTTTATTATACATTTATACAAGCTAATGGGCAAACATTGCTTCCTAGTTCAAAGGTGATCTGGATCTCATGAGATAGTCGGGATCTATTGTTCAAAAGCATCATTCACACGTGGCAGGCTTGTTGCACAAATTTCTGTGTCAAATTCATTTGAATCAACTTGTTTGCTGCAGAAATATCCCCCCCCCCCCCGCCGGCCTATGTAGATTTTTTTGCAGCGAATTATCCTTAGAGCAATGTGTTATTCATCAACAATATAACTATAATTAAAGCTACTGCCCACTTTAGACAACCCCAATGAATACTGCAAGTCTTCCTGAGTGAAGCTGATTGCTAGAGGTCTCGATGATTGGGTCTGACTGACAACAGATTTGAGCCATATGTTTTACCAGGTGGTCCAGAATCTAAAAATATAATACATTTAATACAAGTCACTTGGCTCATTCAGTCCATTACTACTGCACTAGCTGTAAAACTATATTTTAATGATAATAGTGACTTGCTCTGAGCAGATATAAGCTATACACAATTGCTTTAGAAAATTCTAGTTTGCAAATTCTAGATCTACAATATTCACTAAAATGCAGTTAGTTTTTATATGGACTTTGCTGCCACCTGGTGGTTAAAGTTGTAATGAACACAACTATTACATGATTTAAGATTTTTGATCTTAAGGCGTTTATAACCCGTCTTGACTTCTAGATCTCTGTACAGACAGCACTGTGTATACACTAAAAAGGCAGATTTAATGCTCTGCTGGCAATCCATATAATATCTAACATATACAGAGCTGTGATATGGCAGAGAAGGAGGTTTTTGAGGGGGGGGGGGGTCCTACTATACTTATATATCAATTTAGTATGGAGGCTTACAGCATTTTTTAATCCAGCAAAAAATGTCATTTCTCAAGGCTTGCTAAAAAAAAAAATCAGACTTGGGTGCCAATTCCAAAAGGTGGCAATGGAAGATACCTCTTTGCATATTTTTCCCCATTGCCAATAAGTTTCCATGCACAGTACCCTGCCTAAGTTAAATATACTGATAAAATATAAAGACTTCTCTACACTACATTACAATATAGCTGTCTTCTATGGACAATATATAATATAGGGAGCATTTAAAGGGGTTACTCCATGATTGATGTAAAAATGAATATCAAACATCATAGAGTACATGACTATACCTTTCTAACAAAGCTAGAACCAGTCCTGTACCTCACATGGATCCATAGATCTTCACATTCACTGCTTCAATTGCTTTGCTAGATTATCTGCAGCATGGCAGCTCAGGGGGTGCGTCCTTTCTGCTGCAGCTCTCTCTCTCTCTGTAACTGCCACAGCTTCCAACAGAACATATGACTGGTGGCAGTTGAAAATGTAAACTGAGTACCTCAGCAGCTCAGTGAGACTGATAAAAATAAGGAAAAGAACACACAGCAGGTGGCGCTATACAGATACGTTTTATTGAATAACTCAGTAGCTATACTAAATTCTTAATCACATGCAATTACAGAAGTATTCAGATCAAGGAGCTGGTGTGAAAAATGTAGAATATGTTTCGTGACACAACCCTTTTCGTGACCAACAAAACATAAAGCCTCTTCGTGACCGTTATACAATACTCAAAGTTTTAGCGCTTCTATAGCAGGCAGAATGAATCACACTTCATCACAGATGGCATTGTGTTTCTACAATGATACTTCAGAAAAGATCAAATAAGAGCAGAGAAAAGAAGAGTGATGTATAAAACTTACTGTGGATAAAAAATTCCAGACCTAAAAGACAATTTTCCTGCCAATAAGTGAATACAGTATGCGAGTGATCTAATTATCTAATGAATTATCACCCAACCACATTTTCAGACATTTGCAACATATTTGTATTTAAGAGGAAATAGGGGCCTGCCTTTCAAGTAGGACTGTGTATCACCGAGTTACAAACATCTTGCTTTCTGTACAGAAGGTGCTACCTGGTGTGCAACAGTATCAGTACGCTTTAATTACTATAAGGGGTACCCTCTTAAACTTGTTGAGGACGACTATTTGCATAAAGCCTGTTAATCAACCGATATCATTTTATATCATGGTGACACGTTCATCTGAATGAGCATTGTATTACTATTGCAGAGGGGTAGCTGCCTTCATGAAAACAGCTGATTAAAGGGGTTATCCCATGAATAATGTAAAAAAATGAAAATGAGACCTCATATAGCACATGACAGTCTCTTTCTAACAAAGCTAGAACCAGCCCCGTACCTCTCATGGATCCAGAGATCTCCCTATCCATTGCTCTGCTAGATTTATATCAAGCTGGCAGATCAGGGGAGTGTCTTTTCTGCTGCAGCTAAGGGGGCATGTCCATGGTCTCCCTATCACAGCTCAGGAGGCAGTTGAAGGATGAAACTGAGCATGTGCGGCCTTCTCAGTAAGCAGGACAAAGTCATAAGTAATTAAGTGGCGCTATACAGATACATTTTATTGAATAACTCAGTAGCTATACAAAATTTTAATGACATGCAATTACAAAAGTATTCAGATCCAGGTGCTGGTTTGAAAACTGTAGAATATTTTTTGTGGAAGAACCCCTTTAATGGAGGTTAGGGAAGCTGAACTGCAGGGACAACCTGGGTATCTAAGAAAGGGTTCTTCAGTTGGAATAATTGCATTAAAGTTCAGTTTTACTAGTACATGTTGTACAACACTGTCATATGTAACATGGATTTCTCCCTTGTTCACCTTAGGATTTTGGTTTCCACAATAAAACCATTATAAGGACCATCGTAGCTAGATGTGAAATAGATCTCCTGACCATCAGGCAGAGATACAAGGAGAGATATGGAAAATCTCTCTACCATGACATTAAGGTAAATTTATTCCTCTTGTCATACTGCTTTTCTATCTTCATTTATCATCAGTTAGAGCCTAAATAAATCACTATAAGTACCTAGCACGTTATTTCCACAAGGACAATGGAGTCTCTCACATGATATTCACTCCATTTTTTTCTGTTTGCACATTGACCTCTGGAAGTCTCTGAACGACTTGCCTCAGTCAGTGAACAGCTGAGCAGGCATTTCCAGTGGGTCAAGCCATGACAGGATGTGGACAACAGCAGGGACCAGAGCAGCACTGGAACAGGCAGCAGATGTCCTAGATCACACGTTAGTTGGTCTGTGCTTGGTCAGTGATGTCTGTCAGTGATTGTGAGCCAAAATCAAGTGCACGTCAAATACACAGAACAGGTGCAAATCTTCCCATTATACCTTATCTCTTTGTTGGCTCCACTCCTGGTTTTAGCTAAGAACTGACCAAATCACAAACATGCTGATTCCAGTGTTGTATTTTATGTGTACATAACGTAGTTTAACAAATTTATCATTTACTAGTTACAGGGCTGGAAATCCACTGTGCACCCTCGTATTGACAGGCTGCGAGAATAGCTCTACCCACCTCTCCTCTTCAGCCAATGATTGAAACCTTCTCCCTATGCACAGTAATACAATGCATTCGAAAAGTCTTCAGACCCTTTCACCTTTTTCACATTTTAAATTGTGGCCTTGGGCTAAAATAAAAAAAATAATAATTTTTGTCCCCTTCCATTTTCACTCAATACTCCATGATAAGAAAGTGAAAACTAAAATTTTGCATGGACATTAGGTATTCAAACCCTTTGCTATGACACTTGAAGTTTAGTTCTGGGGTCCTCCTGTTTCTCTTGATCTTCTCTGAGATGTTCCTACATCTTCATTAGAGTCTACCTGGGGCAAATTCAGTTAATTGGACCTGATTTAGGACAACACACCCCAGTCTGTATAAGGTCTCACAACTGACAAAGCAAAATCCAAGCTGCGGGGAAAGAATGTCTGTAGAGCTCAGGGCTGTGTTACATACAGCGATGTAGCAGACGATTGTCGGGATGGAAGCGTTCCTTCCTGGCAGTCACCTGCTTGTTAGCAGAGGAGACTGCTGCTATTACATGGAGCAATTTCCTCCATAGCATGGGGAGGCGCGATTGTTATGCCATCACTCATCCCCATACTGACTAGTTGTTTTCCGGCAGCAGATCGTGATTACATTCGGACTGCCCGAAGAATAAGCGTTTGCTTGTTCATCAAGTAATCTGTGGCCGTATTACACTGCCAGATCATCTCTAACAAGCGTTCCTGTTGAATCCAGCAATGCCGGATTTGGTGAATGCTGGCAGGCTGTTCTCTGCCAAAACAGCCTGTTGGAAACATTCACTGGAGATGTGAACGTAGCCTTACAAGTAACTCTAATTCTGGAAGACTACAAAGTTTATGCAATATCATTTTTCCTTCCACAGTGTTGGTGTTCTCATACTATGAGACATCCATTCTGCTTTCTATCCTAAGGACTGGTGTTCTCATACTATGAGACATCCATTCTGCTTTCTATCCTAAGGACTGGGGTTCTCATACTATGAGACATCCATTCTGCTTTCTATCCTAAGGACTGGGGTTCTCATACTATGAGACATCCATTCTGCTTTCTATCCTAAGGACTGGGGTTCTCATACTATCAGACATCCGTTCTGCTTTCTATCCTAAGGACTGGGGTTCTCATACTATGAGACATCCATTCTGCTGTCTATCCTAAGGACTGATGTTCTCATACTATGAGACATCCATTCTGCTGTCTATCCTAAGGACTGATGTTCTCATACTATGAGACATCCATTCTGCTTTCTATCCTAAGGACTGATGTTCTCATACTATGAGACATCCATTCTGCTTTCTATCCTAAGGACTGGGGTTCTCATACTATCAGACATCCATTCTGCTTTCTATCCTAAGGACTGGGGTTCTCATAATATCAGACATCCATTCTGCTTTCCATCCTAAGGACTGGGGTTCTCATACTATGAGACATCCATTCTGCTTTCTATCCTAAGGACTGGGGTTCTCATACTATCTGACATCCATTCTGCTTTCTATCCTAAGGACTGGGGTTCTCATACTATCAGACATCCATTCTGCTTTCTATCCTAAGGACTGGGGTTCTCATACTATGAGACATCCATTCTGCTTTCTATCCTAAGGACTGGGGTTCTCATACTGTCAGACATCCATTCTGCTTTCTATCCTAAGGACTGGAGTTCTCATACTATCAGACATCCATTCTGCTTTCTATCCTAAGGACTGGGGTTCTCATAATATCAGACATCCATTCTGCTTTCCATCCTAAGGACTGGGGTTCTCATACTATCAGACATCCATTCTGCTTTCTATCCTAAGGACTGGGGTTCTCATACTATCTGACATCCATTCTGCTTTCTATCCTAAGGACTGGGGTTCTCATACTATCAGACATCCATTCTGCTTTCTATCCTAAGGACTGGGGTTCTCATACTATGAGACATCCATTCTGCTTTCTATCCTAAGGACTGGGGTTCTCATACTGTCAGACATCCATTCTGCTTTCTATCCTAAGGACTGGAGTTCTCATACTATCAGACATCCATTCTGCTTTCTATCCTAAGGACTGGGGTTCTCATAATATCAGACATCCATTCTGCTTTCCATCCTAAGGACTGGGGTTCTCATACTATGAGACATCCATTCTGCTTTCTATCCTAAGGACTGGGGTTCTCATAATATCAGACATCCATTCTGCTTTCTATCCTAAGGACTGGGGTTCTCATACTGTCAGACATCCATTCTGCTTTCTATCCTAAGGACTGGGGTTCTCATAATATCAGACATCCATTCTGCTTTCCATCCTAAGGACTGGGGTTCTCATACTATGAGACATCCATTCTGCTTTCTATCCTAAGGACTGGGGTTCTCATACTATCTGACATCCATTCTGCTGTCTATCCTAAGGACTGATGTTCTCATACTATGAGACATCCATTCTGCTTTCTATCCTAAGGACTGGGGTTCTCATACTATCAGACATCCATTCTGCTTTCTATCCTAAGGACTGGGGTTCTCATAATATCAGACATCCATTCTGCTTTCCATCCTAAGGACTGGGGTTCTCATACTATGAGACATCCATTCTGCTTTCTATCCTAAGGACTGGGGTTCTCATACTATCTGACATCCATTCTGCTTTCTATCCTAAGGACTGGGGTTCTCATACTATCAGACATCCATTCTGCTTTCTATCCTAAGGACTGGGGTTCTCATACTATCTGACATCCATTCTGCTTTCTATCCTAAGGACTGGGGTTCTCATACTGTCAGACATCCATTCTGCTTTCTATCCTAAGGACTGCATCTCCTGTTAATTAGATAACAAGGTGACTTTTGAGGGCCCCCTCTATCAGCTAAACATGCTGGAATAGGGCATATAACAATGGACTGTCTAACCCTTTTAAGTCAGCACTTTCTGAACTCCTTAAGCTTTCTCCTATCTGCTAATAATGCGGAAGAATTACATTAAGATTTTATGTAGAGAGGATACAAAGAAGCATTCTTTTTCTCCAGATCTTCATTCTATGGCTTCCTGCACTGTTTATTGTGGATACAACAAATGCCATATGGTGTTCATCACATATTTAATTCACAATAAAGATTTATAGGTTGCTTTTTTGTCATTTCCTAATATAAAACATCTCAGTTGCAGCACATTTTAGCTAGAAGGGGTAATAATCCTATTTGCCCATGTTGCTGATTTGCAGCACTTCGCATATGTAAAATGTCAAATGCTATTAAAACAGCAAATTTACTTTTTTTCCATCTGATTTAGTAAGACTTTTCAGCAAACCCAGAAATCCAAACGTCTCTTATGGCTTTTTTTATTTGCACAGAGATGTTACGCTAGATATTAAAATCCACACTATATAAGCCAGAACCCTGCTAATTTCACGTGGCACTGCTGATACTTGTCTACCCATTCATTTATGAAGTTTATGTCTTCAATCAGAGGCTAAAATAAACTTTTTATTACAATGTAAAAAATAGTATAAAAGACACACTATAGGGAAATTACACACTGAGTTGTATAATGGAACCAGTCATCAACATTATGCTTTCCTCACTGAAGGAAGAAAAAGTAGTGACAAAAACCCTGATTTCATCAGCTTGTCACTCATGAGCAAATATTAAGTTGTTGCCTAGAACTTACTACAGGGTGGCCCATGAAAAAGTAGCGCGTCTGACAAGATGAATGAAAATCAAATGGATTGTTTGTTTTTTTAATGACCCACAAGTCACAAAAAATGCAGAAAGTGGTCCTTGTTCACGTGTATGCATCATTGGGCAGGTCGGATTATGTTGGCTGATACTGCTTGCAGCTCTTCAACAGTGATGCTGCGGATAGTGTTTGTGATATTGGAGGCAGGCTACGTTTTCGTGGACCACCCTGTATAACCATATTAGTAATCGGACTAAAAGAGGCACCTAGGATTTGGAGGATGAAAATAAGAAAAAAATATATTTTTCATCAGACCTCAGATCAGACTCCCAATTCTCATCAGACCTCCAAATCAGAAACCTATTCTTCATACCTCAGATCAGACCACCAAGCTCCATCAGCCTCAGATCAGACCACCATCAGCCTCAAATCAGACCACCATCAGCATCAGGTTAGACCCCTATCAGCCTCAAATCAGACCCCCATCAGACCTCAGATCTGATGTTACAAAATAAATATACTTACCTTTCTTGCTCCGGACAGCTTTGCAATTGACTCACCGCTCCCCGGTCTTCTTCCAGCCAGCGCTGCACTATGACCTGACATAGCACATTGTCAGGTCACAGTGCGCTTAGGTGCACTATGTCCAAATACTGTATGCAGTCAGAACACAGTGCAGAGCGGGGCCAGGGAGGCTGAGTAGAGCCAGCGTGGCGTTTCCCTCAAAGCTCCCCATATCTCCCGCATGCTGATGACCACTTCCATAATGGAAAAAGAAGAAGGAGAAGCACTCATAGGGAGGACTATATGTGTAAGGTACACTGTATAAGCCAAGTGGCTTATCTTATCGGGTTGTGCAGATGGCACAACACTTGACACAGCAGAGAAAGAGTGTTCCACGGGCTTGCAGCAAGGCCGGTCAGGTGCCAGACAGGCCGACCTGTAACTTTAGTGGATAAAGAAAGAAGGTCTACATGCTGCTCGGATCAGGAACGTACTTAAGGCAGGGTTGCAATACAATATTCGCATCCACAATAAAGATACTGTATCCCAACCCTCCCTTAAGTACATCCAAGTAGCGCGCAGACCTTTTTCCTTATCCACTACAGTCAACTTCCCTAATGGAAGCACTCATTAGGATTTGGACTATAAGACACCCTCACTTTTGAAGGGGGGGGGGGGGGGTGAATGCATCTTATAGTCCGAAAAATACATTCATGAGCTTCTGCTTTCTGCGCCCACCTTAGGGAAAGAACTGCCAATCATTAGTGGGTGGGCGGGGTAAGCAGGAGTTCATGAATAACCAAGACCCCTCTGAGGCAGACATGACTCTTCTACGGCATGGGATGTTATGAATATACAGTAAAGATCTTGGCAACCACCTAATATTGGTTCATGATATATAGACTGCTGAAATCAGGGTGTCTATCACCAAAGTTGTCTATAAGATATATTGCAACATTTTCTATATCTGCTTATACTTTTCATTTATACAAAATGTGTCATAAACAACCATGCCCATTTAACTAACGGTATCAGTAAAACAGAACTCAATGATCAAATTATTGTAATAAAATATTTTTATAAACAGCTGATTAGGTCTGTGTGTAGAAGGTATGAAGATACTGAGTCTAATGCTTTCAGTTACGAGGAAACCTTTGGTCTAGTATAAATGCTTCCAGTGAAATATCAGGACTAGCCTTGAGCAAGTTGAGCTTCGGATCATAGATCCGAAGTCAATTAGCTCAAAAACTTCGCTTGTAATGCTTCTCCGTACAGCATTAAAATGTATGAGCTGCGTATAGGCAAACTTTGTATAGCCCAAAGTCATGAGAGACTTTGGTGAATTAATTCGGAATTTCTATCTGCGTCTTGAAAAACCTTTTAAAATAGGAATCCGAAGTCGAGTTTGCTACCACCTCAGTACCAAACCGGACTTTGGATTCCTATTTTAAAATGTTTTTGAAGACGTAGATAGGAATACCGAATTAATTCACCGAAGTCTTGGGTGACTTTGTACGATACAAATTTTGCCTACGCGCAACCCATACATATTGATGTTGTACGGAGAAGCATTAAAATCAAAGTTTTTTAGCAAATCAAGATCGGAGCTATGATCCAAAGCTTGAGACTAATCAGGACTAATGAGATCTTGCATCTCTGACGCTGTATGCCATCAGGACGGTTATGGGTGCACCACTTGGCAAGCCAGTACTCCATTGCCAAGAATCACGTGATTTGCATAATGTACTTGACCTTTATGAAGTACTTTTTACATCTTTTTTAATAACATACTTAGGCTACTTTCACACTAGCATTTCTTTATTCCGGTATTGAGTTCCGTCACAGGGGCTCAATACCTGAAAAAAAACGCTTCGGTTTTGTCCCCATTCATTGTCAATGGGGACACAACTGAACTGAAGACAACGGAATGCTCCTGAAAGCATTCTGTTCCGTCTTCAGACCGGAGAACAAACCGCAGCATGCTGCGGTTTGCTCTCCGGTCCAGGCATCTGCACCAAGACGGATCCGGAATGACCCCCAATGCAAGTCAATGGGGGTGGATCCGTCTGGTGTGACACACCAGTAATCCGGATCTGTCCTCCATTGACTTGCAATGGGGGGTCATTCCAGATCCGGCTACACAGAAATACATACATACAGACATACATACATACACATACATACTCACATACTCCAGCCCGGGACGCCTCCTGCGCGCAGCTATGCCGGATCCGTGCTAACGCTAGTGTGAAAGAGGCTTTAGAAAATGTTTCCTTTATATGGGGCCTATCAGTTTTTACGATACAACAGGTCGCCTTTCAAGCATCATCTAGATATGCAGTAAATTGATATATCCTTTAATCCTGCATGATTGCATAATTATGTAGATTTTTCTTTCAGGAATCCAAGCAGGGCATAGCTATAGGGCTTGCAATTGTAGGAGTCGGATCTGGGCCTGGAACCTGAGGGAGCCCAAAGGTACCTTCTACCATGTAGGAAGAGAAACATATAATACCCAGAATCTTTAAGTTGTGACACTAAATCTAAGAAAGCTAGGTGACAACACTTGGGGAAACTATAAGCTTTGAACAGTCCGCATAGAAATCATATCAATGAGGATAATGTAAGAACCAAAATAACCTATTCTAAATTCCTTTTCAGCACTTTGCTTCAGGACACTATGAGAAGGCCTTGCTTGCAATTTGTGCTGGTGATGGACAAGACTTCTGAGAGACAGCTCGGGAGAAAATTTAACAAAGAAGTGAAAGGATAACTTGAATGATGAAAACATGAATCGGAACATGTTCATAATCTTGATGTGCCTAATAAAGAGTCATAGAAATTCCCATGAATACTAATTTATGCAAATCTGTGTTTCCATAGCAAAGATTTAACGATATTGCCTTGCAATTATCATGTCCAGTTGGCACTGTGCCGTGTCTATACAATCTGATGTAATAGGCTTTCCTTTTTTTTAAATAGCAGCTTTCCAGGCATGCTGGTGTTGGAGTCCATTTTTCCAATAGTTGTATACGATTATGATTGCTCCCTTTACAAGAATGGTGATGAGGAAATTCAAATTCACTGCCTTTGTCATGAGAATCCAACAGCGGCATATAGGCTGCCCTTCACTGCTGTTCGACATATCGCAGCCTGTATCTAATGATGGGGATGGATTATCTAAAAGCCTTTGTGTACACTGAGTGATTCTGATCTAGGTATCTTTTAGGATATACTAAGAGGAATTCCAGTAGGCATCTGAAATCATACCCACCTTCTCTGAACCTAGCCCACCCTCATGAAACTTGTAACTTGCTATCAGCAATCCAAATTCTGAAAATCACTTACTGCAATGCTAGGGTTCAGTGATTAATAAACAAAAAAATTTAAATCAAGATCAACATAATCTTAATCTTGCCTATTTCAATTATTTCAATTATTCTGATTACAGCTAGTGCTGCTGTACTCCCATCCCCTGCTCTTTATATGTTTGTGTCAGGCTACTGCACTCACTTAAACTGCGTCCGCCTCCCCTCTACTGCTCCAACTGCGTCCGCCACCCCTCTACTGCTCCAACTGCGTCCGCCACCCCTCTACTGCTCCAACTGCGTCCGCCTCCCCTCTACTGCTCCAACTGCGTCCGCCACCCCTCTACTGCTCCAACTGCGTCCGCCTCCCCTCTACTGCTCCAACTGCGTCCGCCACCCCTCTACTGCTCCAACTGTTCCCCCACTACTCCAACTGCGTTCATCTCCCCCCTACTGCTTCAACTGCATCCACCTCCCTCCAACACTTCTCCCTCCATTTCAACAAATGCGCCCTCCTCCCCCCACTGCTCCAACTGCATTCGCCTCCCCTCCACTGCTCCATCTACACCTGTAACCCCCCCCACACCACCACTGCTCTAACTGTTGACATTGAACTATGAAGGCAAAACACAAAGCAAAAATGAAATAATCATTCATTAAAGGGGTTCTCCGGGAATTAAAAAAAAATATATGAAAATACTTAAATATTACTTTATTATAAATATATTCCCAAATATCTTTCATTAGTTATAATGGCTTGTTTTGTCCAGGGAACAATCATTAGAAGAAATAAAATGCACCACACACATCACACACTGCACCACACACAAAACTGCTTTAGAGACATCACACTATGATTGATATACATAGTGCAGTGTGTGATGTACGTAGTGAAGTGTGTGTGATGTACGTAGTGCAGTGTGTGATGTATGTAGTGAAGTGTGTGATGTATGTAGTGCAGTGTGTGTGATGTACGTAGTGCAGTGTGTGATGTATGTAGTGCAGTGTGTGATGTACGTAGTGCAGTGTGTGATGTACGTAGTGAAGTGTGTGTGATGTACGTAGTGCAGTGTGTGATGTATGTAGTGAAGTGTGTGATGTATGTAGTGCAGTGTGTGTGATGTACGTAGTGCAGTGTGTGATGTATGTAGTGCAGTGTGTGATGTACGTAGTGCAGTGTGTGATGTACGTAGTGAAGTGTGTGATGTATGTAGTGCAGTGTGTGATGTACGTAGTGCAGTGTGTGATGTATGTAGTGAAGTGTGTGATGTATGTAGTGCAGTGTGTGATGTATGTAGTGAAGTGTGTGATGTATGTAGTGCAGTGTGTGATGTATGTAGTGAAGTGTGTGATGTATGTAGTGCAGTGTGTGATGTATGTAGTGAAGTGTGTGATGTACGTAGTGCAGTGTGTGATGTATGTAGTGCAGTGTGTGATGTATGTAGTGCAGTGTGTGATGTAAGTAGTGCAGTGTGTGATGTACGTAGTGAAGTGTGTGATGTATGTAGTGCAGTGTGTGATGTACGTAGTGCAGTGTGTGATGTACGTAGTGCAGTGTGTGATGTATGTCAGGGCTCCAGATGGCGACCAAAATGGTCGCCAATGCGACTCAGAATTTGCAAATGGCGACAAGACTTTTTAGTCTTGTCGCCATTTGCGCCTAGACCCGGCAGTTACCGATACTAGGCTGCGCTGCTGTGCAGCTTAGTATCAGAGAACATGTGCGTGCTGCTGTCACAGCCTGTAGTGTGTAGTGCTCCGCCCGTACTGTCCCGCTTCACGCTCTTCAACCCTGAACGTTCATGGCAGAGAAGAAGGGCCTGTGATACACACCGCACAGGAGAGCGGGACCTTAGTCTGATGCCACGGAAGGGGCAGGACCAGGCAGCGCCGCACAGGCCTGAGGGGCAGGGACTATGGCTTCATTGGTAGCGGTATCGTACAGCGCCGCACAGGCCTGAGGAGGCGGGGACTGTAACGTTATGGGACTGAGCCGGCCGCACTAGAGTGGCCACTCCCCCCCCTTCTTCATCATGGTGCCGCACGGGACAAGGGGCAGAGAGATGGGGCCCGAGGTCTGCGGCGTCATTTACTGGACTGGGGCATAGGAGTATACGAGACAAGGCGCAGCGTCTCGTCATCTACCCTGCGTGACCCGTGCGGAGGTTGTCATAACGAAGTGTCCTGCGTGACCCTGGTGGCAGCCTACTCAGCTCTGCAACACAGTGCTATTTGATGTTCTGCAAACTACTCAGCTCTGCAACACAGTGCTATGTAATGTTCTGCAGATCAGTATCCTAAACAGCCTTGCCCACCTGAGCTACCAAATTCTCTGCACCATAGTGCTTTAGAATGTTCTGCAACCTTTTCAGCTATGCACCACAGCGTCATTTAACAGGGCTCCAGCTGGCAGTAGTACTGTTCTCATACCCCCCCAAAGTGCCCACCAAGCCTGTAATGCCCAATGACTGCCCCTCTAATAGCACCCTCTGAGCGGCCCTGTAGAGTGATCACCTACCTCCTAGAACTGCTGTCTGATATAGAAGTGGTAAGTGCGTTAGACTGAGTGGGTGGTCTGAGTTACCTTGCGCACAGGGGCTGATGTGGCATTTTGTCCCCCAAGGAAAAATGATGTATATGGGCCCCTATCAGCCTGTAACGTCTCCCCCTGTGTAGTGCTCCCGCCTGTAATGTCTCCCCCTGTGTAGTGCTCCCGCCTGTAACGTCTCCCCCTGTCTAGTGCTCCCGCCTGTAACGTCTCCCCCTGTCTAGTGCTCCCGCCTGTAACGTCTCCCCCTGTCTAGTGCTCCCGCCTGTAACGTCTCCCCCTGTCTAGTGCTCCCGCCTGTAACGTCTCCCCGTCTAGTGCTCCCGCCTGTAACGTCTCCCCCTGTCTAGTGCTCCCGCCTGTAACGTCTCCCCCTGTCTAGTGCTCCCGCCTGTAACGTCTCCCCCTGTCTAGTGCTCCCGCCTGTAACGTCTCCCCCTGTCTAGTGCTCCCGCCTGTAACGTCTCCCCCTGTCTAGTGCTCCAGCCTTAAATTTGGCGACTAAAAATTTAATTTGGCTCCTAAATTTTTCAGTTCAGGAGCCAGGTATTTTTTTTAGTCTGGAGCACTGTACGTAGTGAAATGTGTGATGTACGTAGTGCAGTGTGTGATGTATGTAGTGCAGTGTGGGATGTACGTAGTGCAGTGTGTGGTGAATGCAGAAAGGCTATTATAGCCAAGTGATAAAGTACAGGGAAGACCCACTATATTGAACTGGACGCTATCACTTGGCTGTAAATGCCTGCTGTCATCTAAAGACTAGTAATGGTTCCCTGCATAAATATCCACTTCTCACACTGCTACTATTTATTTCTGTTCTGCTCTGTTAGACAGACAGCAGAACAATGAAAATAACGGAAGTGCTGGATCAGGCACTGCCTTTAAAGCTGAGGGCAGTAAAAAATAAAATAGCTACACTATGGGAGACATAATTTTAGCTGGAGGACTACCATCCTGTGAGTGTTCTCAGAATGGAGTGTCGAGAAATAACTTAAAAACGGACACGGCCAGAAAATGGATGCAAACACTGATGCAAAATGGCCATAAAAAACTGGCAGTGTCGTGTGCATGTAGCCTAACATGATAAATCTACAAAAAAATGAAATTTTGAAATGTCATCACGCCTCAAGGGTTACCAAAGGTTGTAACACCAGTTCTGAATAATTTGAGGGTTGTTGTTTCTAAAATGGGGTGGTTTTCATTATGTAAGCCCCTCAAAATCACTTTATGACTGAATTGGTGCTTGAAAAAATGGTTTGGGAAATTTTGTTGAAAATTTTAAAAATTGCTTCTAAAATTCTAAGCCTTTTAACGTCCTAAAAAAAGTTAAATGACATTTACAAAATGATATCTAATATATAAAGCTGAGTGTATGTGTGTGTGTATGTTCGCTAAAGGAATCCGCACCGCTGCAGCTACAATCACACAATTTGGCACACATGTACATCAGGTGTCCGGGAAGGTTTTAGAACAGTTTTCAACTCTCCAGGACGTACCGTTCCTGAGATATTCCCAAAAAATGCATTAGCCAATAGTAGCCTGGTCACATGACCCTTATCAGCCAATAGAAGCTCACAGGCACACATCAGGTTTCTATGACAACCTAGCCAGTTCACTGCTTTAGGTCTGCATTAAAGAGGCAGAACACTGTGGATGACAATGGTAAATGGGTATTCCCGGTTACCATAACTATAACTTATATTTTAGACTAACTCATCATCAATCATTACCTCATATAATGTAAATTTTACATATTTACAGTTCAGTAGTAATAAAAGATGTTTTCTTCCACTGCTACCCACCTTCCTCGTAAATTACTATGGCATCGACCTGTAATTCAGGCCACCGTCAAAAGAAGGACTTAAAAGCACCACCCCCAGATCCCACTAAGTCACGCCCCTGACTCAGTCAGGCCACGCCCCTTCCATGCTGCATTTGACCGGGATTAAAAATATTGGTAAAAATCACCTTCTGTCAGCTGCAGGGGTGGGGGGAGGGTGACTTTCTCCCTGTAGCTCATTGCTCAGACTGCACAGTGCTGCTGCTGAGAGTGCTGCTGCTGTGTCCATCCAGGCCCTGCGCATGACAGAGGACAGGGAGTCTGAAAGCCAGACCGTCCAGCCTAAAGCAAGACCTCTGGCCAGGGGCCTAGGGGCAGGCTGATGTTAGGGTGGCCAGATGTCTGGCTTTAGGCTGGACAGTCCAGTTTTCTGGCTACCTGTTCTCCGTCCGACACAGTGCCTGGACAGACACAGGGATGTCCACCCTTTCAGTAGCTCACACTCAGACAGCTTCTCCTCCATGTCTTCACGGAGCCAGGGGGGGCATGGCCTCATGTTTAGTGGTGTGTCTTCATGGGAACTGGAGGCGCTGTTTCACGTTTGGGGGAATGGCCAGTGAGGTCTGGCTTTCTGGGGTGAAGACAGTGGCCACTCTAGCTGCTGTGGAGGTCACAGTTAAAGGGGCGGGCTTCTATAGAGGTCACTGTTAAAGGGGCGGGCAGCTGTAGAGGTCACTGTTAAAGGGGCGGGCCGCTGTAGAGGTCACTGTTAAAGGGGCAGGCACTGTAGAGGGCACTCTCGATATCGTTTAATGACACACACACACAAACAGTAAAAGAAATAAATTAAATATACCTGGGCGAAGCCGGGTCCTTCAGCTAGTCATAACATAAATTAGACATATGGAAAATAGTAATTTTTTCCAAATTTTCTCTAATTTTTTTTTTAATAAATAAAGGCAAAACATACTGACTTAAATGTACCACTGTCATGAAGTACAATGTGTAATGAGAAAAAAATCTCAGAATGGCCTGGATAAGAAAAAGCGTTCCATAGCTATTACCACATAAAGTGACACATCAGATTCACAAAAATCAGCCTAGGATTTATGCCCCTTTCACACGAGCGGGAGACTCACATGTCTCCCGCAACGCATCTACAGGGCTGGACTCGGCACTGACAGGGATCTCATATAATGCTATGCGATCCCTGTCAGTGCTGGAGTCCAGCCCTGTAGATGCGTTGCGGGAGACATGCGAGTCTCCCGCTCGTGTGAAAGGGGCATTAAGGTGAAAAGTGCCTCGGTACTGAAAGGGTTAAATAGAGGTAGCCCTACCAATTATTTTTATCTTTTTCCTAAGAAATCTTTTTTTTTCCTTCATCTTTTAATATTTGATTTCAATTGGCAAATACCGAATATTCGCAAGAAATTCGTTCAGTCTGAAGTCGCCTATTAGAGCCCAGCACACAAACTGCGCAGCCGCGTGCACACGTGACCCCACGCTTCTGTTTACATACGGCTCCTTCGCCTATAAAACCACGTGTCACGACAGACGGTCACGTGGTGTGCGGCAGGAAGGAGTGTGTCTGTTTTGCGGTTTTCCTTCTTCCGTGAGGCTCAGTAACTTTCCGTTTTGCAGTGAGGCTCCGTTGGTCTTCGTACCGAGCTGTGTGAGGAGATGGAGGCCAGCCTAACGTGCGCCGTGTGCCTCGGAGTGTTCCGGGAGCCGGTGACGCTGCCTAGCTGCTCCCATAACTTTTGTAAGAGCTGTGTGATGGAGTGCGCCTCCCCGCTGGTGTGGACTGGGGCTCAGCCCAGGGCCGAACTCCATACCACAGTCACCTGTCCGCTCTGCCGCAGGGTGAGCAAGCTGGCCGGCGGTCTGGCAGCGCTGCCCGTTAACACCACGCTGGCCGAGGTCGTCAGGCTAATACCTCAGAGCAAAGCCAAGGAGAGACCGGGGGCGTGCGGCGGGAAGCAGGACTGCGGGGTATCCGGGAAGGAACCGTGTGCGGAGCACCCGGAGCTCAGACTGGAGCTCTTCTGCAAGAACTGTGAGCAGGCGTGCTGCGGAAAGTGCGTATCCCTCCGCCACCAGGGCATCTTCCACAGCGTCAACCTGCTGGACATGGTCTTCCAGGAGGAGAAGGTCAGATTGCCGGCATCTGCCTACTAAGCGCCGTTCTTGTAGTTCTCCCATAAGTGGTGTGTTTAGAGTGTGTTCACAAGGTGCGATTCTGCAGCTGAAATTCTCCACAGTTTCCTCCAGTGGCAAATATTCCTGGGTATCCTTCCTGGAGCATCATTACCCTGTGTTGTTCCTCTTCTCCACTGTTCCTCCTGGAAGTTTATGAATAAAGCACGGGCTGTACAGTGCTGTTGTCAGCAGTACTGGTCACATGACTGCCGTGTAGCGGAGCTGCCGATGGGGGTCATTTATCGCACCAGTCTTTGATATCCCCAGTGCTACAGGAGGATGTGCTTAATGTATGATGAAACGCAGGCCTTGTCATAAACTAGGTGCCTCTGCCGCCAATCTGGGAGCCTAGAGTGACATACTCCAATATGTAGCTGGAGTAGATTTCTATAGTCACTTACACAAGGAAACCGCCATGAATGATATGAATGCGCCAGGGCCGATGCCTCGGCTACTTCAGTTTCAAGGGTGGCCTAAAAACGGTGTGCCTAAACTTCGGCACACAGGAGTTAGTGGTTTTCCTCTGGAAAGGTCATCAGTATCTGATCAGTGGGCTCTGACACTCGGGACCCCAGCCGATCAGCTGTTTGAGGGGCACTGGAGCTCGCAGTAGCGCCACAGCCTTCTCCAGCTTTCTGTAGGCCAAGTGACAGCACGTTCATCAGTCGCATGTTCTAGATGTAGCCCTACCCCACAGAAGTGAATCTCGGGGCTGTGATCAGTTACCATGACAGCCTGGGGCCTGCTGAAGGTTGGGTAATCTGCCTGCTAAGCTGTGCATGAGGCAGAGCTCAGGATGTAGAGCGGCAGAATCCCATTCACTGTAATGGATCTCTATTATGGTGGATGGTGCAAGGGATGAAAAGTTCCCAGGTTCTAGGCTAAAGGTTATTAGGTAAAAAAAATATCTCCCCCTTATTCAATTTTACATATAAAAATATATAAAGAATAAAAAAAATCACTGTTTGTGAAAATGCCTGAACTAGTTAAATATTTTTCCTGTGTGGTGAACTCTGTAAAAAAAAAAAAAAAAAAAAAAAAAAAAGTGAGCATTTGGCATTTTTTTTTTTTTTTTAATGAAACTAAAAATTTGAAAATTTGGTTAATCATAGTGACCCACAGAATTAGGATGTCGTGTCATTTTTAGCACACAGTGAACATTGTAATATGAAAACCTTGGCTGGCTTGTTTTTCTTAATTTTACTCCCAAGAATTTTTTTTTTCCAGTTTTCCAATTCAGGACATGGTAAATTAAATGGTGCCATTAAAATGCATCTTGCCCTGCAAAAATAAACCCTCATTTGGCTATGGAAACAGAAATTTATGGGAGGAGGAAAGAAAATAAAAAAAAATAAAAAGCGAAAATAGTCCCTACAGGGCTATATAGCGACAGAAAGGGTCCAACCGCACTGCAGTATTTGTAATGGTGTCGCACTGTGACATGCTGTAACCATGAAGTGACTGTCTCGACACCATTGACTATCATTACAAAAAGGTTTCGCAACTTTTTTTACGCCAAGAAGTTTCGTGACGAATGTCGCCGTGTAGCACTAGCCTAAGGGGTTAAAACCTCTTGTGAAAGTAAATATGCAACAAGCTGCTTGTTAATAAATCAGCTATACTATATTATTGGAGAGCTGAAGCTGGTACATTTCTACACAGCCCTTAATATAACAGTCCTGGAGAGCTCCTATCACTGTGGTGCCCATGTGCGGGAGGCCGGACCTCCAGTTCAGACCGCACCTACTGTAACCGTAATATGTTACTATTTGGCAAATACACCTTCTAATTTAACCAAGTGGAAAGGGGTTATCCAACTATTTGGAACTGATGAGCTATCCCCTGAGGAGGCCATCAGCATCTGATCGGTGGGGGGCCGACACCCAGGATCCACACTGATCAGCTGTCTGAGAAGGCCTGGGGCTGAGCTCAGCCTAGGCCACGTGACCGATGAACGTGACATCACTGGCCTAGGCTAAGCAGCTAGAAGGCTGTGGCACTGGCAGAAGAGCCAGGCCTTCTACAAACAGCTGATTGGCAGGGGTCCCGGGTGTCGGAGGGTAGATCATCAGAGATAGGATAACCCCCTTAATACTTAAACATGTCCTTCCCCCAAATGTCTGTGATGGCTCATGTTGTTGTTTTTTTTTTTTTTCTAGCTTCTGTTTTTCAACAACTTAAAGACTCTGCGTGAATTACATGGAAAGCTGATCAAGGAAATATCCGCTGCGGAGAACAACACTGCGGTGAGTTGATGAATTCTGACACATGTGGTGTCTTGTCCCAGAAGTATGCCAACTTGTGCGCTCTGAAGGATTAAAGGGGTTGTCCGAGTTATTTTTTTGTTCTTTGTATGTTACTAACTTGTCAGGTATAACAACTTTCCCATACACTTTGTGCTTCTAAAGCTGCTTGTTTGTCAGATTTCCCTGAGAGTCACATGACCTGTGATGTCAGCTAATCTCCCTGGTCTGTGATGTTTCGTGCACAAGCTTCAGAGATCAGATAACAGTCTGTACACGAGACGTCACTGTGCTGGCCACGCCCCCTGCACTGCCCGGCTGCTATCTGCTCTCTCCCTGGATTCCTTCAGATAAAACATTAACCCCTTCAGCCAGAACACACTGAGGGCTCAAGGCTTTACAACAGGATTTACACTGCAGACAGTGAGGAGACAAATGCTGGGCACAGGAGCTGTAGAGGAATTGTATTCCAGAAGAACAGGTAGGGAGAAATTCCTGTGTTTATCAGCAGTGTCATTGTACAGCTGGGACTTGTAGTCCTACACATACAACATGCTGCTGAGTATTCCAGCAGGCAGACATGTCACTCAGGCCAGCTCTTGTATTCACTAACCTTTCTAGAGCAGGAAGGGGGAGGGGCTTAGATTGTTATTACTGCAGGTAAACAAATGCCAGAAGAGAACCAGGGAAATGAGGAAATATATATTTTTTTTTTTTGCCTAAAACTTGGTTAACTTAGTTATATATTGCTGCCCATCAGATTTACAGTGCTATATATTTTTTCATAACTCGGACAATCCCTTTAAGAAAACCTTAGGCTGTTCGGGGCAATTAGTAAATGTTTTACGCAGCTTTTGTGGTGTAAAAAAAAGTTGCATATTATGACGCACACCGTTTTTGCCCCATAATTTGTGACTTCGCATCTGCTGTCCCCAAAAATGAACAGAGCAGCTGATTGAGCATGTAAGTGGCTGCTCCATTTATTTCTATGGGAATTCTTGAGATTTCCAGAGTAAACTCCAAGGCTTTCATATAGAAATGAATGGAGTGGCCACACACATACATGCCTGACCAGTCACTCCATTCATTTCATGGTGGCTGTAGGGGTACGGGCCCGTTCTCATGATTGGTCTGGGGTCACAGTGGTAGCACTCGGCTGCCTATCAGTTGACACAATGGGTAGGGCAAAAAGACAGTCCTTTCTAAACCCACAAACTGATGGATCTGTGGTGGGGTCTGTTATCTGCATGTCGCTGTCCATATTCCAGGACAACGTATCAGACCCACCTTTATGAATGTTTGATAGACGTAAGCCAACAGTGTGGTTTTTTTTTTTTTTTTTTTTTTTTTTTTTTTTTCTGCTTTTTTATTTTTATTTTCTCCTTTCCTTTTTGCTGCTTCTGGAAAGGGCCCCTTCCTAGCGTCTGGTATTTTACTGTAGGAGCTGAATTATTTCATGTGCTGATTGCTTTCTGAGTTATATTTTCTATTTGTTTTGCCAAACCTTTATTGTGGACCTCTCTGTGGTAAGTTGTCTTTTTATGTTTGAGTATTACTCTGAATTGTGTAAAATTGTGCATCCCGTGATGTCTAGAAGCTAATATTGTTTACCGGTTACCCAGTGTTTTGTTTTTTGTGTTTGTTTTTTTTTTCTAATATCCTGTCTTTCCTATGCAATAGTACGGGGGGGGCCAACCCGCGGCTCGCGAACCGCATGCGGCTCCTTGCCACTTCACATGCGGCTCGCACGGCCCCTTTAGGTTAACATTAAATGCGGCTCGGACGGGAGCGCCGCGGCCGCTCTACTTTACCTCCGTGGGAGCGCTGGCAGGGGAGCCCGGCGCTGCTGTACTTTTACATTGGCTCCGGCTGGCAGGGGAGCAGCGCGACCCGCTCTGCCATTACAATGGATCGCAGGGGAGGCCAGCTTTCGTTTTTGGCTCCTCCCAGCTGCGCTTTGAACTATGACCTGACGCGCACAGCGTTAGGACGTAGTATGTGGAGGGTCCGCGCTCTGACCTAACGCTGTGCACATCAGGTCACTGAGGAGAAAGCGCCAAGGTAAATGCCTGGAAGAGAGAAGTTTAAAAAAATAAAATTAAAGTGCCGATCATGGGGGGGGGGGTTGGGTCTTATCTGACATGAGGGTAGTATAAGATCAGATAAGACCCCCAAATCCTCATCAGACCCCCACAATATAACCCCCATAACCCCCCCCCCCCCCCCCCCCCCAAGTGCTCACTTCACACATTAAAAAATCAGGCACTCCATGGACAGATCTCCCCTATATAAAATCATCTGAGCAGGGCATCTGAGCATGGACCGACCGTCATCTGAACGTGGACTGTCGTCTGAGCGTGGGCGGTCGTCTGAGCATGAGGTTGTCATCTGAGCATGAGGGTGTCGTGTGAGCATGGACCGACCGTTGTCTGAGCGTGACCGTCGTCTGAGCATGAGGTTGTCATCTGAGCATGACCGGTGATCCTGAGCATGAGGGTGTCCTCTGAGCATGAGGGTGTCCTCTGAGCATGAGGGTGTCCTCTGAGCATGAGGGTGTCCTCTGAGCATGAGGGTGTCCTCTGAGCATGAGGGTGTCCTCTGAGCATGAGGGTGTCCTCTGAGCATGAGGGTGTCCTCTGAGCATGAGGGTGTCCTCTGAGCATGAGGGTGTCCTCTGAGCATGAGGGTGTCCTCTGAGCATGAGGGTGTCCTCTGAGCATGAGGGTGTCCTCTGAGCATGAGGGTGTCCTCTGAGCATGAGGGTGTCCTCTGAGCATGAGGGTGTCCTCTGAGCATGAGGGTGTCCTCTGAGCATGAGGGTGTCCTCTGAGCATGAGGGTGTCCTCTGAGCATGAGGGTGTCCTCTGAGCATGAGGGTGTCCTCTGAGCATGAGGGTGTCATCTGAGCATGGACCGACCGTCGTCTGAACGTGGACCGTCGTCTGAGCATGAGGGTGTCATGTGAGCGTGGACTGTCGACTGAACGTGGATGGTTATCTGAGCATGAGGGTGTCGTGTGAGCATGGACCGTCATCTGAACGTGGACGGTCGTCTGAGCATGAGGATGTCATCTGAGCATGGCCGGTGATCTGTGCATGGGTGGTCATCTGAGTATGAGGATGTCATCTGAGCATGGCCGGTGATCTGTGCATGGGTGGTCATCTGAGCATGAGGGTGTCATCTGAGCATGTACAAGTCAGGTCACTGTGGAGAGAACCCCAGTCCTACAGAGCAGGACAGGGGCACGGATTAGGAGAGGCAAGATTTTTCTTTTTAAATTGCAGAGCATGGGGGCCTTATCTGACATGTGGGTAGTATAGTATTTGTTAAGACGCCTAATAATCATCAGACCCACAAAAGAAGCCCCCCCCCCAGTGCTCACATCAGACACTCCATGCTCACACCTCCCCCCATGTCAGATCATCTGAGCATGGGGGGTTATCTGAGCATTGTGGGTGATCTGAGCATGGGGGGTGTCTGATTTGTGATGTCTCATATGAGAATTAGGCTACTTTCACACTAACGTTTTTAAATTCCGGTATTGAGTTCCGTCATAGGGGCTCAATACCGGAAAAAAACGCTTCAGTTTTGTCCCCATTCATTGTCAATGGGGACAAAACTGAACTGAAGACAACGGAGGCTCCTGAAAGCATTCCGTTCCATCTCCAGACCGGAGAACAAACCGCAGCATGCTGCAGTTTGCTCTCCGGTCCAGGCATCCGCACCAAGACGGATCCGGAATGACCCCCAATGCAAGTCAATGGGGACGGATCTGTTTGGTGTGTCTGATGAGGATTGGGAGTCTTATCTGATGAAGATTGTTTTTTTTTTTTTTCCCATATTTTACTCCTCTAAAACCTAGGTGTGTCTTAAATAGGACCAAAAAATAACTGGAGGAATCCAAACAAAATTAAAGTCAACCCCCACCCCTCAGTAAGGAGTACGCTGCACGTCACCACACATCCACTAAACATGGCAGTGTCTGGGAAACATAAAGCCAAGCGTAAATATGAAGATGAACACAGAACATTTCTACCAGAGTGGGAAGATATGTATTTTTTCATTGAAAGGAAAGGGAAGCCATTCTGTTTGGTATGCCAGACATCACTATCGCATTTCAAAGCTTCAAATCTTCAGCGTCACTTTGCCACACTGCATGCTAAAATGGACCACGAATTTCCGACAGGTACCGAACTTCGCAAACACAAGCTAAATGCATTAAAACGCCAGGCAGAACAACAGACTCAGTTCTTTAAGAAACTTACAAAACATTCAGAAACGGTCACACTTGCATCCTATCAGCTGGCATGGAATATCGCTCGTGCCAAAAAACCATACAACGAAGGGGAATTTGTAAAAAGTTGCCTTAGTGATGCCATTTCAATCTTGTCTCCAGAAGATGAACGTTTGAAACGAATGGTATCAGAGCTCCAACTGTCACGACATACAGTGGAACACAGAATATCAGACATTAACAGTGCAGTTGAAACACAACTGTATTCTGACCTTGAGAAATGCCAGTATTTCAGTATCGCACTGGATGAATCTACTGATATACAAGACAAGCCTCAGTTAGCAATTTTTGTACGTTCTATATCAGACAACTGTACAATAAAAGAAGAGCTACTTGATATTGTCCCGTTAACTGACAGAACTCGTGGCATTGATATAAAAGAGACCCTGATGACTGTAGTTGAAAAGGCAAATTTGCCATTATCAAAACTCACAGCCATAACCACAGATGGAGCACCGTCTATGATAGGATCTGTGAATGGCCTTGTCGGGCTCTGTAAATGTGATGACCGTTTTCCAGAATTTTGGACATCTCATTGCATCATTCATCAGGAGCAGCTGGTGTCTAAAAAGCTAAATTTAGACCACGTCATGACGCCCGTACTGGAAATTGTCAATTTTATTCGCACTCATGCGCTTAATCACAGACAGTTCCGAAATCTTATTGCAGACCTTGATGAGAACCTTCCCAGTGATCTGCCACTTCACTGCTCTGTAAGGTGGCTTTCAAGAGGTAAGGTGATATCTCATTTTTTTGAACTTTTGAGCCAAGTAAAGTTGTTTCTGGAAGAAAAAAACAAAGACTATCCTGTGCTCTCTGATTCCCAGTGGATTTTGGATCTGGCATTTCTGGTGGACATGCTGCACCACCTGGATAGACTGAACCTTGAGCTCCAAGGGAAATTAAAGATGCTGCCCGATCTAGTGCAAACAGTTTTTGCATTTGTTAACAAGCTCAAGCTTTTTAAAACTCATCTGAGAAAGGGAGAACTAACACATTTTCCCTCTGTGGCAAATGCAAGTGCCCAAGCTGCTGAGATCCTAAAAAGGAGAACTTCTTACTACGCAGGACTTCTTGAAAACCTACAACAGACCTTTGAGGACAGATTCCACGATCTACAACTGAAGAGGCCACAAATTACATTCCTCGTTAACCCTTTTGCTGCCGATTCAGATTGTTTGAAACCCCCACTGGTGACAGATGAAGCAAAAACTCAAATTGAAATGATTGAACTTTTGGAAGATGACCGACTCAAGTCAATTCTGAGTGAGGGAACCCTGGAATTTTGGAAAATCGTGCCTATGGAGAAGTATCCCAATGTAAAACGAGCTGCACTGAAGCTTCTGTCAATGTTTGGCTCAACCTATGTTTGTGAATCTGTTTTTTCCACCCTGAAACATGTGAAATCAAAGCATCGCTCTGTTCTTACTGACACACATGTTAAAGAATTGCTTCGAGTAGCAACGACTGAATACAAGCCAGATTTGAAACACATTGTGAAAAACAAAGATTGCCAGAAGTCTCACTAAAGTTGTCTACATTACAGGTAGGAAAAGGGGTTTAAATACACTTTTAAATGTTTGAAAACTCAATTGCAGTAATACTGTCGTGTGCACGCATATTTGTGTAAATGTATAGCTTGTGGCTCCTGGCAGTCATACTTTTTTTTTTTTGTGGCTCTTTGTGTCTGTAAGGTTGGCCACCCCTGCAATAGTATGTATAGCACTGCCTGTATGATGGAGGAAAGGAGACAGAAACCAAGTGCTGTCTTCTAGACTCCTGTATTCAGTCGCATGACGTTCATTGTGTCTTAGGAGTATGTATCCTCTCTTCGTGTAAGGGTTGGTTCACGTTGCTGAGCTTGTTCTGGGAGACACCGGCCATGTGTGGACTGCATCTCCTGGGCTGACTGCATTTCCTCTGACCTGGACTTTACTGTAGCATAGTGATTTCTGATGGTTGTGATCACAACTCACGATCACCCTTGTGAGCACAGTACAATAGAGCCACAATCTGATGGGAACGGACTTGTATTTGGCTGATAGTCAGAGCAGCCTTGAGTAGTCCAGGGAATGTGGCCTACACATGGCCTGCATTTCCTGCACCCAGGTCTGGTCATATGAATCGGCCCTAATGGTTATCCCCTTCCACTGCAGCCATTTATCTATTTTCTTTTACTCCCTGCCCTCCAAGAGCCATAGCTTTGTTTTAATGTTCACATAACCATACGAAGACTTTTTTTTTTTTTTTTTTTTTTTTTTTGTTGCATAAGTTGTAAATTGTGCTATTGTTCTACAGGTTTTTGTTTTTACAGTGTTGCTATAGGATATCAAAGTTTCAAAAAATATATCTTAGTCTTACATCTGCAATGTATGGGGAAAATGACACTGTTCCTGTTAACCCCTTAACATACAATACATGTACGGCATTATGCGTAAGGGCTTGTATGGAGTGGGCCACTGCTCCAGAAATGCAGGTGCCAGTTGTATAATACAGCAGGCACCTGGTTGCAATGACCGGGATCGACGATGATGCCATAAGTGGTTATTTAGCCCCTCAGATGCTGTGTTTAATAGTGATAGCAGCATCTGTGGATTTAGGCGAAGGGAGGCGGTTCCTTCTGCCTTCTATTCGAAGCTCCCGCAGTGAAATTGCATGCCTCCAATCGGTCACCATGGCCGACTGGGGCCTGCTGAAGGTTCCCAGGCCTGTCATGGTAACCTGCCTGCAAAGCTGTGCATGAGGCACAGCTCAGCAGGCAGAGTGGCAGAATCCCATTAATCTTTATTATGGAGTATGGGATCATGGATGAAAAGATCCCAGGTTCTAGCGCCCTAAGTAGAGCTGGGCGATATGGCCAAAAAAAAAAAAATTTTTTTTTTAAATTTTGGACGATTCACAATTTAAATCTCGATTTTCTTATGTTAGAAAAAAGACAAAAAAATAAATAAATAAGATCAGCCCACTGTGGCCCCACCAGACGTCAGATCAGCCCACTGTGGCCCCACCAGACGTCAGATCAGCCCACTGTGGCCCCACCAGACGTCAGATCAGCCCACTGTGGCCCCACCAGACGTCAGATCAGCCCACTGTGGCCCCACCAGACGTCAGATCAGCCCACTGTGGCCCCACCAGACGTCAGATCAGCCCACTGTGGCCCCACCAGACGTCAGATCAGCCCACTGTGGCCCCACCAGACGTCAGATCAGCCCACTGTGGCCCCACCAGACGTCAGATCAGCCCACTGTGGCCCCACCAGACGTCAGATCAGCCCACTGTGGCCCCACCAGACGTCAGATCAGCCCACTGTGGCCCCACCAGACGTCCGATCAGCCCACTCTGCCACCATCATAATAATAAAAAAAAAAAAAATCTCTCACCTGTCCTCCGCTGCGGCTCCTCTCCACGTCCGGCGCCCTTCTTCTTCTCCCGGCACTGCACTGTCACCTGACTGCGTGCAGCGTCAGGTCAGAGTGCGCGCACTACGTCCTGACGCTGTACGCGGTCAGGACAGTGCGGCGCAGACCCGGAAAAGAAGAGGAGCGCCGGAGCGGAGCCGCGGCGCAGGACAGGTGAGAGGTTTTTTTATTTTATATGTCGGTCGCCATTTTTTAGGAAAATCGAATTCACGATTTTCCTAAAAAATGAAATTGTGAGGCTTGCAATGGGCGAATTAATTCGATTAATCGCCCAGCCCTAGCCCTAAGGGTTAAAAAAAAAAATTAAAACTAATTTTAAATTGCTCCCTTTCCAATTTTACATATAAAAATATATACATCATAAAAATATAATTTGTATTGCCATGTCTGAACTATTAACACCTTGCCGACCGCCCACTGTCTTTAGACGGCGGGCGGCGCAAGTCCCCAGTCTGCAGACGGCGCTGCAGAAAAGGGGTGTCAGGGAGCCCCAGGACGGACGAGCGACGGGGGTCCGGCTGTGCCCAATAGTCGGACCCCTGCTGAATGCGCCAGCATCGGTGAAAACACCGATGCCGGCGCATTAACCCTTCATGTGCCGCGGTCAGCGCTGACCGCGGCACATGAGGCGTGCGGCATGGTCCGCCGCTATTCAGGATGGCGAGCGGGGCCATCGGGTCCCCGTGCTGCTGTGACGGGGACCCGATGGCTTGGATAGCAGCCCGATGCCTTCCTTAGGCAGTAATACACTTACAGCCAATGCATTACAATACAAAAGTATTGTAATGCATTGTAAAGGGGATCAGACCTCCAAGTTAAATAAAGTGGAAAATGAAAAGTTAAAAAATAATGTAAAAATAAATAAATAATAAAAGTTAAAAAAAAAAAAAAGCCATTTTCAAAAAAAAAGTTAAAAAAATGGTAAAAAAAAAGGTGAAAAAAGAAAGGTATACATATTAGGTATCGCCGCGTCCGTATCGACCGGCTCTATAAAAATATCACGTCATCCACCTCGCCAGGTGAACGCAGTAAAAAAAAAAACTGTGCCAAAACAGACATTTTTTGGTCACCTTCCCTTACAAATCCATATGGCGTTCCTTTCCTTCTGACCACTGCCACAAACCCATAGAGACGTTTACCACCACATATGGGGTATTTCTGTAAACTGCAGAATCAAAGTAATGTATATTGAGGTTTAGTTTGCTGTTAACCCTTGCTGTGTTGCAAGAAAAAAATTAACATGAATAATCTACCAAAAAAGTGACATTTTGAAATTTCACCTCTAATTTCCTTTAATTTTTGTGGAACACCTCAAGGGTTAACAAAGTTTGTAACAGCAGTTTTTTGAGGGGTGTAGTTTCTAAAATGGGGTCATTTATGGGGGGTTTCATTATATAAGCCACTCAAAATCACTTTATATCTGAATTGGTGCTAAAAAAAATGGTTTTGTAAAATTTGGTGAAAATGTGAAAAATTGCTTCTAAACTTCTAAGCCCTCTAACGTCCTAAAAAAGTAAAATGACATTTATAAAATGATGCCAACATAAAGAAGACATATGGGGAATGTAAAATAATAACTATTTTTGGAGGTATTACTATGTATTTTGAAAGTAGAGAAATTGAAACTTTGGAAATTTTTCCAAATTTGTGGTAAATTTGGTATTTTTTTTTATAAATAAAAATGAAATATTTTGCCAAAATTTTACTACTGTCGTGAAGTACAATATGTGACAAGAAAACAATCTCAGAATGGCCTGGATAAGTAAAAGTGTTCCAAAGTTATTACCACATAAAGTGACACATCAGATTTGCAAAAAATGGCCTGGGCAGAAAGGTGAAAACAGGCCCGGGGTTAAAGTCACGCTCTGTGCCATGTCCTTCAGCATCCGGCACAGGTGCAGTACAGAGAAGAACTGCAGCCAAGCCTCTTTCCTATACTGCGTCTGTTCCGGATACTGCAGTGTGAGACCTAAGACGTCCGAGTCGGGAGTGATTACATTTACACTGCCTGTCCCTGTCACTCAAATTGCAGAGAGCTGAGCCTCTAAGTAATGGCAACGCCCCCGTTGCTCCTAGAGGATCATTTGCATATATTAAAACCTCATCTTTCTCAGTAATGTGAGCACATATGAACATGGGACCGACACAGATGTCTTCTGCAGCCAAGTGCACATGTAACAGGTCAGCCAGTTTCTTAGGTAAAAATCTGATGACAGATGCCTTTTAAGGAAGGTTTCTTCTCAAAACTGAAAATAAATGGTTACTATTTGGCTTGCAGATAAATTGACTTTGAACAATTTTTTTGGAAGTGAAGAGAGTAATTGTAGCCATATTGATTGTCAGCCATTGTCACTTGACTAATTTGAAAGGACACCATGTGATACTAGGTTTGTCATTCCTCATAAAGCAGCATAGATGACCACTTTTATTGTCCGGTTTGCCGGTCAGTATTCGAGACAACACTTAATGCAGTTTGATTTTACACTTGATTTTGTATTTATTTTATTTAGTCAATTCTAAAAGCAAATGAAGATGCAGTCGTGTCCGCGTTTGATGAAGTGCAGAAAGCTTTGGATTTAAAAAAGCAGCAGTTTCTGGACCTGGTTAAACAGCAGCAAATCACCTCGATAAAGCGGTTTGAAGTACAGAAAGTAACAAAAACTCACAACAAGACTACAGTTGAAAGTCTCCTTAGTGCCTGTGAAACCATTGTAGATGATTATGAACCTAGAAGTTTCCTTCAGGTAACCTATATTTAATGTTTATCATACTATGTGGTTGGCTTGACTTAAAGGGGTTGTCCAAGTTATGGAAAAAAAATATAGCACTGTAAATCTGATGGGTAGCAATATATAACTAAGTTCAGCAAGTTTTAGGCAAGAAAAATCTATATTTCCTCATTTCCCTGGTTCTCTTCTGGCCTTTGTTTACATGCAATAACAACAATCTCTGCCCCTCCCCCCTTCTCTGCAAAGGCAGTGAATATAAGTGCTGTGAGTACATGTCTGCCTGCTGGGATACTCAGCAGCATGTTGTTTGTGTAGGACTACAAGTCCCAGTTGTACAATGACACTGCTGATACACACAGGAAATTCTCCCTACCTGTTCTTGTACAATTCCTCTATAGCTCCTTGCCCAGCATTTGTCTCCTCTCACTTGCTGCAGCTACTATTTGTTATAAAGCCTTGAGCCCTCAGTGTGTTCTGGCTGAAGGGGTTAATGTTTTATCTGAAGGAATCCAGGGAGAGAGCAGATAGCAGCCCGGCAAAGAAAGGGGGCGTGGCCAGTGACGTCTCGTGTACAGACTGTTATCTGAACTCTGAGGCTTGTGAACGAAACATCACAGAGCAGAGAGATAAGGTGACATCACAGGTCATGTGACCCTCAGTCAACTCTGAGAAACCAGCAGCTTTAGAAACACAAAGTATATGGGAAAGTTGTTATACCTGACAAGTTAGAAACATATAAAGAACAAAAAAATAACTCGGACAACCCCTTTAAAGTTTATACAGTATTCCTTCAAAGAGCCTTTGTCCGAATGATCACTATTAAACCAGGCATTCTGCCTGGTAGGGTTGATTATGTGGATTAAAATGATTCCTTTTATCTGCATGTTAAACAGCTGCAGAGATCTTTGTTTTTGTTCATATAAGAATGAGCACATTGGAGCACCAGGAGGCATGGTTGAATCCTTTGAGCACTGCACACTCCCTCCTCTTGATTAACAGGGCTAGACATCAGCATGCTGAGGGCTGAGCCGAGTCCTAGCATGTACCGATCATGTACTCTCCTTACTGTAGCCCTACTATAATGGTAATATTTATTAGCTTTCTAAGTATAGAAAAACCTTCGCTATATGGTAAGCCTATATCCTGGTGGTAAGTGGTCTACTTTGCATGTAGCACAGGGATGTTACAAAAGCGGTGCTCCAACGTGCTCGTTTGCATGTGAATAAATGCGTATCTCTTCAGCTGTTTAACAGACAGAAGAAAGGTATGGTTTTAATCGGCATAATTGACCGTACCAGGCACTATGCCTTGCTTATTGTCATTGATCATTCTGACAGGAGGCTCTTTAAGTTCAGGAACAACAATTATAAGTTAACTCCATTGTAGCTTCCGTCCATAACTCTATGGAAAACTAGTCACTGGTTCCAAAGACTCAAATGTCATCTCTATATATTAGAGAAAAATAATCAGATAACGAATACAGATACATCCAGTCCTACATATAACAGTCAGGAGTAGATGCTAGAAGCTGTAACTCACTTTCTGTGATGAGGACAGAAGCTTCTTCTGGGTCTTGTATAGCGCACAATGCCAGAAAAGTGAATATTTATCCCATACAATCAACAACTAAAGTTAGGGGGTCAGAATATGGAGATGCAAAGAGTGGGGTTTTTTTTTTTTTTTTTCAGTATTAAAATGCAGGAAAAACTACATAGTGATATAGCTGTAATCGCACTGACCCGTAGAATAAAAGTAAAAGGTCAGTTTTACCACATAGAGAACGCCGTAAAAAAAAAACTAACTGTGGCAGATTAGTTTTTTTAATATAATTCCACTCCATTTGGACTTGATTTCCCACTACATTGTATGCAACTGTAAATGGTACCATTAGAAAACAGAAATAAAAGCAGTTTTGCGCTTCAAACTTAGGATGTTCATGGTGCAGGACAACTAGTATGTTACTCTTAATCTATGGGTCAGTATGATTACTGGGATACCAAATATGTATAGACTTATTTAGTTTTGTACAATAATGGCACAACATGCAGAACTAGTTTGCCACGTTCTAAGAGCCATACCATATAGGTGCCCTACAGGACATGTATACATACATAGAAGCAAACATACCGGACCTATAGGTACAGGGGTAATGAGACGGCTGGTAACTGGGCAGATAATCAATGACTGCTGCTAGGTGTGGAGTAAGTGGCCTGCGGTAGTGAACATGCTAACCAGCAATTGACTTGTTAAAGATTACTTGCTGGAGTCCATCCTGTACATCTATAGTCACCATGCTGGAGATAGAGCTCTTACAGATTATAACGTCGTTGGGAAGCCATGGCAGCGCACTGGCACCCTGATTGCATTAGTGGGGGAGGGAGTACGATGGTGATCGGGGGCCCCATAACTGCCTAGATGCTGTTGTCACCATTGACCATTACATCTAAGGAGAAGTAGCTGTGATTGGAGTTCTCTGTTCTGACCATTACAGCGAGAGCCCAGCTATAGTCAGTCGGGTCTCCAGCTGTGATGCCGAGCTCTGTATCCGCACATCCTGTCTGGGGTCTCTTCAAACCCTGCCGCCTGGGACTGAACACGCCTGCTCTGATAGAGCTCTCGACACATTTATTTATCCCCAATACTTCAAAACATTGCTGGACCCTGAAAGGGCAAATGAACTGACATTAGATTAATCACCCAGCCCTAGTATATACGGTCAGCCTGAGGCCTCCGGTGGCTCTGTACAATGCTCCATAGACCCTAGTCATAAATGATGTCAAATGACTTGTGTGTTTAGTTAACCTTTCTTTCCTTTCCATTTACAGGTGGCTTGTGGTCTTAATAAAAGGTGCGTATTTTGTCGAACTCCTAGGGGTGATAGGGGCATCTGTGTTGTTCATAGATGCCCTAAATATCTGCTGTTGATCCTGACGAATGTCATGTTTTTACGTGTGGTGATTCCTCAAAAGTGCATTGAAGTTTCCGCCATCGTGTGACATTTTGATAGATAACCGCAATGCAGACTCCAACAAAACTGACTTCTGACTACTGAATCTGCTCCAAATTGGAATATTAAAGGAAATGTTTCATCAGAAAACAACCTATTGTTTAAATCGCCTTTTTATGTTTGACATGTTTGGTGCTTATTTTTTATTTTCCATGTCAACATCTACATTTAAACAAAAAACATAAAATCCTGTGGTTTTTGCACTGGTCACTAAGCCTAATAGATGCCACTTCTTGGTCTGTACAGATCACTTTACTGCAGTTACCTGCTTACCTGTCATTCTAATCCTGCCTGTAATGATATCACCTCTGTGTATCGATAAGACAGGATCCACCAGTCACAATAGGTGATTGTCAAAGCTCATCTATTCTTTCCTTGTTCCTCTACACAGGTCAGAGCATGCCTAGAACTCTCTCATGGGAGTCAGAGGTCCCCTCCAGTCCATTGTGTTGTGCGCTCCCACATTCCCAGCCACCAGAGAAACCAACACTTTTTCCTAAAGCGTGCAAGGTCGGCCACCGCTGACGGATTGCAGGGTGGTCTGTAACCATGGAAACAAGCAGTGTACAATGTGATGGAAAAATGAATCCAGCCAGCAAAGGAGGCAACAGGGACAGTCACAATACATTAGTACATAGCTTGTATTAACGTCCTCTACGTGATAAATGCTATTTTCTGAAGTGAGACAACTCCTTTAACCCTTTATGACAAAGCTGCAAAATATTTTTACTAAAGATCAATTGAAAAGAATGATTTAAAGCGATCCTTAAAAAAACAATTGTCCCAGAAGGTGTACATAGCCTTTAATTGGGTTGTCTCACTTCAGTAAGTGGCATTTATCATGTAGAGAAAGTTAATACAAGGCACTTATTAATGTATTGTGATTGTCCATATTGCTTCCTTTCATCACATTATACACTGCTTGTTTCCATGCTTATGACTAGGGATGAGCAAATCGACTTCGGATGTTTCATAAAACTATTTTCCGAACTCAGGTTCAGTTCCAAGGTTCCACTTGGAACCGAACCCTCATTCGGGAAATGTTTTTTTTTTTTTTTTTTAACAGTAAAAATCTATGAAGTTATTACATGAAGTCTTGCGAGACTTTGCGAAGTAATAACTTCGGATCATCTGAGCCAATACATTCTAATACTGTACGAAGCACTCACACTGCACAGTATTGAACTGAAGTTTTATGTGAATTAACGTTGGATGTTTCATCCCTAGTTATGACCACCCTGCAGTTAATCCATGGTGGCTGTGCTTGCACTATAGGAGGCTCGGCGTGGAGGCGGACAGAGCGCCCTATGGTAATGAGCCTAAGCCTGTTGTAGGGTTGCAGGCTCATTATGTGTATATCGGTCCGTGGCAGCACTGAACTGTGAATACAGTTTGTCTTTGGGCCTTCCTTGTGGTGTAACTTTACATTGATTTTTATTTTTGTTCCCAATTACAGGATGAAATCTAACCTTGAACTTATGCAGTTCTGTGGTGATCACGGTGAAGACGTCTTGAGATTTGAGCCTCAGTGTATAGATGTACAGGCTGTACTAGATGCAGTTTCCTCCCTGAAAATTACAAGCCCCTCTACTGGTTAGCGGCTCTTACAGCTTTTTCTTGTCATTATTTATAGCATTCTCTCTTTCATTTTACCTGTCCTATTGTCAGCAGAATGCTTGAGCAAAACTGTTAAGATTTTAGCAGTAAAATAAATGTATTTTCTACATTAGGTGTTTTTTCCTTATTTTTTTGTGTGGAAAATAAATTACAGAGGCTTTATTGAAAATCTTAATTTTTAGAACTACAGCTAAAAATCTATGCACAAAAAGTTTTTTTTTTTTTTTTTTTTTTTTTTCATTTTTGGGTCTTACCTGGGTGTTTGTCTATGGCTTATTAGGTGGTAGACATACAGGGGGATTTCCTGGGGGGGGGAGGTTGTGATCTCCTGACCCATCATATTTATACTACAGACACATTGGTTTACCTCACCTTCACAGGAAACCATGCACTGTTGCAGCGTGTCGCAAGCTATGGTGAAATACCATTGTTAAAGGGAGTCTGTCACCTGTTTTTCACCTATATAACTAACAGCAGTGCCCCACAGAAGATTGCAGACACATCCCAGACATCCCTGTGTGCACTGTGTGTCTGTATTACATGTCACATCCCAGATATACCTGTGTGCACTGTGTGTCTGTACTACATGTCACATCCCAGACATACCTGTGTGCACTGTGTGTCTGTATTACATGTCACATCCCAGACATACCTGTGTGCACTGTGTGTCTGTATTACATGTCACATCCCAGACATACCTGTGTGCACTGTGTGTCTGTATTACATGTCCAGGAAAAGCACTTTTACTCTTCTGGAAAAGAGCTCTCAAGTGCCCGGCTGAAAGTGAAACTAAAAACATCTTTCTCTCCTGACTCGATTTCTAACAGCTATATGTTCTGATATACTGGATATAATTTTATGATTTTTGGTATCATTTGAAAGCTTTGAATATCAGCTTTCAGAGAACCATTTTTTCTATCTGCTACTAATCCCAAGATATGAGCAGCTAAAGCAGCCCTTCCCTCTTCAGTCTGGTTTGCTTTGGGCACTTGCAGCAGCAGAGCTGGGCACTTGGGAGGTGTTTTCCTGCAGAATAAAAGTGCTTTTTCTGGACATGTAATAGACACAGTGCACACAGGTATGTCTGGGATGTGACATGTAATACAGACACACAGTGCACACAGGTATGTCTGGGATGGGACATGTAATACAGACACACAGTGCACACAGGTATGTCTGGGATGGGACATGTAATACAGACACACAGTGCACACAGGTATGTCTGGGATGGGACATGTAATACAGACACACAGTGCACACAGGTATGTCTGGGATGGGACATGTAATACAGACACACAGTGCACACAGGTATGTCTGGGATGGGACATGTAATACACACACAGTGCACACAGGTATGTCTGGGATGTGACATGTAATACACACACAGTGCACACAGGTATGTCTGGGATGTGACATGTAATACACACACACACACACACAGTGCACACAGGTATGTCTGGGATGTGACATGTAATACACACACACACACACACAGTGCACACAGGTATGTCTGGGATGTGACATGTAATACAGACACACAGTGCACACAGGTATGTCTGGGATGTGACATGTAATACAGACACACAGTGCACACAGGTATGTCTGGGATGTGACATGTAATACAGACACACAGTGCACACAGGTATGTCTGGGATGTGACATGTAATACAGACACACAGTGCACACAGGTATGTCTGGGATGTGACATGTAATACACACACAGTGCACACAGGTATGTCTGGGATGTGACATGTAATACAGACACACAGTGCACACAGGTATGTCTGGGATGGGTCTGCAATCTTCTGTGGTGCAGTGCTGTTGGTCATATAGGTGAAAGACGCCCTATAAAATACTTGTTGCCAAGATCTGTGTAAGAGATATAGTGTTTGTCCTGGGACAAATAAATGGAGTTTTCTAAATGTAATAACTGACTGAATTATTTATTTATTTTTAATCTTTTTGTTGTAGACGTGCATAAGAAAAATGGAAGCTTTTCATTTAGGTCAATGTCAAGAAGTTGGAATAATGAAGTGATAACTAATGAGAAGTATTGCGTAAGTGGCCACACCTTCTGTTTTCTTAACCAGCGAGCTGCGTACTATGCATGCTGCATTATACATATACAGGGATGACCACGGACTCTCTATTTCTTTCCAGCCTGTTCAGGATCAAGAACTGATTTATCTTCAAGGTCAAATGCAAAAAATGTCCATACGTTTTGTATGTATAACAAAGATGCCCGAGTATCAGCACTTGAGCTATGAGGTAACTTCTGCCTAAGGTGCTTTTCTTGCTAAAAATTTTAAAGAGCCTCTGTCAGCATGATCAACCCTACCAAGCAGTATGCCTGGTTTAATAGGGTTGATCATTTTGATAAAGGCTCTTTTTAAATTACTTTTTTTTTAAAGGGTTTCTGTCATCACATTTTACCATATTAAACTGGATGACCTTTGCAATGTACAAATGTCACCTGAGGTCTAATATGGTACAAATATACCTCTGTGTCCCCGTTTTTATAAAAATTCATCTTTACTAATATGCAAATTAGCCTTACTAGGTGCAGGGGGCGGTAACCCTGCACCTAGTGGTGCCGTTTCCCCACCTCTATTCACGCCTCCTCAGTTGTGATTGACTGGGCCAGGCAGCTTGCTCTTTCTGCTGCCGGCCCTGTCCGTGCTCCAAATCCCGGGCCTGCGCCGTGTGTGCTTATTTCGGCGCAGGCGCAGTGAGTGCCGCTGGCTGTCGGGCTCCCTGCTTCCTCACTGTGCCTGCACCGATGATGTTACACTACACCCGGAAGAGAAGGCGGCGCAGGTGCAGTGAGGGAGCCAGCTGCACTCACTGCGCCTGCGCCGAAATAAGCGCGCAGGCCCGGGATTTGGGATTCTGTATTTTTGCAGAATGTATACACTGATGTGGAGAGCATGTCCGTTCCATTCTGGAAAGTTGAGTTGCCTATGGAGGCAGCTTTACTTTACTTCTGTGAACTTCTGTACATATACTGACAAAACATGTAGCCCATGGTGATTTTGTATTTAATCGGTAGGAACTTCGTCTGAAGTATTATGAGCCATCTGTCATACAAGAAAAAGAGGCCATCTGTACACCTGAAAGACGAAGGCCATTTGTTTGCAATAATGTTAATAATTTCACCTTCAATATGTCGTTAACAAATGGTGTAACATTCACTGGCCTGAAAAGACAAGAGACCTTTGACATGGATTGTACAGCTTACGGAAAAGATGTCAAAGACAAATCCACAAAAACAGACACTGGGAAAACGGAGCAAAAGGACAGCCATATTGCATGTGCACAGAAAAAGGATAATCCGGTCAAGACGCATGACTTTCCTAGCACTTCCTCAGGTGGACTGACCACTAAATTGTCCTCTGACGTTAAAGGGTGCAAAACCCCCAAACTCTGTGATGCGACCAGCAACAAAGCCTTGTTTCCAAATTTTTGCTTTGGAAAATCTGATATGGTAATTGTACAGAGGCCTGCTAGGAAAGAGAAATTGTATAAAAAGCTGAGGTCCACAGCAAGCTTACCAAAGAGTGCTGGATCAGTTGTAGGTGTGACTGCTGTGCCTGACAGGTCAACTAATGTACTTAGCAATGGAGCTGGTAATGCAGAAGGTATGACTCCTGGTTATCTAAATCCTCTCCCTTCCCCCCCACTGTTCAAAAAGGTCAGATGAGATTTCATATGTCCATATACAACTGTTTGAATAGTATGTACTTGTTCAAGTATCTCCCTGCGGTAGAAGGGGTTCTTAAAGAGGACCTTTCACCACTCCTGACATGCCTGTTTTAATATGTAATAACAATTCTGGAACATCTATTCTTATGTCTGTATGTTGTCATTCCTTTATTCCTACTAGAAGTTATGAATGAATTGCTATTAGCCTTCAGTAACGGTACAGAGGGGAGGTATGTCAGGAGTGGTGAAAGGTCCTCTTTAAGGATAAATGCACACGTTCAGGATTTATGTGCGGACAGTCCACACTAAAATCCGCAGGGAAATCCATGGCGTCAATCCGCATCAATTGGTGCAGATTTGCGTGCGGATTTTCACATCCCCATTGAAGTGAATGGAGAAAATCCGTTCAGATAAAATAGACATGCTGTTGACTTTAAAATCCGCACCGTAGGTCCAAACCTGCACAGAAAAAAATCTGCATCATGTGCATAAGAATTTCAAATTCTCATAAAGTACAATGTATGTGACCTACAGTGTGGATTTTCCACGCGGTAAATCCACACTCACTCCTGCTCATGTGCATTTACACTAATAGTTCTGATCTAACCTAAATAGATGCAATTTATACACTTCCTGTTCATTGGGAAATGCTGTAGGATTTGTATACCTAAACATGTTTCTTTGAAAAGTGTTTCCCCCCCACCCCCCCCACCCCCCAGCTTCTCACTTCTGTTGGACAGAAAATTGGTTTGTTAGAGGCTGTATGTTATCTGTGACCACCCAGACATACATACCTTTCTTATAAATGTTTTTTTTTTTTTTTTTTTTTCGTTTTAAATCTACAGAAAACATGTCTGTCAATTCCGCCTCCTCAGAAGAATTTTATGATGCAAGTTCTACTATAAATCCAGCTGTGGAGGAGACCTGTGAACAGAGGAGCAGGCCGAACTCTACAGGCGGTGATGAGTCGTCAACCTTACAAAGGAGTCCGCATTAATGCTGTTCCACCATTTATGTGCCATGCTATAGGTAATGACAGGGTTCCTCCAGTTAAAGTTTAGACTTGCCACAGTCCTCATTGAGATAAGCTTGAATGGGTCCACAGTGCTCGCCAGCTAAGGTTCTGCCAAGCTAGAGAGGTCTTCAGGTACTCTATTTTCTGCTCAGTTACAATTTGCTCTGACCAAAACCTGTGTAGGTGGGTCTGACTTTAACCCCATGTCAAACCCTTGAGTCCAGGAAGATGAAGTATTGAACGTTTGGTGGTCTTCACCTCACATTGTACAGTTACTTTAAATGCTTTAGCTGTTTTGTGGCGAAATTGAGGGAATAAAAGTACTTCTCTGCTTCCACTTCCACAGATGGATGTTTTATTGCAAGCAGAGGTAAAAATCTCCTTCTGGGGCAAAAACAACACCCTACTACCACATCACTATATGCAGTGCTTCTTTTTAAAGGCTGTCCCCAGATCTTGCAGGCTTTCACCTCCAGCTTTATCTGCACATCAAACAGATCCTGTGTAAAGTTTGATCACCTGTTTCCTGCAAAGATTTGAGGTGATTAAGAAGAGGTCCACTATATCCGACATGGCACTGCACTGCCACTATATCCGACATGGCACTGCACTGCCACTATATGGAGTCACCAGAGACCACTAAAGCAGCTGCAGCATAAGAACCACACCAAACCTTTCCCAATGACCCATGTTAATGTGCCATAGGAGTAGGATAAGCCATGATACTATGTAAGTGGTGGAGTCCTGGCTACAACTTATTGGAACAGAGGGGCTCAACCAATCACTTGAGAACTACAGCTCCTTCATTGTAATACTAAAAATAATGTGGTTTCCTGTTGTGGATCTGAGGCTCCGTGCCAGAGTTATGATAGTTTTTGTTTTTTTTCTTAATATGCAAACTATGCATTTGGTGCACTTAGGTCATCACCATTGCTCTTGTTGCACCCAAACTCTGCTCCTTTCTGTAGCAAGTCTTTCCCTGGCTGCTTTGATTGAAAGGGCCAGGTAGCGGCAAAGCAGTGCGGGAGGGGCTGGCCCCAGAAAGGAACTGAGCTTGGGTGCGGCAAGAGCAGCGGTGACTCCATCATTGCACCAAGGACCTAATTTGCATATTAAGAAAAGGTATCCTGACTCCGGAAGAGATGATCCACACTTGTGTGTCAATGCGCAGAGTTTCATAGGGCTGGTTACAGATTCTCTTCCCTAATGATAAGCCATCAATGTTAATCCTGGAAACTCATTTACTATTTTCGGTTTTGATTATCACTTCCTGATGTGCAAAACTTTAGATATAGTGCAAATTCATCAATTTATATGCAGTTGTGTCGCACATTACAAGGTCTATCTTAGAGGTTGTGCAGGGGTTTATATTGATGAGCTATTCTCAGGATAGGTCATCAATATTAGATTGGCGGGGATCTGACTCCCACCGATCAGCTATGTGAAGAGGAGGTGGTGCTCATCCTCTTCAATGTTGCGCTGTGCCACAGCATGTAGTTACAATTACTTGTCCCATTTACTTGAAATTGTACTACAGCACTTGCATGAGCGCTCTCTCCCCTTCAAACAGCAGTCAGACCCCCACCATCCTGAGCGCAGGTCACAATATACACCCCAGCACAACCCTTTAAATAATAATTAAAGGTCTGCTAGAGCAGGGCTGGCCAACCTGAGGCTCTCCAGCTGTTGTAAAACTACAACTCCCACCATGCCCTGCTGTAGGATGATAGCTGTAGGCAGACTGGGCATGCTGGGAGTTGTAGTTTTGCAACAGCTGGAGAGCCGCAGGTCGGCCAGCCCTGTGCTAGAGCATCACCACAGCTTTTTTTTGTATTCATTGTTCATACAATAAACCTTACATTTACCTATATAGCAGTGTGTGTCCTCACAATTCTTCCTGAAAGACGTCTACAGAAAATTAGTGCTTGTGGCTCATGATACTTAAAGGGGTTGTCTCATCTTGCCTAATGGGGGCATATCGCTAGGATATGCCCCCATTGTCTTATAGGTGCGGGTCCCACCGCTGGGACCCGCACCTATATCGAGAACGGGGCCCCGAAAGCGAACGGGGGCGCACTGCGCATGCGCAGCCGCCTCCATTCATTTTCAATGTGGCCGGCGAAGATAGCCGAGCGCTGGCTCGGCTATTTCCGTCGGCTCCATAGAAATGAATAGGAGCGGTGGCCGCGCAAGCGCGGTGCGCTCCCATTCATTTCTATGGGGAGCCGGCTTGGTGGTGGCCGGACCGGAGTCCTCCAGCCACCACCTTGCGGGGCCCCGTTCTCGATATAGGTGCGGGTCCCAACGGTGGGACCCGCACCTATAAGACAATGGGGGCATATCCTAGCGATATGCCCCCATTAGGCAAGATGAGACAACCCCTTTAAACAGTAGTGAAATAAGTAAGAATATTTCTTGTATTGGAAATTGGTAAAATTTCTTTAAGTATTGTCAAGACTGATTTACCCTTGTAGTAAAATGACTTGCATTTCAAAAATCTTTTGACATTTGGTCCACACTGTTCATGGGGCGCTCCTCTTCATATGCAGGGGCGGCTGCTAGTCCAGTACTTCACAGTAGAATGCATCTCTGCCCCATTTGAAGTGAATTGGGCTAAGTTGCCCGGCTTACTCACTGAATAGGTGCTGGTGGGGATGCTGTGCTTTAATGATTTATTACGCCCAGAAACAATCATGGCATACACAAAATCCCATAATTTAATTATTGCTTCAGACAACAGCCATATGATGCGTCAGTGAGAATTCCTTCACACGTACAGAATCTGACCGAACATAGATGATTTTTATGTTTCCCCTTACCCATGACAGCACAGGGGCATGTATTTCTTATAATGGCTCTCAGGTGACTAGCAGGGGATCTCTGTGAAGGTACCATTCCAGGGAATGAAACTGGGAGCATCACTGGCCAAAGGGATAATTTTGTGTTTTTACCTGGTTGACTTATAATGAATCTGAATTTCCTCATGCTTTGTGGTAACAAATCAGTTTTTCCTAAAATGGTGGCTGTGACGTGTTACAAAGTGAGTCTTGGAACGTGAGATCACCCATAATGCCGTGCAGCCTCATCTAGCGCAGTCCAACCAGCTTAGGGAGAGGCATTAACATGATTAATAATGCTCTGTTATCTTTTTACTACAAAATCACAGTGACAACTTTCTCATTGTAATGTTGTAGTAATAAGGGCACAGAGCATTATTAATCATGTTAATGCTGCATGCCTCTGCTCTCCTGAATGGGGCTTGACACTCTTTCACACAGCGGCTTCCACGCACAACATCCACTTGTGTGAAAGAGCCCTAAGGCCCCATTCAGACGGCCGTATTATTGCGGGTCCGCATTATTGCAGACCCGCAATAATGTGTTACACACGCTGGGCGGCCCCATTCAAAATGCCTATACTTGTGCGTGCGGACAAGTATAGGACATGCTTCATCAGAGCCGCGGCACGGAGCTAGCTAACCCTATTGCTAATTTTTACTCTGTTTACATTGTTTTTCATACTTTCAGATGGAGCATTAGAAAAACATGGCTGCTTTCGTCCACACTGTTCTGCAAATGTCCATGGGTTGTCTGGTATTCTAGACCTGCTTAATTAAAGTAAATGGGGCTGATCTACAGTCAAAAGTAGCGCTAGTTTTCTAATCCCAGGTGTTGTCTCCTACACATTCTACTGGGGCAGATTTTCTAATCTTATCTGATTTTTCACCTTCTATTGGTTGGCTTACTTTGCACCAAAGGTTTGTGTAAGGCCAAGTTCACACGTCAGTTATTTGCATCAGTTATTGTGAGCCAAAACCAGGTGAGGGTCAAAAACACAGAACAGGTACAGAACAGATATACCTTATCTCTGAGTAGACTTCTCTACTGGTTTTGGCTCACAATAAGTGATGGAAATAGCTGATCGAATAACTGAAGTATGAATGCAGCCTAAGCTGTAAAATTTTAAGCCATGCTCGTTAGTCCTAGGTCACTTCCTTTTTCTGTAACCTCTTTGTCTAGTAAAGCCTCATTCACACGTCAGTGTTTCACGGACATGTCCTGTTTGTGTTCTCCATGGACAGCACACGTCCCCATTCATTTCAATGTGTGTGTTCAGACATCAGTGTTTCATCACGTGGGTCCGTTTTTTTTTTTTTGGCACAGATGCATGTCCTAGCTTGATCCGTTTTCCCGGATCCCTCACGCCCATTATAGTCTATGGGTCCGTGAAAACCACAGATGCAACATGGATGCCATCCGTGTTGCATCCGTGTTTCACAGATGATTAAGAGATGCTTTGAAAATTATTTTTCAGCTGTTCAGTGTCAGTGAAACACGGATCCTTCACGGATGCCTCACTGACCACCTGCTCACGGATTTGGACACGGACGTGTGAATGAGGCTTAAGATAGGAAAAAAATGAGGTGGAGGACATGTCGACCAATTTTTTTAAATTTTTTTTTTTTCTGAAATTTAGTTTAGTAAATCTCCCCCCACTGTGTGCTGGTAGAATGGTAATCTGTGTCCTATTTACCTCTTATTAGACTGGAAATTAAAAAAAAAAAAAAACGTGCTTTAGTATTTGTCAATCAAGAATTTTAATAATCTAATTATGGATCCAGGTCATGTCATATCCAGTCTTCTCACCAGTCCACTGGTAATGTGAACAGAGCTGAATAAAAATGGCATGTATAGCAAAATTTCACCACCAAAATGCAACTATGTTAATGGTACAGCTTCAGATTTCTACAGTTGCGGTATAGTAAAATAGCTTGAATGTTGTCATGGTGCGCTGAGGAGGACTTCTTATACTACACATAGTTTTTCCCGATACATTGTTTTCAGTTGTTCAAAGGCCAATGAAACTGGGTCTGATTCACATAATTCTTTCAAAGAAACACTGATAGAAAAAAAAAAAATCAGTTACTCATATCTTCACCTTTACATACAGAGAAAATCTAGAAATATCTATCCCACCTTATTTAAAGGGGTTGTCCAACTTTGGGGGAATTTTTAACTGATCAGCATTGCGTTGTACCTGTTGAAAAGCTCATACTTGCCTGTTTCCCACTGCTGTTTTGCCTCCCTTCACTGGTCTTCCAGACCTCTACATGGATGGAGGCACGTGCACAACTAAAGTCAATGCCTGACTGCTGTGACGTGTCACTGCTGAGTAGTTGCCGCTGAAGCCAGTTAGTGGCTGCAGTGGTGCATGTGAACTCATCCATTACCAGGAATGGTGCTAGAAGACTAGTTATGTCACTTCAGCAAATAACTTTCTCTACATAATAAACGCTAGTACAAGGCACTTACTAATGTATTGAGATTGTCCATATTCCTTCCATTGCTGGCTGGATTAATTTTTCCATTACCTAATATCCTGCTTGTTTCCATGGTTATGACCACCACTGCTGGATTACAGGGCGGTTGTAACCATGGAAACAAGCAGGATATGTAATGGAAAAATGAATCAAGACAGTAAAGGAGGAACTATCCCGACCTGGAGAATTTTTATACTGAATCCAGGGTCCTATTTCATAGGTTTCAAGCAAGGGGTTAACCGACTCATGTATTAAAAAAAGGCCTTCCAATACGCTAGAACACAGGGTAGGAATACATTACTTGTCCCGAAGACACGAGATTCCCCCGTGCTCAAATTATTAGAATAATTTCTACCTATGATACTGCAAACTAAGAAGTCGGGGAGATTCTGAATAGATATTGGCCCATCGTTTTGTCTGATCCTGATTTATCTGAAATGTTACCACCCAGACCAAGTATTATTTACAGGAGAGGGCGCAGTTCGGGAGATCGGCTTTTTCATAGCCACTATATGCGTCCTAAATTAGTTGCCACCTGGCTTAATCGCAAACCAGTGGGCATATTCAGATGGGGGTTCATGTCAGGTGTGTCGATTTATACGTAATAGAAAGACCAACACATGCTCAGTCACTGGATACACGTATGCCATTAAAGATTTCATCAACTGCAGAAGCAAAGGTGTGGTTTATCTATGCGATTGTCCTAAGGACTGTATTAGTATAACATATAGAGAACTCAGACGGCGCATATGTGAACATGTAAATGATGTTAGAAAGAAAAATCATACACTAGTGGATGACCATGTGTTGGATCATCATGGGGGTAATCCCCAGGTTCTGACTCTCTCTGCATTGGAACTTCTCCCCATGCCCTCAAGAAAGGCGAATTGGGATTGCTGTATTTTTCAAAAAGAAACGGAATGGATCTACCGGTTCTGTTCCCAGTCCCCTTTAGGATTGAATGAGAGGCTTACATTTTCTCGTTTTATTTAGTTCTCGGTTTTTCTTTTTCAATGTTGCTTAAGCTCCGTTAGGGTACTAGCCTTTAATCGATGTGTGAAGCATCAATTTATAAATTATAATATGCTTGATTTTTATCTGTATCAAGTGTTAGTATATCCTTCTTATCTCTCCCTTTCTGGGTAGTATACCTGTTTGAGCAAAGTGACTCAGGGATTTTGATATTTGTGATGCTCCATTTCTTGCATCATAAGTAGATATGTATCTTTAAATAAATCTATTTACTGTAGGCTTTGACAGATCGAGTGTTATTTGATAAATGCTTTTTTTTTTTTTTTTATTTCCCCCTAGGGGTGTTTATAGTGATCATAATGATCTATATCTAACGTTAGGGCAGTTTATCTAGCTTCATTCTGGTAACTTGGAACACAGAGCGCCCCCAGGAACGCATAATTTCCACACGTCCGGTCATGTGATCGGACGACTTCCGGTTAGCACGACCATGCTGCTTACGGTCCCTTCCCAAACAGGTATTTAAACCTGCACATGGAGCCAATATGTTGGCTGCTAATGAAGTGAGGGAAGACTGGATACCACCTATCGCCCCTGCATATATTATGTATTGAGCCAATTTCATCATGCTTTGACGGGGATTTGTTAGGCTGCATTATTTTTGCTCTATAGGCTTTTATCAGCTCCTATACTGTATTATGCAATTATTAATGACTATCTTGACCCTTAATGTTCAGGGGCATTTGCCATCAGTATAGGGGTTCTTAGTGGCCCATCATTTTATACAGTGGTATATATTCATCGTCTACATTACCACAGTATAATCTTCAGTGGCGTCCGTATCTAATTTTCTCTACCTCTATAATTTTTGTTTATCTGGATTGACAATATTGCCCTAAATGTATTGATCCCCTGATGAACCTGTCTAAAAAAAAAAAAAGGGGGGGGGGGGGAATGCGTCGTGATATAGGGTCTTTAATGTTTGTGTTTAGGTCATTTATTGTGCTTAGGATGACTGAGGGCCTTTCAGGATTAGGCACGAGGACAGGGGCCACCTACCTTTAAAGGGAACCTGTCAGCTCCGAAACACCCCCCTGAACTAGAATAAGAGATGTATAGTGTAAGTGATGCTGAATCCGATTATGTAAGTTTTATCTTCATACTCCCTTCCATTCTGACGCTGTGCTCCCACAAATCTGCAGTAAAATGCACTCAGTGGACTCTTCTTTGAGTCCTCTCCATTATGTGAGTGAGCACAGAGTGTATTTTACTGCCGGTTTGTCAGAGCAGAGTCAGAATGCAAGTGAGTATGAAGATAAAACTTACACAATCGGATTCAGCATCACTTACACTATACATCTCTTATTCTAGTTCAGGGGGTGTTTCGGAGCTGACACGTTCCCTTTAAGGTGTTCCCCTGGGCGTAGCAGAATTTGGGGACCGGACAGGGTCAGATTCTGCATTAGTATGCTTACATTGCCCTACTGCACTACCTGAGCATTTGTGTTTTGTATTTTTTTGTTACTTTTTTGAGCAGCAGATTTATTGTGTTTATATGCACTACTGATTGTGGTCATTTTAACGGTCAATATTAAAAGTGAAGTTTTAAATAGGCATATGCCCTTCCAATAATGAATTTGTATACTGCATGGCCTTTCAATTAGCATCTATACAGTGGGGAAAAAAGTATTTAGTCAGCCACCAATTGTGCAAGTTCTCCCACTTAAAAAGATGAGGTCGGCCTGTAATTGACATCATAGGTAGACCTCAACTATAAGAGACAAAATGAGAAAAATCCAGAAAATCACACTGTCTGATTTTTAAAGAATTTATTTGCAAATTATGGTGGAAAATAAGTATTCGGTTGATAACGAAAGTTCATCTCAATACTTTGTTATATATCCTTTGTTGGCAATGACAGAGGTCAAATGTTTTCTGTAAGTCTTCACAAGGACACACACTGTTGCTGATATGTTGGCCCATTCCTCCATGCAGATCTCATCTAGAGCAGTGATGTTTTGGGGCTGTCGCTGGGCAACACGGACTTTCAACTCCCTCCAAAGGTTTTCTATGGGGTTGAGAGCTGGAGACTGGCTAGGCCACTCCAGGACCTTGAAATGCTTCTTACGAAGCCACTCCTTCGTTGCCCTGGCGGTGTGCTTGGGATCATTGTCATGCTGAAAGACCCAGCCACGTTTCATCTTCAATGCCCTTGCTGATGGAAGGAGGTTTGCACTCAAAATCTCACGATACATGGCCCCATTCATTCTTTCATGTAGACGGATCAGTCGTCCTGGTCCCTTTGCAGAGAAACGGCCCCAAAGCATGATGTTGCCACCCCAATGCTTCACAGTAGGTATGGTGTTCTTTGGATGCAACTCAGCTTTCACTCTCCTCCAAACACAACGAGTTGTGTTTCTACCAAGCAGTTTTACTTTGGTTTCATCTGACCATATGACATTCTCCCAATACTTTTCTGGAACATCCAAATGCTCTCTAGCAAACTTCAGACGGGCCCGGATATGTACTGGCCTAAGCAGGAAGACACGTCTGGCACTGCAGGATCTGAGTCCCTGGCGGCATAGTGTGTTACTGATGGTAGCCTTTGTTACGTTGGTCCCAGCTTTCTGCAGGTCATTCACTAGGTCCCCTCGTGTGGTTCTGGGATTTTTGCTCACAGTTCTTGTGATCATTTTGACCCCATGTGGTGAGATCTTGCGTGGAGCGCCTGATCGAGGGAGATTATCAGTGGTCTTGTATGTCTTCCATTTTCTAATTATTGCTCCCACAGTTGATTTCTTCACAACAAGCTGCCTATTGCAGATTCAGTCTTCCCAGCCTGGTGCAGGTCTACTGATAAGTACTACCAATAGGTACCGATAACAAGTTCAAACAGGTGCCATTACTACAGGTAATGAGTGAAGGACAGAGGAGCCTCTTAAAGAAGAAGTTACAGGTCTGTGAGAGCCAGAAATCTTGCTTGTTTGTAGGTGACCAAATACGTATTTTCCACCATAATTTGCAAATAAATTCTTTAAACATCAGATATTCTGGACTTGTTTTCTCATTTTGTCTCTCATAGTTGAGGTCTACCTATAATGTCAATTACAGACCTCTCATCTTTATAAGTGGAAGAACTTGCACAATTGGTGGCTGACTAAATACTTTTTTCCCCACAGTATATTTGTTTAGTGGCATTTTTAGTGTGTAAGGTGTTTCTTATTGCAGAAAATATGTGGGTTCACGACAGGGGCGGACTGGGAAATTAAAGTGGCCCTGGAGAAAAAACCTCCAAGTGGCCCAAATTGACAGAATGGGGAACAATACAAGTAGGTGAGGTCAGCAATACCATAACATAAATTACCTTCACTAAACCACACTGCAGCACAATATATTGCCTCAAAAGCCATGCCTGTGTGATGGCCATAATTGGCTGCCATTTTCTGTCCTTCTCATCCAGTTGTCTCTGTTTAAGAGCTGGAGCAGGGAGCTTAGGAGGTGAGGTATGGGCCACAGCAGTTGAATTCAAGAGGTGATGTGTGGTTGCTAGCAGCTAATTCTTAGGGCTCATGCACACGATTGTATGTATTTTGCGGTCTGCAAAAAACGGATCCGCTAAAGATACGGATGACGTCTGTGTGCATTCTGTATTTTGCAGAAGGGAACAGCTGGTCCCTAATAGAACAGTCCTATCCTTGTCCGTAATGCATACAATTATAGGACCTGTTCTATTTATTTGCAGAATGGACATACGGAAACAGAATGCACACGGAGTAACTTCCAATGGACCCATTGAAATGAATGGATTCGTATACGGTCCGCAAAAAAAAAAAAACGGAACGGACACGGAAAGAAGATACGTTTGGTGCATGAGCCCTTAAAGTGTTAATTATCCCTGAGAGCTCATTATGTACCTGGCTAGTGGCAGAGAGGAGGACTTGGCTGGCTCCCTGGTTCAGGGGTAAAATATAGTATTTTTTTATAATTCATGTTTTATTAATACTAAAGTGTTAATTTGGTGGCAATGAAATGGTTAAAAAACAATACCATGAGTGGATCCTAAAAAAAAAGTTTGAACCCTAGACAAATTATAATAGGATTGTGTAGTAAATATGGAGTGCTATTTGAATAATGGAATTGGCACAGGAATTAATACTTTACCTTATAGCTGCAATGGTAAGGTAGAAGTCCTTCAATACATAATATGCATCTCCAGAATTTAACCTAGAAAAAGAAGAGACACCTTATACATCTGATCACTTGTATACAGTTTGTCCAGGATCATAGGACCAGCATCCATGATTTATTTTTTTCCTGAATAGTTGGCTGTTTGTAATGTTAATAACCAAAATACAGTGCTTGGCTGTTTCAGATAATGTATTACTACAGAGACTGACCTCAACTCTGTAGCCTGGGACCTGGGGCCTTTTGTTTTAAGTAACAATGGAAGTGCAGAGGTTGGACACCCATGTATTTTAAGGCCCCTTTACACTGCCCGATGTTTGGGCAGATTATCTATAATGAGCGTTTTTAGAAATGCTCTTTTGCAATTACCTGGTGGTCTAAAGGTGCTGTGAAATACTCCTTGAAGGGTAATAGATGGTTGGTGTAGACACCTAAATCATTGTTTGCCGGCAGCAGATCGTAGTGTCTAAATAATGCTCTCCTATTGGCAAATAATGGTTCTGTAGAGGAGCAATGGCATTAGCATCTGCCCTATTGAGAAGTGTAAAGGAGCCTACATTTAGAACCTGGCTGAATACCAGGACTGTGTAAAAGTTTTAGGCAGGTGTGTAAGAGTGCTTTCAAAAATAGAAGTGTTAATTTTATATTTATTCGGCAGCAGGGCACCGACCCCAAACATACAGCTATTGTCCTTAAAGAGGACCTTTCACCACTTCTGACATGCCTGTTTTAACAGCTTCATGCATTCCCCATGTAATAACAATTCTGGGACATCTATTCTTATGTCTGTATGTTGTGCCATTCCTTTATTATTTCTACTAGAAGTTATGATTGAATTGCTAGCAGTCTGCAGTAAGGGTACAGAGAGGAGGTAACCAGTTGGGGGTGTGTATCTGTAAAGTCTGAAAATGGCAGCACTGATTGGATAGAGTAGAGTGAGTCTGTGCAGGTACACACCCCCAACTGGTTACCTCCCCGCTGTACCCTTACTGCAGACTGCTAGTAAGTAATTTATAACTTCTAGTAGAAATAATAAAGGAATGAAACAACATAGAGACATAAGAATAGATGCTCCAGAACTGTTATTGCATAGGGGATGCATGAAGTTATTAAAACAGGCATGTCAGGAGTGGTGAAAAGTCCTCTTTAAAGGGGTTTTCCAAGAACATAGTTTTTTTTTTTTGTTTTTTTTTTTTTAACAAGTTTCTGCAGCATGACCTCTGAAACAAAATATTCATTCTTCTCCACACTGCCCTGGCCCTCCGAGCTGTCTCCATCTTCTGTTCCCAGCACTGTGAGTTTATCTGCCTGTCCACTTATGCCCCTCACACACATAGGAGGACAGAAGACTGGTACTCTGCCCATGTACAGGTGCAGCAGATCACCTGATGAATGAGTTACTCTGGTGAATTACTGCGGACACCTCAATCATCATTTCTGGGTAGCACATTGGGCTGTGTAAACAGGAATCGGCTTCCCAAAAACAATGCAGCTGCATGAGAAGTGATCCTCATACAGTGGAAGTGATCGCTGCATATAGATTCAGCTCTTCACCACCACTGACGAGCATGCAGTTATCAGGAAAGAACGGTCCCTTCCCGATAATTGACTGCTCATCGGCCTCATGTAAATGTGCTTTAAAGTAGTCAAGCTATGGAATGTCGTACCCAGGGATGTGACTACCATCGTGGCAGACATTGTGACTGCTATGGGGCCCAGGGCAAACGGGGGGGCCCAGTATAAATTGGGATTATCTCCTTTTCTACTGGAGGTGAAAACTTGCTCAGGACTCTACCCTCGTAAGCAGGGATGCTCAACCTGTGGCCCTCCAGCTGTTGTAAATCTACAACTCCCACCATGCCCTGCTGTAGGCTGATAGCTGTAAGCTGTCTGGGCATGATGGGAGGTGTAGTTTTGCAACAGCTGGAGGGCCGCAGGTTGGGCATTCCTGCTCTAAAGGAACCACTTTTAGCAAATAAAGCAGTGGAAAAATGGCCCAAGGGTCATTGAAAAGGGTTTAGGCAGAAACCCTTCTGTCCTGTGTGGGGGCCTGGTTTGATCCTTGCTATGGGGCCCTTACTTCTCTATGTTCGCCACTGTTCGTACCCAAAGAGATAGTAAGTAATGGCAGATACTGTGTCAGCTATTAGATAGGCATCTTAACATTTTTAAATGCTAACAGCATTGGGGGTTATAATTACTCTGACAATGTTGTATGATTGATCGGAGAAAGGTTGAACTTGATGGACCTGTTTCTTTATCAACTTATGTAACTAACAAAAGCTACCTTGTTGCTGTTTTTGGTGAGTCTACACTCATGTGCTTTCAGAGACCCTACCAAAAGTCTTTATTAAAAAGACCCCACTATTAACAAAGTATAGCAAATTTTCCTTTTAGACAGACACCCATTGGTTTTTTTTTTTGTTTACCTTTTTTTAATTGACATTTATTTCTCAGTTAATACAATGTGTTGCTATATTTTCCTGTAAAGTATAAACATACCCATTATCCATGACAATGGCATGCAAGCTGCCGTGTTTGAAGAAATCCAGGGCATAGGCATTAAGGTATCGTTTTCGTCCAAACATATCCGTTTTTTTAAAGGATAACAGTGGAATATGCATCTCGGGAATGTGCGCCGTTTGCATCATCAGCTGATGGAATATCATAGGTAACATTTAAAATTCAAGAACAAATAATACTGTTACTTTATACTGTGTATTTAAAGTAGCCCCTGTATCTCCTAATCAAGTGCAGATTGAATTAACCATGAGGCTCAAATATCTGTTATACAGGTATATTAAGATGAAAGTTGATGAGATCCCCTCTGCTTACTGTTTAAGGCTACTTTCACACTAGCGTTAGCACGGATCCGGCACCTAAAGGGTGCCAACGGATCCGTGCTAACGCTATACATGTGTGGAGCCGGAGCAGCGCTCCGGCCCCACACATGACACACATTAACCCCTTCACCCCCGGAGCTTTTTTCGGTTCTGCATTTTCGTTTTGCGCTCCCTGCCTTCAAACAGCCATAACGCTTTTATTTTTCTGTTCACATAGTTGTATGAGGGCTTGTTTTTTGCGGGACAAGTTGTACTTTCCAACGCCACCATTTAATATTGCATACGGTGTAGTGGGAAGCGGGAAAAAAATTCCAAACCGGGTGAAATTGCAAAGAAAACGCTATTCCGCTACAGTTCTACGGGTTTCTTATTTACAGCGTTCGATGTGCATTAAAACTGATCCGTTACTTTAATTCTACTGTTCAGTACGAATCCGGCAATACCTAATATGTATAGTTTTTCCTGCGTTTTCATAGTGATAAAATAATTAGAAAGTTGCCCTTTTTTTTTTTTTTTTTTTTTTTTTTTCCCTTGTCAAATCTTGACCCCTATAACTTTTTGGTATTTATGTGTACAGAGCTGTATAGGGGCTCATTTTTTGCGGGACGATCTGAAGTTTTTATTGATACCATTCTGGGGTGTGTATGACTTTTTGATCACTTTTTATTTAATTTTTTTTAGAAAAAAAAAGCGACAAAAAACGGCAAGTCGCCATTTGGACGCTTTTTTCCGCCACACAATTCGCCGTATTGGAATTTTTTTTTTATATTTTAAAAGTACGGGCGTTTTCGGTCACGGTGATACCCATGATGTCTATATTTATTGTTATTTATGTATTTATTTTTTACTTATACGGAAAGGGGGGTGATTTGAACTTTTACATCTTTTTTATTTTTTATATATTTTTTAACCTTTTTTTTTTATTTTTTTTTTACTATTAGAAAGCTCAAATATGGGCTTATATATTGTGGCTTTTTTTTTTTTTTTCTTTATGAGCAATTATGGATTCTATAGACTCAGAAATCCATGAGTTGCTCATTTCTTATCCTGGCCTGCCATCTAGTGGCCAGAATAAGAATTGCACGTTGAAAACTGTAATCCTCACCAGCGAGGATTACAGTTTTCATATGGTGTACAGACACCCCGATTGGCCACACGGGGTGTCTGTACACCACCCGGAAGCGAATGCTTCCGGGTTGAAACGCAACTAGATGCCGTGATCACGTGTGATCACTGCATCTAATCAAGCAGGAAGACGCCGCCCATGGCGGTAAGTAGCGGCAAGTCTCTGCTGTTAGAAACAGCAGAGACTTGCCGGCCATGACGCCCGCCGCACCCGCATCGCCCCAGCGCCGTACATGTACGGCGCTGGGCGTGAAGGGGTTAAAACAAGACACAGACATACATACAAACAAACATACAGACATACATACAAACATACAGACATACATACATACATACTCCCGGGACGCCGGCAGAACGTCTTCACGCGCCTCCTGCGCGCAGTGATGACGATTCCCCACAGCGCCCTCTGCTGGGCGCAGTGGGGAAATGTCATCGCAGCGCGCAGTAGGCGCGTGAAGACGTTCTGCCGGCGTCCCGGGAGTATGTATGTATGTATGTATGTATGTATGTATGTATGTCTGTATGTTTGTTTGTATGTATGTCTGTGTGTATGTATGCCGGATCCGGAATGACCCCCCATTGGAAATCAATGGAGGACAGATCCGGATTACTGGTGTGTCCACACCAAACGGATCCGTCCCCATTGACTTGCATTGGGGGTCATTCCGGATCCGTCTTGGTGCGGATGCCTGGACCGGAGAGCAAACCGCAGCATGCTGCGGTTTGTCCTCCGGTCTGAAGACGGAACGGAATGCTTTCAGGAGCATTCCGTTGTCTTCAGTTCAGTTTTGTCCCCATTGACAATGAATGGGGACAAAACTGAAGCGTTTTTTTCCGGTATTGAGCCCCTATAACGGAACTCCATACCGGAATTTAAAAACGCTAGTGTGAAAGTAGCCTAATTAAAGTTTTACAAAATATTCCAAACCAGGAAGAAAGACCTTTCCATCTGTTAAGGGGTCCATGTTGAAAGAATACCCCTCACTGAACTGCTTTCCTTCATGTTAACCTGCAGGAGTCGCTAGGGAGAGCACAGTATAGACAGACACAGCTCCTACTGAGTTCAATGACAGCTGCATAAACAAATATGCTGAGAGCTCCACCTAGTGGTGCCTACAGAAGACCATAATTTTTTCCATTTCATCACCACGACGGCACAAGGAGATTGACCCCTGACCTCTGTAGGGGCAGGAAGCAGAGAAGGTTAAAAGGACACCTCCCACCACCATCACCAGTGTTTCCTGTCCCTACAGAGGCCAGGAGCGGAGAAAGGTCTCCTAGTGTTGGCTGGGAGATGAAGGTCTTAGGATTCCTGCAGAGGGTGACGGCGTTCACTTACCTCTGCCCCCCTGCCCGCCCGCGGTCTAGTACTAACGCTGGGCAGGGGGAGGTGGGAGGACTCGTCCTGGTAGATCTGGGGCCTGCTCCTGACGCGATCTCCCTCCCTCTCCCTCCGGTGGATGAGGCTGGGCTGCGCGTCCGGCGCCATGTGCGCAGGATTTTGACGTCACTTCCGGTGTGACCGGAAGTACTCGGGAGGCGGTACAAGCGTCCGGACACAGGTAAATAGCGGGAAGCTGCGCTCCACCAGCTGATCTGAGGTCTGATTCTTCCCTGTGAAGATGTCTACACCGGAGCAGCGTTCCCCCCAGGGATCAGGACGTACCTGTACCGCCTTCAGTAAGTGCCCTACATACCCCCTGTTGGTGACTGTCTAGGGGCACTTAAAAATAGTCTCTGGTCAGTAGGATTTTTATTCCTATCTCTCCAGTCCTTTCTTGCACCAGGGTGACATCTTGCCTGGGGGCTTATTCCCTAAAAGAGTTTTATACACCTCTAATTACTCTCCTCTGTCGCCTCTTAGGTCAAGGAGGCACAGAAGAAGACTAAAAAGGTTTTGAGATGTCTTTCCTGCAGTAAAAAGCTGCCTGAATCTTATTCTAAAAAGCTCTGCAAGGATTGTATTCAGGATGTGATCCGGGAGGAACAACCTTCTTTATTGGAGGGTCTCCGTTCCATGGTGCAAGAAGAGATTAGATCATCCTTATCTCACATCTCTATGCCTCCCCCCCAGCCCCCTCCTCCAAAACGTCAGAGGGTGGCCATCCATCACTCCTCCTCTGAATCAGATGACAATGAGGATGAGGCCCCTTCCTCCAGATTCGCTGAAGAGGACAATCACCTTTCTGACTCGGATAGTACAGAAGGCTGTAAAAGGTTTCTCTTCTCTAATGAAGACATGCAGGACCTCTTGAAAGCGGTCCGTGCCACCATGGGGGTCGAGGAGGTTCAGAAACCTCATTCAGTTCAGGATGAACTTTTTGGGGGTTTAAGGGCAAAGCGTGCCCGTATTTTTCCAGTCAATGAGAATATCAAGGATATGATTTTGGAGGAATGGTCAGACCCTGAGAAGCGTCTGGGTGTTTCTCGGGATTTCAAGAATAGATTACTATTCGACCCATCCGACTCTAAATTATTTGACGATATTCCAAAAATCGACGTACAGGTCGCCAAGGTTATTAAAAAAACCTCTTTGCCCTTCGAGGACGCATCTCAGCTTCGTGACCCAATGGAACGAAAGGCAGATGCTTTACTGCGCAAATCCTGGGAGTCCGCCATGTTTAATGTAAAAACCAATATTGCCGCCACCTCTGTGGCTCGTGCCATGACTCTATGGATTGGCGAGCTAGAGCAACATCTCACCAATAAAACCCTAGAGAGGAGATACTGGGTTCCCTTCCCCTTCTAAAATCGGCTACAGCTTTTTTGGCAGACGCCTCGGCGGAGTCTATCCGTTTTTCTGCCAGAGATGCGGGCCTCTCAAATGCCGCACGTCGGGCCATATGGATGAAATCCTGGTCCGGAGACAAAGCTTCTAAGATGAAGCTTTGTTCTATTCCTTTTTCTGGCGAATACGTATTTGGTCCGGTACTTGACAAGATACTCGAGAAAGCTGCCGACAAAAAAAAGGGTTTCCCTGAGGAGCGTCCTTACAGGCGAAAATTTTCCTTTCGCTCCTCTGGCTTTCAGGATAAGCCTTATAGAGGGAAGGGAAAATCAGGGCGATGGAGTTACCCCAAGGGAGGTAAAGGGAGAGGCTTCCTCCTTAACCCTCAAAATAAACAATCAGATAAGCAATGACGCCAGAGTGGGAGGAAGACTGAGGAACTTCTGTTCGGCCTGGGAGGATATAACAACCAATTCCTGGGCATTAAACCTAGTAAGAACAGGTTACAAAATAGAGTTCCTTTCAATTCCTCCAAACAAATATCTAATCTCGGATCCAGGGTCGCATTCAAACCATTCAAGGGTTTGGAACGGAGTCCAGGATCTTCTGAACCTAAATGCCATCACGAGAGTTCCATCTCCCGAACAAAAAAGAGGTTATTATTCCTCTCTATTCCTGGTACAGAAAAAAGACGGATCCTTCCGTACTATTGTAAACCTCAAATTTCTGAACAAATACATCCTCTACAGGAAGTTCAAAATGGAGTCCATTGCATCAGTGGTTCCTCTGATAACAAAGAATGCGTTCATGTGTACCGTGGACCTGAAGGACGCGTATTATCACGTCCCCATCCATGTGAAATCCCAAAAATATCTTCGATTTGCTCTCCGGGATGCTCAAGGTTCAGTACACCACTTTCAGTTCACGGCCCTTCCTTTCGGCATATCTTCCGCCCCGCGGATCTTCACCAAGCTGGTTTTAGAGATGGTGGCGTTTCTCAGGCAGAAGAGCTTATGTCTTGTTCCCTACCTGGACGATTTTCTGCTGATGGCACACTCCAAGGTGCAACTCCTGGAAAATCAGAAGATCCTGCTTTCTATGCTTCAGTCCCTAGGATGGATTGTGAATCCACAGAAATCATCTCTTCTGCCGTCCCAGAAGGTGACCTTTCTGGGGGTCCTGCTCGATTCCAAGTTACAGACCACTTGTCTTCCGGGGGAAAAAATACTATCTCTCAAACACAAAGTCAAATCCTTTCAGTCGAGGCAAAGGTCCTCGATTCGGGATGCCATGAGCCTCCTGGGCCTCCTCTCCTCCTGCATTCCCTCAGTGCGGTGGGCGCAAGTACACTACCGAACAATCCAGTCCTGGATTCTTTCTGTCTGGAATCGGAAGCAGTCTACCCTAGACCATCAAGTCCCCATTCCAAACTCGGTGAAGAATTCCCTGATATGGTGGACACAGACGAAACATCTGTCCAGGGGCAATCTCTGGGAGAAGTCTCCTCAGATCCAGATTGTCACCGACGCAAGCCTAAGAGGTTGGGGCGCGAAAGTTGGCGAATATTACTACCAGGGCATATGGCCCCCGTCTGTAGCCAACCAATCATCAAACTTCAGGGAGCTCCGAGCTGTCTGGGAAACCTTGAAAGCTGCCGGGAATCATCTTCGAGGTTTTCATCTCAGAATTCTATCCGACAACTCTACGGCGGTGGCATATTTATCCCATCAAGGGGGCACAAGATCCCTGAGGCTCCAGGCGCTTTCAAACAGGATATTCTGTTGGGCAGAAGAACAAGTGGAATCGATTTCGGCAGTTCACTTAAAGGGGTCTTTAAACGCCGAGGCAGATTTTTTAAGCAGGAAAAATCTAGACCAGTCAGAATGGTCCCTGAACCCCGAGGTCTTTACGATGATCTCCAGTCGATGGGGAACGCCAGAAATAGATCTTTTTGCGACAAAAAAGAACAGTCAAACAAGGAGATTCTGTTCTTTAAACCCTCGGGACAATCCCTGGGCAGTAGACGCGCTCTCTCTCTTCTGGAACTGGGATCTTTGCTACGCTTTTCCTCCTCTACCCCTCATACCAAGGGTAATCCAGAAGATCCAGCGAGACGACACGACAATCATCCTTGTGACACCATTCTGGCCAAAAAGAAGCTGGTTCTCGGCTCTAAAGAGACTATCGATCTCCGATCCTTGGATTCTTCCTCGGAGGAAAGACCTTCTTCTTCAAGGTCCTATTGTACATCCCAACCCCGAATTTCTGAGGTTAACAGCCTGGATCCTGAAATCAAAATCCTAAAATCTCAGGGTCTATCAGAGAAAGTGATCTCCACTCTTCAGTCCAGCAGGAAGAATGTTACAAGGGCTATTTACCTGAAAATTTGGAAGAGATTCTGTTCCTGGTCCGGCGACCCGGTACCGGATCAGACCCGTCCGAACATCCAGATGATCCTGGATTTCCTCCAGAGCGGCCTGGACATGGGGTTGAGTCCTTCTACCTTAAAAGTGCAGATTTCGGCCCTTAGCTGCTTTTTTGACTCGGATTTAGCCAACCATAAGTGGGTTAGTCGATTTATTAGAGCAGCCACTAGATTGCATCCCTCTCTCAAATTCAGGGTCCCGTCGTGGGATTTGAACACGGTCCTTAAGGGTTTAACTCTTTCCCCGTTTGAGCCTCTCGAGAATTGCACCCTTAGGATTCTGTCTTTTAAGGTCGCCTTCCTCATTGCTATCACCTCTGCTCGTCGCCTGGGTGAAATCCAGGCCATTTCCATTCGGGAGCCTTATTTTAGGATCCTTGATGATAAGCTAGTGATCAGGCTGGACCCGGGTTTCCTCCCCAAGGTGGTTTCAAACTTTCACCGGTCACAAGAGATAATACTACCCTCCTTCTGCAATTCCCCATCAAATGAGGGTGAGAGGTCCTTCCACTCCCTAGATGTCAGGAGAGCGGTGCTCAAATATCTTGAAATCACAAAGGATTCCAGGAAGTCGGACTGCCTACTTCTTCAATTTGCGGGAAAGAATAAGGGCCAAGGAGTCTCAAGGTCTACCCTGGCTAGATGGATCCGTAACACGATCTCCATATGCTATGAAGTTCAGGATCTCCCTATCCCTAGGGGTATTAGAGCTCATTCCACTAGAGCCATGGCATCCTCTCATGCCGAAAGAGGGGGCGCCTCTCTTGAAGAGATCTGCAGAGCAGCAACCTGGTCTAGTGTTCACACTTTCATCAAACACTATCGTCTGGATCTCTTTAGTTCCTCTGATCTGTCTTTTGGACGGAAAGTCCTTCAGGCAGTGGCCCGCCCTTAATTTATTATTCGGTATATCTCCTTGTGCCGTCGTGGTGATGAAATGGAAAGCCGGAATTAGACTTACCGGTAATTCATTTTCCATGTCATCACCACGACGGCATGGTTTTTTCCCTCCCCCTTTAGTTTTGTTGTTTGGCTCCGGTATGACTTAATATCGGCCTCCTCTCTAAAAAAAAAAAAAAAAACAAATTTTTGTTTGATATGTGTTCTGTGTGCAGTTGTCACCGGTGTGGCTCTGTAATTTGGTATACACTGGTGATGGTGGTGGGAGGTGTCCTTTTAACCTTCTCTGCTTCCTGCCCCTACAGAGGTCAGGGGTCAATCTCCTTGTGCCGTCGTGGTGATGACATGGAAAATGAATTACCGGTAAGTCTAATTCCGGCTATCTTTATCCAACAATAAGGAGGGGATTCCCGAAGTACAAAAAAGGGAATTCTGACACCTGTTTTAGATTCTTCCTTTTACTTACACTGCTCAGGTTTTTCATACTCATCAAGTCATTATCTGTGTTTCCTGAGAGACATGCAAATGGAGTGATACCACTTCTTCCTTCGTAACACGACATCAAGTGATCCACCAATCCAGAATCCACATACTCTTTACCTGAAAAATCTGAAAGTAGACCTTGCATTAAATATAATCTCAAACAAATGGTACTTGAATCAAAGGGGGAATTAAACTTGAAATAAGGTAATGTATGTGTGCTTCCCAACTACATATATTTGAAATATGGTGCAGCCATGTCGTAGGCATCAATGACTACATTCGATTACTTTTATGTTTATTGGCTAAACATATAAAAAAAACTGGGAATTAACCTCTGTGTTCTCTGCAGGATAACATTTACCATTCATTTCTAGGATTATTGGTTAATGCCATTAACCCATTAAGGCACAGACAATTTGGCATTAACCCCTTAACAACTTGACGTACCCAGCAAGGAGTTCGGCCTGTAAGTTCCCAGTGATGCAGGGGGCAGATAGTTGCTATGTTAGCTCAAGCCTATACAAAGACCTGTCAGCTACAGAAGCCCCAGGCTGGGTCTCATAGGTAACTTTTAGTGTGAAACTGACAGTGATAATACAGTATGTATTGTACTGCATTGTACCAGCGATCAGAAAAAAAAAATTGTTTTATGAGCTTAAACAAATGTTTCAAGTATAAAAACTTTTCCCCTCAACAGGCCGTTTAAAAAAAAAAATAATAAAATTAGACATATTGGATTAGCAAACCCTCAGGTGAACACGCAAAAAAATAAAAAGATTTAGTCATGTTTTGGTCACTTTGACTCCTAGAAAAACATATCAAGCAATCACAAAATTTTAAAAAACGAGACCTCACACAACCATCACATTAAAATTTAAAAAAAATATTGATCTCAAAAATGGAAACTTAAAAACATGATTTCTTTTTTCAAAAATATGTTGTGTAAAACTAGCAAAACTTAAAAAAAAACTGCAAAAATCATATTGACCGGCAGAATAAAGATAACGTGTCATTTTTCCCGCAATGTGAACACTGCAATAATAAAACGCATAAAGCATTGGCAGAATTGCTTCCTATTCTTTCTTTCTTTCCAAAAAACAATAAAAAGTTATCCAAAAAGTCATATGTACCTCAAAATAGTACAGTCTCTTTGAAAGCAACATGGCTCCTGTAAACAAACTCATTAAATTCTGCACTGCAAAAGCCAAAAAGTGGTCTTTCCTTTCTGAACCCTGCAGCGTAACCAAACAGCTGTTTATGACCACATCTTAAAATGGGAGCTATTAAAATAAAAAAACACAATTCCACCATAATTTTATTGGTGTTGTCTTTACAGTGCTCCCTGTGCAATAAAACTGACCTGCTATCTTCGTTTTCTGGGTCAGTACAATTACAATACCACATTTATGTTGTTTTACTTGCATTTTAATACTGAAAAAAATAAAAACTGTGGAAAAAAATAATTTTTTCTTAGCATCAACATATTAAGACCCCCAAAACTTTTTTTTTTACGTCCACGAAGCTGTTTGAGGGCCGATTCCTATGAACTATGCTTTGCAAAGGATATACTTACTGGTTTTTGAAAGTGGTAACTGGAGTTCCTTTTCCATATCTGCCACTTTGGAACCTGCAAGGATACAGTGTCCAAATACAGTGGCAACTTTCTGATTGTGTTCGTTGACAACAGAAGCAAAATCTTCTGGAAGTTTTTCAAGAAAAACCTGTGTGAAAACAAAGTGTGAAATTCTTTTTCTCAGCTAGTGTATATATACACCGTATTTGTCGTATAAAGCGAAAGACTATTTAGCAAGAAAAAAATCTTGCTAAAAAGTGCATGCATCTTATAAACGGCAGTCTGGGAGATCCAGCATGACCAGACCCCTGTGACTGCTTCCTAAGGTCTCTTTCACACGAGCGGATGCCATCTGAGGAATCTGCTGCGTGTAAGAGAGCTAAGCCCCATTCAGAACAGCAGAGACACGGAGCATTAACATGATTAATAATGCTCTGTGCCTCTCTGTGATCTTTTTACTACAAAATCACAGTGTCAACTTTATCTCAGGCACATATCATTATCAATCATGCTAATGCCCCGTGTCTCTGCTGTCCTGCAGGGGGTTTGACACTCCTACATGCAGCGGTTTCCTCGGACGGCTCGTATGAAAGAGACCTTAATGTTCCAGCAGAGTGCACTTACATCGCTTTGCCTGATCAGTGAGAGAGCTGTGCCTCTGCACTCACCTCTCTGTCACTGCCCACACCCATCTGTATGATCAGCGGCTGCAGGAGAGCACATGGGGAGGAAGGTCCTACAGCTGTACTGACAGGAAATGAAAACTCCAAGTACAGCTTAAGGACCTTTAATGATGTCATCAATGGGAGGAGCCAGAACAGAAGAACTATACAGTCGACACTAATGCAGGGAACTGTGTGTACTGTAACTGTGTGTACGTTACAAAGTACAACAATTTACATTGGGTGTCGTTACTTTTTCACGACTGTAAGAAAATAACACAAATTTCACATATTGCATCTAAAAGCCTGTGTCCAAATTCAAATAGAAACAAACAGTAGGCATATTCTCTATGGAAGCCAGTGGTTCATTAGCTGCAAACATCTGCAAAGTTACCTTTGACTGGTCAAATCTATCCTCCCCTGGAAATCTGCAGGGTGGTAAATAGCGTCTTCCAAATAGGTTTGCTAATATCAGCACAAGGGTTTCCATTACCGAGTTAGGAAATTTGGTAGAATCTATATAACATAAACACAAGGGTATGAATAGTCATGGACCTGGAATGTTGTCTCTTTTAAAGAGGTTATCCCATGACTGATGTGAAAAATGAAAATCATACATTATATAGTGCATGATCATACTTTTCTAACAAAGCTAGAACCAGCCCTGTACCTCACATGGATCTAGAGATCTCCACATTCATTGCTCTGCTAGATTTATATCAAGCTGACAGCTCAAGGGGCGTGTCCATGGTCTCCCTGTCACAACTCAGGAGGCAGGTGAATGATGAAACTGAGCACGTGTGTACTTTCTTTAACTGTTTGAAATGAAAAACTCAATAAAAACTATTGAAACAGGAACTGAGCATGTGCGACCTTCTCAGTGAGTAGGACCAAGAAATAAGACAAAAAAAAAACAGTGGGTGGCGCTATACAGATACATTTCATTGAACAACTCAGTGGTGATGCTACATGTTTAATTACATGCAGTTACAAAATAATTCAGCCCTTTAACTATTTTTTTTCATTAATATAGGGGAATTTTGTCACTAACAAGCTATTTCTTTATTGAAGTGCGGTTTTGCATTTGGGTAATATTTAAAGGAGTCGTATGGCTACACGACAACATTAGTCAAAGCAATGTCGCTCAACATTTTTGGTAATGATAGTCCATAGTTTCGTACAGCAACATGTGAAATACTGTAACGCAACAGGCGCACCAAAATCTATCCAAGCTGTATTTTTGTGCGATTATCATGTTGCAGTGCGACACCATTGACTATCATGACAAAAGATGTCATGTGACACATGTTGCGGTGTAGTTGTACCCTTTTTGTTGCGCGACAAATGTTGTCATGTAGCCCTGGCCTACAGGGGTTGTCCAGGTATATTCTCCTGACACTCCTTGGGCTGGATGGCCACAACTGCATACCGGGTGGTACTGATGCTGAGGCAGCTATCTATTCAAATTAATTGGATCCATACACGTTACTCGATGGCTGTCAGGACAGTTGCTTTGACAATTACTCTGACTATTGTGCAGAAGCATCTCTCCACGCCTGATGGCAAATCAGGCTAAAGAGTATTCCCACACAATCCCTTGAAAGAAAAGGGCCTATATTTTACAGAAATAGCTCCACTCCTGAATGGGAGCAGTGCTGCAGTAACAAGGCACAGTCAATGTACAGCATACAGAATTGTTTAGTTCCAGTGCCCAGTTTCATTAATGGACCTTGTGAAAACATCTGATCGGCAGGAGAGCAATGAGTCAGACCCTTTCTGATACGGGATGAACTATTCTATGGACACATTATTAACCTAAAACCAAAAAACCTCTTTCGGCTTCCTATAAACAATGATATAGTGTAGATTTCAGCAATTTTTTTTCTTAGGTTTTGATAAATTTGATTTGCAGAGGGGTGTCCACCCTCTCCACTAAGCCTCATCCACATGAGTGGTGGAAAATATCATACTATCATATTATCATATATCATTAGTGCTAAAATGTGCAACTTTAACTGCCACACAGGCCATGATTCAAATGTTCCCCATTATACGTAATGAACCTTACAAGAAAAAAAATACATACCTTTAAAAAGGAAAACAGCACTATGTGCAATGAAAAATATATTGCAAAAATGAAGACATCAAAAAGTTAAGAAAACACATTATTTTTTTAATTTATTTAAAAAAAAAGATGTTTGCAGTATAAGACGTACCTTCTAAGCTTGGTTTGCACAATTTATGAAACAAGCCTTTTTCTAAAAAGCGGACAAACACAAAATTTGATGGTTCATGGTAATGTAAGTGAGTAACAAGTCCTGTGAATGCAGTAGGTTCACAATCTTGAGTCAGAAATCCCTACAGGAAACATATTTTGTTAATTCACATTATCTACTATTGTCAATATAGTCATTACTTCTATTAGTTATCAAGAAATTATTTTAGGTAAAGTTGGTTGGGTTAATAAAGTAGCATGTTTGATTTTAGAAGTGTTAACTCCACAATTATTGGCACCCCTCAAATGGAACCTGTCACTAAGTTTGGAGTCACTAAACCAACCTTATGCCCTTTTGGTTTAGCTTTTTAAAAATGTTTTTCAGAGCTTATGCAAATGAGCTCTTAGCAAGTTCTGCCTATAATGCCACCATTTCTGCATTATGTAGTAAAAGAGCTGATCGATTACCTAAGAAATCTGGTGACTTTAGACACACGCACATTGCACAAATAAAGCTGAAGACCGTGCAGCTGACTTCATTACGCATGATGTTTTACAAGGAACCTCTCAGTCTTTAGATTTAAACCCAGTTAATGCCTGTGAAAAATTGTGAGAGCATGACTCTCCTCTGTACCATACCTGCTGTGCTGGACTATATCTGATTACCCATTTCTGTCCTTTACAGTTCAGACCTTTTTTTGCCAGAGATTGTATACTTTTACACAATTATAGAGGACCTTTCACCACTCCTGACATGCCTGTTTTAATAGCTCCATGCATTCCCCATGTAATAACAATTCTGGATCATCTATTCTTATGTCTGTATTTCCTGCCATTCATTTATTATTTTCTACTAGAAATTATGAATGAATTGCTAGCAGTCTGCAGTAAGGGTACAGAGGGGAGGTAACCAGTTGGGGGTGGGTACCTGCACAGTCTGAAAATGGCAGCACTGATTGGATAGAGTCAGACTGTGCAGGTACACATCCCCAACTGGTTACCTCCCCTCTGTACTCTTACTGCAGACTGCTAGCAATTCATTCATAACTTCTAGTAGAAATAATAAAGGAACTAACTAATAAAGGAACTATTCAACTAACTGAAGTAAATGTTAGCTGAGGATGGTAACTAGAGATGAATGAAGTTTTGAAAAATTCAATTTTTCAAACTTTGACAAGAAATTCTATTCATTATGAATTAATTCACCACAAATCACTATAAATCATGTATACCCAGGCCTCTGTGAAGGCTTGGAAGTTAACCCTTTCCCTCCCGTAGTCATTGCCGCCTGATGTCTGCTGTTTTAAAGAGCAGACACCTGTCACTAATGTCCACGACTGGCGGTGATGGCGGTTCCAGGCATTTAACCCTTTAGATGCCGTTTGGTCATCATCTTATGTGGCAGCTAGTTGTCAGACAGTCCACATCCAACGTCTTTGAAGGACAAGTGACGTTCAGCAATAACAGGGCTGTGATGTCCTTACATGTCCGTGGCTGCTACATGTGTTACAAAGTAAAAGTAAGAAACATAGGAATTCAAAGTCACCCATAATGCAAAGTCAACAGCCAATCAGCAGCTAGCAGTCCCTGTGATGTCACAACTCTTTAAAAGCCTCATCCCACGCAGTCTATGCCATTTCACTGTGAGCTGAGCTTAGGGAGCAATGTGACAAATGCTATGGACAGTGTTGCTAAAAGCTTTTAATTGTGTAATATTGGATAGGGAGATAGTAGAGAGAGTTTTTACACATGTAGGGAGAGCATAGGTAGAGCATAAGGATACTGCAAGGATAGTAATCTGAAACTGAAGGGATCCATAGGAGACATTGCAGTTTGCATCAATCGCTGTGTAGGGCACACAGCTATCTAATTTGCCTTGATTCTCAAATTGGGGTGAATAAGCTGTCTAATTGTACTGTTATTGGGATGTTCACCTTGTTTAATAGATAGGCAATTCTATTATGCCTTGATTCTCAAATTGGGGTGAATTAGCTGTCTAATTTTACTTTTATTGGGGTGTCCACCTTGTTTAATAGATAAACAATTGTATTAGGCTTTGATTCTCAAATTGGGGTGACAGGTCACAGTAGTTATGCCAGATTAGGTGCCCCCTCATAGTAGCTATGCCAGAGCTGATTTCCCCTCACAGTAGTTATGCCAGATTAGGTGTCCCTCAGACTAGTTATGCTAGATTATGTACCCCCTCAGTGAAGTTATGCCCACTTTTGTGCCCCCTCACTCATCTTTTCCCCTCTTTGGTCCCCAGTGCCCTCTCTAGACTGCAGCTACATGAAAGAAAAAAAAATACTTACCTGCTTCCCTGTTGACGTGATCCCACACAGGCATCGCGATGCTGGCTGTGCAGGAGGCAGATTCACAGGCTTTCAGCGCTCCTCCCACACAGCCAGCAGCATAATGTACGGCCTGAGGGGGGAAGCATCGGATATCAGAAGAACAGTGAAGCAGGGAGCGGAGGGCTCCTTGCTGTACTATGAAAACGAACTGCCCGGCAGTCACAAGAACTGCCGGATGGGTGTCTTCCCCCCCCCCCCAGCCTCTGCACCTGGGGCACATGTCCCACCCGAGCCCCTCCTCACTATGCCCCTGGCTAGAACTGTTGATGGTGGTGCACGTCCATATACACTATGAGACTTACCTGTCATAGTGACACACAGTAACTGTTTCAATATCAGAAAGGAATAACTATGCGCGTTGCTGCAATACACAGTGATATACATTGAGATACACTCTCCCTGCAGGCTGGGATATAGCTGATTTATCTCACTTAGTCACAGATTAATTCGGAATGAAGCTAATTTCTTGAAAAAATTTGGTGAAGCGTCTGAAACTAATTTCTTAAAACTTTGTTCATCTCTACTTGGCTCATCTCTCTCTATGCTCAGCTGACAGTGAAATGGCGAAGCCCACACAAGATTAGGCTTTTGGAGGGCTGTGACTCTAAAGAAGGATGGATAACAGCAGATTGGCTGGCTGCATGGAATTATGGGTCATATGGCATTCCCTGCCTTCGTACTTTTACTTTGTAACACCTGCAGCCACCAAAATTGATTTGTTACCATGAAGAGGAAGGAAATTCAGATTTGTGGCAAATCATATTTTTCCTAAACTTCGAATGGAATTCCACTTCAGATGCTTCCATTCGCTAGTGGTGATGCAGGGCCTTCGTGCCAACATTAGCCCACTGGCCGTACCTCACCTGACTACATATCCTGCATACAGCTACGTTAACATTCCCCAGCGACATGCCGAAAAATTCCCACACTGCCGAGTATACAATTTTTTTCCTCCATCATTGCATGATGCCTGCCTACTGATGCTTTTTTTAAAATCCGTACACTCCTACTGGGTTCCTCACAGGTAGTCTCCTGAGTAGAAAACAGTGATCTCCTTTCGGCTTTTAGCTGCAGATCTCCCACTGCTACCACCATGCTGTCTCACGAGCTCGCTGCCACCCTGCTGTCTCATGGGCATGCTTCCACTCTGCTTTCTCACAGGCATGCTTCCAACCTCACCCCCTGATAATGACGATGCCCCCTCTTCACCCGGCTCCCATGTGTGATCGACTACATCTACATCAGTAATTTCCGGGTTTTTTTGTGGACCCATTGAAATGAATGGTTCCACATACGATCTGCAAAAAAACTAAGGAATGGGGATCATTCTAAATTAACATGGTATTATACCTACTAGAAATGAAAATTGAAAAAATAGAAGCTCTTTGCGCATATTTTTGATCAGACGTGTGTCGGGCCCATCTACCAGGCGTCTTCCGCAGATGGGTACCTAACACTAACAGACTGCCTCTCTTGGACTTACCTAAGCCTACAATATTCAGGGCGGTGTAGGAACCAGCTACATTTATACTCTGCTCAGAAGCCCCAGGCAGATGGGCGTTGCTCAGTCTAAAAGAAGCTGGGTATAATACCACGTTAATTTAGAATGATCCCCATTCCTTAGTTCTATTGTTTGCATGTGAAATGTTGTGCAAATACAATCACAGAAAAAAATGTGGTCTAAAATGGCAGAAAATTGCTCAGACCCCATATGCTGTTGCACATATCAAACCGGGGGAGCAATTCCTGCACATGTGGTCCGTTGCAAACAGCAATCCCCAGCAAAAATGCATACAATGGAGGATGCTTGCAGCGGACCACATGTACCACAAAACCATCCTACACAAGGTAACAAATTGTGTGGATGTGGCGAACTATATAATCAAACATTCACTAATAAAGGTGCACTGCGGCGGTAATGCAATTGACAATATATGGCTGTATCGTGTCGGCCTATATGCTCCTTCCGCAATTGCCCATACGGCTAGGCAGGTTAGTGTTAGGTCCCGAGCCACTCTGAGATACCTTGATGCGGTGCTTGGGCTCCGGTATGTTCTTGATATAAGAATATATTGGCGAAAGTCTCATTTTAACATCACCGTGAGGGTTTAGCCATATATTGTCAATTGCATTACCGCCGCACACGCCTCAAAGAATTTATTAAGTGTTATACTGAGCACTTTGAACCCATAAGCGTTTTAAGGAATTTAGAAACACTTGGCTGTGAAAATGGAAAGTTTCATTTCTTCCAATAAAATGTTGCTTTAGCCCGAAATTTTTATTTATTTTCACAAGGGGTAACAAGAGAAAAAGTACCCCATAATTTGTTACCCATTTTCTCCTGAACTGTGGTGGTAAATTGCTGTAGGGGCATACCGAAAAGAAGGAGCACCATATGAATTTTGCAGTGCAGATTTTGATGGATTGGTTTACAGGCGCCATTGGTTTTTATTTTTTGAGCGATTGCTTATGTGGGGGTTCATTTTTTTTGCAGGATGAGGTGACGTTTTCATTGGTACCATTTTAGGGTACATATGACTTTTTGATCACTCAATATTATGCATTTTGTGGCAAAGAATAACTTTTGTGGCACAGTTTTTATTTATTTATTTTTGCAGCATTCATCTGACAGGGTAGATCATGTGATATATTTATAGAGTCAGTTGTTACAGATGCTGCAATACCTAATATGCATATTTTTTGTTAAGTTTTACACAGTAAAAGCATCTTTGAAAAGAATAAAATCTTGTTTTTGTGTTGCCATTTTTTTTTAGCCATTCATGTTTCCATGTCCTATCTCGGGAAATAGCGCCACACATTATATCCTTTATAAATTAAAGTCCAGTAATGAGGCACATGCACAGTGTATGTCATACATACCTCATAGAGAAGGAATTGCAGTGAGAATATGCAGTACAGCTTTAACACTTGTGTTTCTTGGGGTCGTTTGAATGACATAAGTGGGTGCCTCAAAATTGATAGAACCTATGAAATTGCATTGTTATTTTTATTTAGTGATGTTGCATTTAAGCACAGAATGTCCATTCAGTTATCCAATATAACCAAAAATGCAAGGGAAGGGGAGTATAATACATCTGGCACCTGCAAATCATATCACGGACAAAGCTACATTATTGCCATATCATATTAATAACGGCGTGGCAGGAAACAGTTACTAAAGAAAATACATTATTTTCTACATAAAGGGGCAGATTTATCAAAACTGGTGTATAGGAAAACTGGCTTAGTTGCCCATAGCAAGATTCTACCTTTCATTTTGTAAAGCTGCTTTGGGAAATGAAAAGTGGAAAATGAGCAACTAAGCCAGTTCTACTTTACACCAGTCTAGTAAATCTCCCCCCACAGTATTTAAATTCAATAAATATAATTTGTTTTTAATATATCATACATCCCTATTTAGTTGATCCATTGAAATGAAAATGCGGAACAAAACATACGGCCGTCTGAATGAGCCCTCACTGTGAGAAAGCTTGTTAATGACATATACATGGATGAACCTAGCCCAGCTCATGACTAGTAGTATATAAAAGCAGCCTTCTAATGGTGGAAATATCTAGGGCATCCCCCCCCCCCCCCCCGTACACAGACTTGCCTTGGTCTTTGCATCCTTTTTGTCGTCTGCTTTGGCAGCTAGTAACATTAATCTGAGAATGAAGGAAACACTTAGAGGAAACTGCCCTCTCAGCTCAGGAACATTGGACTTCAGGAGCTTTTTCACCTTAGGCATGGGGATGTTGAAAAAATAGACATTCCCAACTAAGTCATGGCCTCTTCTTCCAGCTCTTCCAGCCATCTAAAAAGGGAACAGTACAGAAGCAGACAATGTTTTATTACTTTACAACTAGAATGTGGATACCCAGTACAGTGTTTCAGTGTGGGCACTGAATGCAGCAGAAGGTGCCGTGCACAGAAGCTGGTGTGCACCACCCCACCCCAGCTTGGTACGACCCATATCATGCTGTACATCCCTGTACAGAGCTTGCATGTGGCCGCTGGATGCAGATCGAGCGAGAGCCGCTCTCCACTACACTGCTGAGTGCATGGCACAGTGGAGTGAGTTTGGATGAGATGGCATCCCCCCGCCACCCTTCCTGCTTGGTAGCTACCATATCACGCTGTACATTACTGTATGAGTGCTCTGCCAGATCATTAAGGCAGCTGTCAGGTGGGTAAATGCTTTAGTGTTTCGTGTGGTCATCCAACCACATGGTGGCAGTATTTCTGTTAAAAAACTGACACAGGACAACCCTAAGGCATAAATACTGATGAGCAAAAGGGTAACAATGTTTTGAACTTTTAAATTTAAGGCTTCATATCTCACCATCCACTACAGGTTCCAATGTGAGACTATCATCATTTTATCAGAAATAAGGATAGTAACATAGTTTATAAGGCTGAAAAAAAACATGTGTCCATCCAGTTCGGCTGGTTATCCTGCAAGTTGATCCATAGGAAGACAAAAAAAACCTGTGAGATAGAAGCCAGTTTTCCCCACTTTATGGTCGATAAGTTATGCAGAGGTGCTGGCCTCTTCATAACTTCAGTGGATCTTCTGGCAGTTCTAACTGTAAAATAGCTTCCTTGCTTTCTTACATTTAGACCTTTTTCTACACCTGAAACATGTGTAGAAAGTGATAAATGAGACGGGCCTCCCGGCCCATCCCCTGCCCACCTTTTTAGACCTGGCGTGAGCTGGGAAAAGGCGCAGATTTCAGCATCATAAATGATCTCCATAGTGAATTTCTCATAGACTTTAAAGGGAGTTTGTCACCACTATAAAACCACTATAAAGCCTCTGCCTTTGCCCGCCCTCCTATTCCTTTGTGTCATACAAGGAGGGCGGGAAAAGGCAGAGGCTGGGGAGGAGTAACCATGAAAGAAGGCAGAGCAGCCTGGGCTTCTACACACTGACCACCGCCCCTGGGCACTTGTGAGTGCTCATTTGCATATTCATTGGAATCTATGGGAGAAGCAACCTGATGATCGTGTGTTTAAGTCCCTGGGGGAACTTTTGAAAAGTGTAATAAAAAAAAAGAAAAAGTTTTTAAAACTACAAGAATACAAATAACCCCCCCCCCCAAAAAAAAAAATAAAATAAAATAAACAATACATACTATTAAAATATAAAAAATATTTCTCCCATAGGGCATAATGTAAAAAAAAAATGGCAGATTTGTTGTTTAACTCCCCAAACAAAAGTGAACAAAAAATGATCAAAATATTACACACGGCTCCGGGAAGGCTGGGAGTAAAAAAATGGAAACACAAAAACGGGAAATGCCCCAGTTCTGGAAGGGTTAAACAGAAATACCTACTTGTCTGTAGTCCAGTGCATTTAGATGCAGAGAATCTTTTATGAAAACCACTGATTTACATGGCATGTTAATTCCCAAAGCAAGTGAACTGGTAGAAGTTACAACCTGAAAAAAAATTATAATTTAATATTAGCAATTGTATGTGTTCTTAATAAGGTGTGTACGTTGAACTTATTAACCTATTTGTCAGATTGGTAGATTCGCTAGCTGGAAGGTTAGGACATGCTTTACAGGAATTGAACAATATACTAATTAATGAAGGGACCATGAATTCTGCATTTTGCCAGAAAATGTTTAACCCCTTCCCGCCGCTCCAACCTAAAATTACATTGGCGGTACCAGGAGGCACCTAGGACTAATGTTTGCGATCGACGATAACACAGTTCGCAGACATTTAACCCCTCAGATGCCATGGTCAAATGTGACCATGGCATTTGGGTAGTCAAAAACTGGGAAAGTACTCTACCAGCCATGCATCTTAGAGAGGATTGGGGGAACCGGATGGTGAGTGCTGTAGCCTCGGGTTCTCCTGAATGATCCAAGGCCACCACACATAAGTTCTTATGGAGAGCCTGCCTGAAGCAAGTTCCTATGGAGAGCATGCATTGGGGTCTGAGAGAGGCAATCTACCTACTAGGGAAAGTATTAAAACATTTTAAAAAATGTTTTAAAAAATATTTTAAAAAAATATAAAAATTCAAATTACCCCCATCTCCAAAATTAAAATACAAAAAAAAATAAGTAAAAAAAAAAAAAATCATGGACATCCAATACGGCAAACGTTGAAAAGGAACAAAAAGTAAAAATGGATGATTCAACGTTTTTTGGTTGCTTCACTTCCTACAAAAAATAATAAGAATAAAAAGCGATGAAAAAGTCATAAACACCCCAAAACAGTATCAATGAAAAGTACAGATTGCCCTGCAAAAAATTAGCTCTCACATAGGTCTGTACACATAAAAAGTTATGGGAGCCATAATATAGCGATTAGGCTGGAGCGAATCGACCTTCAGAGGAAAAAAAGTGACAGAAATAGTTTAGAGTTCTATTAATTTGGTTATTTTGCAATGAAACCTTTTGTGTACTGAAACTGCCTAGATTTTGTACTTCAATCCAGTGCTGAAACCAATAAGCTTATTTTGCCTTCAAAGTAACAGTAACCAAATGATTGTGTGCCACTGTATCTGCAGTCGTATTTAGCAGTCGAACTGTTGAAATTGTATCTGATCTCATAAGGGACAATACCACATGTGACACACATAACATTGTGGAAATATGTTCAATATCCTTTTCCAAATACCAGTAAGATATGTTTATGAGCTTATGGCTGCAGTTAAAATACTTACTCTTACGTAACCCATCCTGAACAGCATCTCAACAAGTTGTCTTCCTTTTGCATCTACTGAGCCATGGTGATAACCAATTCCTTTCTGTGTCAAATGTACAAGATTGCTGTGTCTTGTTGAATATCTACTTGTTCTCTCACACATTTGCAGTAATGTCTGTAACAGATAAGATTTTTATAAATTATAGAATCCCGGGTAACAAAGCATGACCTAGTGGCACTGTGTTATTGTGATCTTCTGTGATTCAGCATATATCATTTATGCTGCATATAACAAAATAATTCATCTACTAAATAATATTTATAAAGCTATTTTCTAAATTAAGTTATTAGGTAAACTACAAAAGAATCCCACAGCAGTGTGGCCAACAGGTCCAAGGGCCAGGGGCATAACAGAGGGCCCATAGCACAGTTTGAAATGGTATGAAGCTCCACCACAAGCACCGTTAAAAGCAGAGAAAAATGTATGTGCATTTTGGTCCCCTGTGTCTTTCCCTCCTTGTTCTTCCATTGATCAGTTTTCCTTTGTGCCATTGCCAGCTGTTGGTTTGAGTTTTTCATACTTTTCTCCATTTTATAATTATGAATTGCTAAGTTAATTATCCTTAGATAGCTGTTCTTCTAAAAATAAGAAAACTTTCATGTCTTCAAAATGGCCTGTTGATCCACCCCTAAATAGGTTTTCTAATAAAGCTGTATCCAGGGTCCCTCACATAACTAAAATGATGCTCTCATTCTCTTAACACTTTTAAAGCCAAAAAATATACATTTCTGGTTAACTATTAGAGATGAGCGAGCATACTTGTCCGAGCTTGGTGCTCGTTCGAGTATTAGGGTACTCGTAAGTACTCGCTGCTCGGACGAGTATCTCACCATACTCGAGGAAATGGCAACTTCCGCATCGTGCTTTTTTGGCGCCTATAAACTCAGCCAATCACAAGCCAGGAGACTCTACGGTACACCCAGCATCACGTGGGGCCCTTACATGTCGATAGCAGGGGTTGGCTGGCCTGATCAGGTGACCCTGGAATATACTAGTGACTGGCCGCGGTGCTCGGCTCAGATGCCGTCTGGATGTCGTTAGGGATAGAGCTGCTGCCTTTCAGGGACAGTGTTAGGGCCTTCATTTAGTTCTCTGTTAGGCAGGAATCACCCACAAAGAACCCAACAGCCCTTCTAAGGGCTAGAAGAAATTTTTTTTTTGTCTCCTGACTGGCTGGCACTAGTAGTGCAGCTATCGCCATATCTAACCCTGTTTTTTTTTTTATTGTTCTACCTCAGTGATACAAATACATTGCACACAGCAGTGTGGAACCATTCTGTGTGTCACAGTTCAGCACACTCACTCCAATCCATATATACTGTACAGGTGACACTTTCTGTACGTCACAGAATACAACCAAGTCATTTGCTACCAATAACGTATACAGCTTGATCCAGAAAACTCTCTGTGCGACATTTGTCTGGGTCGCAGTCTAAATAGCCACCGTTAACAGGGTGTCAGTCAGTTCTACCATAGTTCTTGCACGTTACGTTCCCAAAAAAACTAAATATAAAAAAAAAAAAAAAAAAATTTCTGTTGTTTTAGCTCAGTGATACAAATCCATTTTTTTTTTCTCATTTAAATTTTTATAGAAATTTTTCATTTTCAATACAAATCAGAAGTTGAAACCATGGTAAAGTCATAACAGATACATCAGCAGAATAAATCAGTCATCTACAATACAACATGACTACTGTATATTTGTTCCTTTTTGTGTATCCAAAAAAAAAGGTTTCTTAAAATGAACAACAAGAAATCAAACAATAAAAGAAAATTATAAACAATACAACAGCAAAAAAAGTCTCTATGTTCTTTAAACAATCAGATGTTCTCGGGTGTCCCATGGGTACCAACATTTATTGAACTTATCTACTGTATTTCGCTGTAAAGCGACTGAATATTCTAGAGATCTGATCAGCTTTAAACGACCAATAAGGTCATGAATCGTAGGGGGAGAAGGTTTTTTCCAGAACAAGGCAATCAAACACTTGGCAGCAGTAAGGATATGGAGGAGCAGCCTGGCACCCTGTCCCCGCAGTGTAGGCGGGACAACGTTTAGTAAAAAGAAGGACGGATCTTGGGGAAGGGAAACCTCTAAGAGAACCCTTATAGTATGTCTCACTTGCGACCAGAATGGAGACAGGGCCGAGCAGGACCAGAATAAGTGGAACTGCGAGGCCTGAGAGTGGGAGCATCTCCAACAGAGGTCCGGAACCTCCGGATTCATCGCATGTAGCACTGCCGGGGTATGGTACCAAAACATTAAAATCTTCAGCTCATTTTCCTTATACCCAACTGAAGAAGAACTAAGATAAGCTCTCCTCCATATAGTTCTCCAGGTCTCTGGGGAGAGCTCCCTTTGCAACCAGTCCTCCCACTTCAACACATAGGGATGCTTATATCCTGCTGGGTACTCAAAGGACATCAGTATCTGATAAATGTCAGATATCAAGCCCTTAGAAGAGGGACTCTGCGTGCAGAGTCGTTCAAACGGGGAAAGAGTGGGAACCGTCTGGGACCCCAACACTCCCTTACAGTAATGGATTATCCTCAGATATTGAAAACGTAAATCCCGAGTTATAGGGAATTTAGACTGTAGATCCTCAAATGATAGGACAGCATCTGAGAACTGGTCCTTCAAGTCAATAAGGCGGTATAAACCCGCTCTGGACCAAGGTCTCACCATATCTGCATCTGAGCTACCTAGAAGCAGCGGAGTGTAGAGAAATAGAGAAAGGGGGGATCTGAGTGTCGCCAGATTATACTTAACTCGAGTTCCCAACCATACTTCTCTGGTGTGCCTCATAGGCCCAAGGAGACTAGAGGGAGGAATGTCAGTGAGGGGGCCCCATACCAAGGTTCCTAAGTGAGTGGGCGCCAGCCACAGCCTCTCGATTTCGGTCCACCGACTATAAGAGTGAAAAGTCGACCACGATGGAATCTGTCGTAAGTGGGAGGCTAGATAATAGCTAGCTAGATTTGAAAGGGCTAAGCCTCCACTCATGACAGGGGCCGTCAGTATCTTAGAAGAAATCCTATGTCTTTTATAATTCCAGACAAATCGGAGGAAGCTTGTCTGGATGGAACGAAGGACTGTGACAGGCACCCTCACCGGGAGAGTCTCGAATAGATATAGAAATTTAGGGAGAATTGACATCTTAATAGCTGCTATTCTGCCCAGGAGTGAAAGTGGGAGCGACTTCCATTTCGCCAACAAGGAATTAACTTCAGCTATTAATGGGGGGAAATTGACCTTATATAAGGTGGAGTAGTGTGGGCTAAGGAAAACCCCAAGGTACTTAATGGAATGAGTACGCCACTTATATTGAAAGTGACCTTTCAGCAGCAGAAGTCTATCTGGTGTAATATTGATGGGTAAGGCCTCTGATTTTGCTGTGTTCAATTTATAGCCCGACAGTCCACTATACCTATCCAACACCGCATGGAGATTGGGAAGAGAGATAAAGGGGTTAGTTAAAGTCAGTAACACATCATCAGCAAATAGAGAAATTGAAAAGGATTTATCCCTGACCTTAATACCCTGAATATCCGGGGAATTCCTTATGAGTGCTGCAAGGGGCTCAATACTGAGCACATATAGGAGAGGGGACAAGGGACACCCCTGCCGAGTGCCATTATATATCGGGAGTGAAGCCGAATGGGCGTGGGGTAGTCTAACTACCGCGGAAGGAGAGGAGTAGAGACCTTGCAAGGCGGTCAAAAACGGCCCCTTGAAACCGAAATGATGCAAGGTACGAAACATAAAGTCCCAGTTCAACCGGTCAAATGCTTTCTCAGCATCAAGACTAAGCAATAAGGCCTCCACTCCTCCCCTATTCGCGACCTCCACCAGGTCAATTGCTCGTCTTGTGTTGTCTCCAGCCTGGCGAAATCTAATAAATCCTACCTGGTCTTTATGTATTAAATGGTGTAGCCAGGCATTCAGCCTATTAGCTAATAGTTTGGTAAATATCTTCAGGTCGGAGTTTAGAAGGCTGATGGGTCTATAACTCGCACATTCTGAAGGGTCCTTCCCAGGTTTAGGGATAACTGTGATGTATGAGCTGAGCATGGTGTTAGGGACCCTCTCACCCTGCAAAAACCCATTAAACAGCCCCACCATATGAGGTATCAATACGTCCCCAAACGTCTTAAAATAGGCATAGGGAAGACCGTCCGGGCCAGGCGCCTTTCCCGTGGGCAATTCAGATATAGTGTCGCTGATTTCTTCAGCAGTAATCGGCTGGTTCAAATGGGCCAATGCAGTTGGAGAGAGAGAAGGGAGGTGACAATCTGAAAGAAACCCGTCTAAAAGCACGTTACGAGCCATCTCATCCTTGGGTAATGGAGAAGAAAGGGAATATAGTGTGGAGTAATATTTGTGAAATAATTCAGCAATAGATGATGGATGATATTGTAAAGTGCCCTTTCGATCTTTGATTGCGTGGGGTGTAGAAGCTGCTGCTCTATCTTTAAGTTGACGGGCGAGTAACGTATGGGGTTTATTTCCATACGTAAAATAACGTTGCCTAGTATATCTAATCATCTGCTCAGTGGAAGATGAGGCCAGGGATTTGAGACGAGCTCGCAGTTCCACCACTCGCCCCAGAAGTCGCCTAGAAGGGTTTGAGCTCAGTGAAAGCTCTGCGCTACGGAGAGAGCGCAAACATTCCTGGTATTGCATCTCTCTATCCTTCTTCAGCCGGGACGAGAGGGAAATACATATGCCTCGCATGACCGCCTTATGAGCTTCCCACAGTATGCCGTGAGAAGAGACGCTATCGCCATTCTCAGCGAAATACCGGGACAGGGAGGAACGCAGCTCATCTCTGGTGAGTGGGTTAGTCAGCAGGGTGTCATTTAATCTCCAGTGAGGGTGTCGCAGCGGTGCAGTAGAAAGGCAGAGCTCTAAGTAGATGGGGGCATGATCCGACCAAGTAATTGGGCCTATAGAAGCAGACATAAGGGACCGAAGGGCCATAATATTACCTAGAAAATAATCTATTCTCGAGTGTGTAAGATGGGGGACGGAGTAAAAGGTAAACTGGCGAGAAGTCGGGTTATCCACCCTCCATAAGTCATAGAAGGAGTGCATGCGGACTAACTTTCTAAATCCTCTAGAGAGGCGTTGACATTGGGAGTTAGGGGCTGTCGGGGGTGTTGTCAGTCTGTCAATATTTTCAGAGAGTGGGACATTAAAATCGCCAGCTATTAGTTGTATCATCCCTCGAACCGATGCCAAGGTAGAGAAGAGAAAAGACAAAAAGGCAACCTGACCAGAGTTAGGAGCATAAAGGGTGCATAGCTGGAGTTGCCGTCCATACAGAACCCCTTGCAGCACCAAGTATCTTCCCAGGGGATCAGTGTGTACTGTATTAACCTGAAGAGGACATGATCTCGATATAAGAATGGCAACCCCCACAGACTTAGATGTGGAGGATGCCATGTATACTCTCGGGAACCAATGTTTGGCGAAGTTGAATGAACCCTCGCCGGTGAGTCTCCTGTACCAGGACAATATCAGCGCCTGATCTACGGAACTCCCGCAGAGCTATACGTCTTTTGAAGTTAGAATTAAGGCCTTTAACATTCAGTGACAAAATCTTAGCCATTATATATGGAGTATATGTCACGAGCTACTGTCACCCCCCAAAAAAGAGGAAGGCATGCGGAACCCAGCAACGGGTGCCAGGCTCCCCCACCACCAAACACCCCCAAAAGATATAGAGCTACCACTAAGGGCCGTATGGACCACCGAGACGAAGAATACCATTGGAGCACAGAGAGTTGAAACATACAAACATCATAACAATATGAATAAAACAGTATTGACATAAAGGGGTACAACAAAGTCCCAGCCTTCATGTCTATGGAGTTCCAGAGCAAAATGAATTGTATAAATTTAAACAAAGCAGCTAACAAACCGTAGCTGAATCTATGTAAGAAAACTCCTAGTGGGAGTCGTGGAGGAAGTATAACTACCAAGGTAAAGGGACGTAGAAGCCCCACCCCAAGACTCCATACATATGAAGGATAATAATAATACAATCACCCATACCAGAACTGAAGTTCCATTGTGAAGAAAAACAGAAGAGTATAAAAGAGAGAGGGAAGAAGGGAGAAGTGGAGTATTGAAGCAAGAGACCAGAAGAAGATTGACAGAGCATAAAGCGTCAACTAGTGCCCATAGTTACGCAGTCCATTAAGCGGTAGTCCCCTCCCTTGGTTCCCCTGGAGACGGGCGATTCCTTTTCTTTCTGGGTCCAACAGTGGTCCAGGTGGCAGGAATCGGAGGCAGAGTGGGAGGCAGATCCCAGGAAGGCAACTGTAGAGGAGGAATGTCCATCCGGGAGCAGAACTCAGCAAGATCCTCTGGGGTCCGGAGCACCACTGTCGATCCATTCTTGCGAGCAGTAAGACTGAACGGGAATCCCCAGCGATAAGGGATCCCATTTTTACGCAGCAAGTCCAGAAGTGGCCGCAGAGCCCTGCGCTTTTGAAGTGTGATCCATGAAAGATCCTGGAACAATGACACCTTGGCTCCGCCATAATCGACCTGTTGACGGGTCCGTGCTTTAGACATGATTTCCTCCTTGAGGCCAAAGTCGTTGATAAAGCAAATAATGTCCCTAGGGGGTCCCTGTAATGACTTTGGGCGGAGAGCACGATGAGCTCTATCCATCAAAATAGGGTCTTGCAGCAGACGATCCAGAACAGTGTTAAAAATCGAGTGCAGGATAGCACGGACGTCTTCTTCTCCCTGTGTCTCCGGGACACCCCGGACTCTAATGTTGTGGCGCCGTCCCCGATTGTCCAGATCCTCAACATGGCTCTGTAGATCACGGATTTGATGAAAATGAGATGCCGTCTGTTTCTGGAGGGAGCGGACCACTGTGCGAGATGCATTATGATCCTCCTCAAGTTGATGAACACGATGACCCACATGTTGGACGTCCCGGCGGATCGCTGATATTTCTTCCTTAAAGGCATCTGTGACTTCTGTAAGCAGGGCTTTGAAATCTTGCTTAGTGGGAAGTTGCTGTATACAGGACCACCAGTTAGAAGGGGGCCCGGTAGAGGTATGAGACCCCCCAGAATCTGAAGATGAGGACGACCCTCGCCTAGAGGGAGAGCGGGACTGCAATAGATGAGGCACCCCGTCAGCAGGTGAAATAGCTGAACTGGCCACCTTCGGGTCTCTGGAATTGGGGGGAGACCCAGACTCTCCTATGCCTGAAGGGAGGGAAGGAAGGCGCCTGGTGGATTGCGCCAGAAGGCCTATATCCTGCGGCCGCTGGACCTCAGACCCTCTGATTGCTGAGGAATAGGACCCGACTGCTGGAGTAGATGTTTGGGCCGACAGGGACCCCCTAAGTGGTGGTGGTGGAGTACTGCCCCGCAGTGAAGGGGTTAAAGCTGGGAAGTCCTCTTCCTCCCTCACAGCCTGGAGGAGAGCAGGGCCAGACTGTGCCCCACCAGCTGTTTCTGTCCCCCTCCGTGCAGATGATATCTTGGGGTCGGTTCTCCCCAGCTCCTGGTAGCTGGAGGAGAGTTGCAGGACCAACGTGAAGGCACCGATCCACGCGCTTCATGTTGCAGCACTTGTGGCGGGGAGAGAGGGGGAGGAGCATCTTTCTGCTCCTGAGGAGCGCGCGAGTCCGCCATTACAGAGGAGGCCGGAGAGGAGCGCAGCAAAAACGCTTCCAGCGTCTGGAGCTGGGACGGACCCTGGGCAGCAGGTGAGGCTTTGGGGGGCCTCACAACCCTTTTCTTCCCCATGGCAGCTGTGGGTGAGCGCTAGAGTGGCTGTATGGAGCTCGGGGTAGACGGAGCTCTACTCACTTGCGGCTGCTCTCCTCGGCATCCGGCCACGCCCCCCGATACAAATCCATTTTACTCAGCTGCGTGTAACCTTTCTGTGTGTCACAGTTCAGCACACTAGCTCCGATCCGTATATACTGTCCAGGTGACACTTTCTGTACGTCACAGAATACAACCAAGTCATTTGCTACCTGTCACGTATATAGATTGATCCTAAAAATCTCTGTGCGACATTTGTCTGGGTCGCAGTCTAAATAGCCACCATTAACAGGGTGTCATTCAGTTCTACCATAGTTCCTGCACGTCACGTTCCCAAAAAAACAAAATTAAAAAAAAAATATAAAAAACAAAATATAAAAAAAATATAATTTTTTCTGTTGTTTTAGCTCAGTGATACAAATCCGTTTTACTCAGCTGCGTGTAACCTTTCTGTGTGTCACAGTTCAGCACACTAGCTCCGATCCGTATAATCTGTCCAGGTGACACTTTCTGTACGTCACTTCATTCTACCAGACTGAACAAGTTTGTGGGTTTCAGTACACCAGGCCCGTTTAATTTTTTTTTTATATCATACACTTATATACAAAAAATGTTGAACCCCAGGGCTAAGGGTCGAGGACGAGGGCGTGGGCGTGGGCATTCAATTACTGCAGGGGGCAGAGGCCGTGGTCCTGGGCAGGGTGAGACAGTACCTGCTGATGAGGGAGCTGTGGAACGCCTCAGAGCTACACTCCCTAGCTTCATGTCTCAACTAACAGGGACACGTGGTAGAGGACTGTTGAAACCACAACAGTGCGAACAGCTGATCTCGTGGATTGCGGACAATGCTTCAAGTAATTTGTCCACCAGTCAGCTGATTCCCTCCCGTGGGTAATGAGAGTGATAGAGGGAAATGGTATGTTCTCTGGGATTGCCATTAATTGGCAAAAGTCCGTTTTGATGCCCTTGGGATGTCAACTAGTGTTGGATTCATTCGACCTTAGGATTCTAAGTAGGGGAGAAGATTTCAAGTACCTGGGGATCCGGGTTTCAAGAGAGATAATGGATTTTAATACATTGAATATGGATGAGACTATTAGAGAGTGTCAAAGGAAGGAGGAGATTTGGAATAAGTTCTGCCTTTCGAAGGTGGATAGAATTGTTTTGATGAAGTCGGTTCTTCTTCCAAAAATCCTCTATGTGTTTGGTGCTGCCCCTATATGGATAGATGAAAGGTATATGAAAAGGATTGTTACCCTCTTTAACTCTTTGATTTGGGGGAGAAAACGTGTCCGGATAGAGATTGACTACCTATATGGAAGGAAAGAGGACGGTGGTTTATCTATTCCGGACATTCGATTATATTTCTTGTCTTCTCAGGTATATAACTTGGTTAAGTGGAGAAGTGACAATTTGGTAACGTTTTTTTTGGATGAGATCGATATAGGTATTAGAGATATCTTTTCCTTGTTGGAATCAGAGTTCCTCAAAGGTGTAAGGTGGGAGCAATTCCCAATCGCCAAGACTTTGGTGAAGACATGGGAAGAGTTGAAGAGGGTGACAGACCATGAGGGGATATTCGATTTTGCCCCTATAATAAATAATATATTCTTCCCGATGGGGCAGTTGCAAATATATGGGAAATTGGTCTCAGTAAGTTTAAAGCAGATGTATAAGGATGGAGTTTTTCTGGAATGGGATAGGGCTAAAGAAGATTTTGGCTTAGGCTCGAGGGATTGGTTTGAGTTTATTAGATTAAAAAGAACGGTGGAAAGACAATTAAGTAAACCAGTTATGAAGGTGATTGAACCAAAGGGCCTAATAAAGAAACTTATTTTGAATGAGATTCGCAAGAAGGAAACAGCTTGTATTTATAAAATGCTAAGAACGTATAAAGTACTTAACTTTCGAAGTAGAGAAAAGTGGGAAGCTGATCTGAGTGGGACAGTGGAAATCCAGTGGAATAGGGTGTACAAAAACGTACAGAAAGTTTCGATTTCGGCACGTCATAGGTTAATACAGTTTAACATAATTCACAGGTTGTACTATACTCCTAAATTTTTGAACACAATAAGTAAGGAAGCACAATACGCTTGTAAAAAGTGTGGTGAAAAGGAGGCTGGATGGCTTCATATGACATGGTCTTGCAGACTTTTGGGAGGTTTTTGGGGAAAAGTTTGGGACTATATTTCAGTTACATGTGGTTTATCAGGGACCCTTTCCCCGATATTGGCTATATTGGGGGATGATTCACGTTTGGAATTAGAGAAGGGTATTAGGGGCACATTGATTAGAGCTTTGTTTATAGCCAAACTTATGATTATTAGAAACTGGATCTCGCCTGTCCCACCGGAGTTTGTAGAATGGAAGAAGTTGTATATGTACTTTGAAAATATTAAGAGATAGGAGGGAATGTTTTTTTTTTTTTTTTTTTTTGTTTGTTTTGCCTTTCCCCCACAGCGTTGGGAGGGTGGGGGGTTGGTGGGGATTATAATTATTTGTATTGTTTTGTTTTATTCTTATATGTGTAATGAGTTGTATGGAAAAGAAAAATAATAAAAATGTTTAAATAAAAAAATAAAAAAAAGTAATTTGTCCACCAGTCAGTCTTCCACGCAGTCCACCCACGTTACCCAAAGGAGCACTCCTCTGGCTCCTCCACCTCAACCTCCTTCCCCCCAGTCTGCCCCCTCCCAGGAAAATTTAGAATGCGATCCGGCATACTCTGAGGAACTGTTTTCTGGACCCTTCCCAGAGTCACAAACCACTTCTCAGGTTGCTGCTGACCTCGTTCCCGATGGCCAAGTTTTCCAACTGTCGCAGTCTGTGGGTGATGATGATGATGATGACAATGTTCAGTTAGTGGAAGAAGTTTGTAAAGAGGTGTCGGACGATGAGGAGACACGGTTGTCAGACAGTGGTGAAGTTGTTGTTAGGGGAGGAATTCCGAGGGGGGAGCAGACTGAGGAATCGGAGGATGACGAGGTGACTGACCCAAGCTGGGTTGATATGCTGAGTGAAGACAGTGCTTCTGAGGCGGAGGCGAGTGCTGCACCAGAACAGGTTGTAAGAGGCAGTGGTGTGGCCAGAGGGAGAAGCAGGGCCAGAGCTGGTGCATCAGCAGCAACTGTTTCACGTAGTGAAGCTCCCGTGGCGAGGCCTAGATGTTCGCAAGTCTGGAGGTTCTTTAAAGAAAGTGAGGATGACCGAAGGACTGTGGTGTGCAACCTGTGCCACACCAGGATCAGCAGGGGTGCCACCACTACTAGCCTAACCACCACCAGCATGCGCAGGCATATGAGTGCTAAACACCCCACTCAATGGAACCAAGGCCGTTCACCACCTCCTGCGGGTCACACCACTGCTCCTTCCCCTGTGTCACTCGCTGCCTCTGCTAGTCAACCCCCTGCGTCACTCGCTGCCTCTGCTAGTCAACCCCCTGCCCAGGACCCCGGCATGTGCGCCTCCCGCCGGAAAACCACACCTTCGCCTCCACGATCCTCCACAGTGTCCACCAACGTGTCCCAGCGCAGCGTTTAGCTGTCTTTACAGCAGACGCTGGAGCGCAAGAGGAAATACAGTTTCACCCACCCACATGCCCAAGCCCTCAACGTCCACATCTCCAAATTGCTTAGCCTGGAGATGCTGCCCTATAGGCTGGTAGAGACCGATGCCTTCCGAAATCTCATGGCAGTGGCTGCCTCTCGGTATTCGGTCCCCAGCCGTCACTATTTTTCCCGATGTGCCGTCCCAGCCCTACACCAGCACGTGTCAGAGAACATCATCCGTGCCCTGACCAACGCGGTTAGTGATAAGGTCCACCTAACCACGGACACGTGGACAAGTGCTGCCGGGCAGGGACACTATATCTCACTGACGGCACATT
>ONZH01010377.1:0-51110 GCA_900303285.1 Rhinella marina
ACTCCTCTGGCTCCTCCACCTCAACCTCCTTCCCCAGTCTGCCCCTCCCAGGAAAATTTGGAATGCGATCCGGCATACTCTGAGGAACTGTTTTCTGGACCCTTCCCAGAGTCACAAACCACTTCTCAGGTTGCTGCTGACCTCGATGCCCAAGTTTTCCAACTGTCGCAGTCTGTGGGTGATGATGATGATGATGATGACAATGTTGAGTTAGTGGAAGAAGTTTGTAAAGAGGTGTCGGACGATGAGGAGACACGGTTGTCAGACAGTGGTGAAGTTGTTGTCAGGGCAGGAAGTTCCGAGGGGGGAGCAGACTGAGGAATCGGAGGATGACGAGGTGACTGACCCAAGCTGGGTTGATATGCCGAGTGAAGACAGTGCTTCTGAGGCGGAGGCGAGTGCTGCACCAGAACAGGTTGTAAGAGGCAGTGGTGTGGCCAGAGGGAGAAGCAGGGCCAGAGCTGGTGCATCAGCAGCAACTGTTTCACGTAGTGAAGCTCCCGTGGCGAGGCCTAGATGTTCGCAAGTCTGGAGGTTCTTTAAAGAAAGTGAGGATGACCGACGGACTGTGGTGTGCAACCTGTGCCACACCAGGATCAGCAGGGGTGCCACCACTACTAGCCTAACCACCACCAGCATGCGCAGGCATATGAGTGCTAAACACCCCACTCAATGGAACCAAGGCCGTTCACCACCTCCTGCGGTCACACCACTGCTCCTTCCCCTGTGTCACTCGCTGCCTCTGCTAGTCAACCCCCTGCGTCACTCGCTGCCTCTGCTAGTCAACCCCCTGCCCAGGACCCCGGCACGAGCGCCTCCCGCCGGAAAACCACACCTTCGCCTCCACGATCCTCCACACAGTGTCCACCAATGTGTCCCAGCGCAGCGTTCAGCTGTCTTTACAGCAGACGCTGGAGCGCAAGAGGAAATACAGTTCCACCCACCCACATGCCCAAGCCCTCAACGTCCACATCTCCAAATTGCTTAGCCTGGAGATGCTGCCCTATAGGCTGGTAGAGACCGAGGCCTTTCGCAATCTCATGGCGGTGGCTGCCCCTCGGTATTCGTCGTCCCCAGCCGCCACTATTTTTCCCGATGTGCCGTCCCAGCCCTACACCAGCACGTGTCACAGAACATCATCCGTGCCCTGACCAACGCTGTTTCTGAGAAGGTCCACCTAACCACGGACACGTGGACAAGTGCTGCCGGGCAGGGACACTATATCTCACTGACGGCACATTGGGTTAACTTGGTGGAGGCTGGGACCGAGAATGACCCTGGGGCCGCTCATGTACTGCCCACACCGAGGATTGCGGGGCCTACCTCGGTCACGGTCTCTCAGACGTACTATGCCTCCTCCTCCTCCTCCTCCACCGAATTACCATCCGTGGGCACGGCGCCTTCAGTCGGTAGCTCTAGGCGCAGCAGCAGTGCCGTGGGTAAGCGCCAGCAGGCGGTGCTCAAACTGCTGAGCTTAGGTGACAAAAGGCACACCGCCCAAGAGCTGTTACAGGGCATCCCACGGCGCAGACCCAATGTGTGGCTGCCACCGCTGAACCTCAAGCTAGGCATGGTTGTGTGTGACAACCGGGCGTAACCAGGTGGCAGCTCTTCAACTTGGCAGGCTGACACATGTGCCATGCCTGGCCCACGTGTTTCAATCTAATAGTTCAGCGGTGGCCTCAAGACATACCCCAATCTGTCTGATTTGCTCACCAATGTGCGCCGCATCTGTGCGCATTTCCGCAAGTCGACCACAGATGCTTCCACTCTCAGGCAGCGCAGCGCCGCCTACAACTGCCCGCTCACCGACTGTTGTGGCGACATGCCCACGAGATGGAATTCAACATTAAACATGTTATCCAGAGTTACCAGCAGCGCAGAGCGATTGTAGACTGCCAGATGTCAACTTCCACCAGAACTGGTAGTCCAGGTCAGTCAGATTCCTCAAGTCTACAATGAGGAGTGGACGTGGATGTCTGATATCTGCCAGGTGTTGAGCAACTTTGAGGAGTCAACACAGATGGTCAGCGGCGATGCCGCCATTATCAGCCTCACCATCCCGCTGCTTTGCCTGTTGAAAAACTCACTGCTCAGCATCAAGTCGGATGCTTTGCGCTTGTCACAAGAGACGGTGGAGGAAGATACGTCGCTTGATAGCCAGAGCACCCTCCGGTCTGTTTCTCAGCGCGTATCGGAGGAGGGGGATGAGGATGAGGAGGAAGAGGAGGAGAATGTCGGCGAGACAGTAGAGGGTACCAGTGCTCAGTCCTTAACTCTTGAGCGTGTATGGGCTGAAGAGGAGGACTTGGAGGAGGAGGAGGAGGAAATGGAGAGTCAGGCCAGTGAGGAGAGGGAATTCTTGCGTGTTGGGACTCTGGCGCACATGGCAGACTTCATGTTAGGCTGCCTATCCCGTGACCCTCGCGTTAGAAGAATTTTTTTCAAACACCGATTACTGGGTGTTCACTCTCCTGGACCCACGGTACAAGCAGAACCTTTCCTTTCCAGTAATGAGAGTGAATAGATATCAACGGCCCTGGTGCAAAGCTGAAACAATTCTTCCCATCTGACGCCGCTAGCGGCAGAGGGCATGGTTCTGTGGGCCAAGTAGCGGGGGAGAGGAGGCGAGCAGGCAGCTTGTCTAGCACTGGCAGGGGAACGCTCTCCAAGGCCTTTGCCAGTTTTATGTCACCCCAGCAAGACACTGTCACCTGTCCCCAGTCTAGGCAGAGTAGGGGGGAGCTGTACAGAAAGATGGTGAGGGAGTACCTAGCTGACCATACCAACGTCCCGTAGCGATCACTCTGTTTCAATACAACTACTGGGTTTCAAAGCTGGACACGTGGTCTGAACTGGCGCTGTACGCCTTGGAGGTGCTGGCCTGCCCTGCCGCTAGCGTGCTGTCAGAGCGGGTATCAGAGCAGCTGGTGGCGTCATCAACCGATAAGCATACAACGCCTGTCCAACTGACAGCGCTGACAGGCTGACGCTTATTAAAATGAACAAAGCATTGATTTCACCGGAATTCAAATCTCCTCCGGGGGAAAGCAGCTAAAGATTAACATTACTTATGTATCAGATTCCTCTTCTCTACTCCTCCTACTCCTCCTCCTCCATGTCATCTTTGCCTAAAGCTGACTAAAAAAAACACATTTTTTAGAGGTCCAACTGGCACTCTTTTACCACAATTTTTCAGGAGGGCCCCCTACAGGCCCTCTCTCCAAACAATTTTTTCCGGATAGCTGCCATATACGGTATTAAACTGAGTAGTATACATAGAACACATACCACACTTGATCTAAACTGAACGTCACTTTTAAAAATACGTCATTTTCCTCTCTTTCTCTCATTTGTCTGGGTTGCAATTAAGCAAACCAAGTCTGGCCTAATCTAATAGTTTCCGTGTATTGCTCCATACTGCACGTCTTTTTCCTCTCTTTCTCTCTCTCCCAACTATTTTTCCGGATAGGTGCCGTACACGGTATTAAACTCAGAAGAATACATACCGTACCGGTTGATGCTACAGTTTTTCCAAATCCATCCGGGTGTTGTCACCACCACACACACTAGCCCAGGGGCACTCCTCTGGCTCTTCCAGGCTCAACCTCCTTCCCCAGCCTGCCCCCCACCTACTGGCCCTTTCTCCAAACAATTTACCCCCGATAGGGGGAACGTATTAGATATTATACTGATTTTTGTTTGTTCCTCTTTTAATTGCCTCCTGACCTGTGATAGGCAGAGCATGGAACCCGTCCCCTTAGCCTGCAGTAGAAAGACACTCCCCTGGCCAGAGCAAGCTCTTTTTCATTTTCTGAGTTCGAAAAATCCATGAATATATGGTCCCAAGATAGGTGCCGTATACGGTATTAAACTCAGAAGAATACATACCGTACCGGTTGATGCTAAAGTTTTTCCAAATCCATCCGGCTGTTGTCACCACCACACACGCTAGCCCAGGGGCACTCCTGTGGCTCTTCCAGCTCAACTCCTTCCCCCAGCCTGCCCCTCACCTACAGGCCCTCTCTCCAAACAATTTACCCGGATAGGGGACGTATTAGATATTGTACTGATTTTTTTTTTTGGTTCTTCTTTTAATTGCCTCCTGACCTGTGATAGGCAGAGCATGGACACGTCCCCTTAGCTGCAGTAGGAAAGACACTCCCTGGCCAGAGCAAGCTCTTTTTCCTTTTCCGTGTTCGAAAAATCCATGAAATATATGGTCCCAAGATAGGGGACGTATGCGATTTTAAACTGAGAAGAATCAATACCACACATGCCCCACTAGGAGAATTTGGGGTAATGGTGGGATTAGGCAGCCTCAGAGGCATCCATGCATGCTGCCCCTGCTGTTTCCTGTCCATTTCCGTGGTGTTTCCATAATTTTCTGAGGTTCCAGGTTTTTCACCCAGTCTTCCCTAGGCAGAGCCTTGGTCCCCTGCAAAAAATGTTCGAGTCTCCCATTGACTTCAATGGGGTTCGTTATTCGAAACAAGCACCCGAGCATCGGGAAAAGTTCGACTCGAATAACGAGCACCCGAGCATTTTAGTGCTCGCTCATCTCTATTATTTACCAATAGAAATTAATGCAGGGCATAATTTATTATAGTCATTTCCCATACAATCTCTGGTTTTGTGCTATCACAGAGTTAATTTTGATATAAGTTGATAGGCAGGAGTATTTCTATAAAGTTTGCTCATTTAGCTATAGTATTTAGAGTACATATAAATGTGTGCTTATTAAGAATATGACTTTCTTTAAACTAACATGAACCTAACTGAAGGAGTTGCAAAAGATCTAATACATCAATTTATCTATATAAGTACTTTGAAATAAAGGGCCTTGTCGCAATAAAGATATTGATCTATATCACTAAGATATGGAGTTAATGTCGGTTATGTGGAGGTCCTATGGTTGTGACTATTGATGAGCAAACTTCTTGAAATTCTATTAAGATTCAATTTGGCCGAAATTCGACCCAAAGCGACAGTACTTCAATCACCTTGAAAAGTCATGGGTGATATTATAGGGTCTCCTAGGACAGCATAAGTAATCTTCAAGTGACAGCAACATATATGACAATGGATATGGTGATAAAGTCTTTTTAAATATAAAATGCATTGCAGAATGTTTTAAAAAGTTTTATAAAAGTAAAAATGGAACTAAATAGTTTTACTTTTTTGTAGCAAATGCTTGCTGGTGTGTATAGATACACACACACACACACACACTGCCTATGGTCATCTGATTCTCCTTCTTCATCTTTCCTGCCTTTTGATCTGGAAAAGGCTGAGGAAAATAAATCAAATAGCCATGTTGTGTTTGTCTCACATTTTAGGAAAATTTGGGTAGAATTAAATTAATTTAGAGTGAATTCTCCCATCTCAATTTGTGACTCACTGTTACAGTAACACTATGGCTAGGAAAGTCCTTTTTGTCATTTTCAAATATTATCTTTTTTTTAGGTACAAATTTTTCTATACAATACTAGCTATGCAGACTTCAAAATATGTCAAGTACAACATGACTAGTCAACATGGCTAGGAATTTCACTAACACAGCTCTCACTCTGTTGTAGCTGTACATTAATTTATACATTGTTATAAAGATCATTTTTGCAAGGCTATCCATACTTTAGATTGATACCATTTTGGGTGACTTTTTGATAAATTTTTCTTCAATTAAAAAAAAAAACAGACATTTTTACAGCAGGCACCGGGCAGCTATGGCATCCACTTCACTTGAGAGAGGGTACCATCTTTAAATGCCCAACTGCCGATGTAACTTTACATTAGGCGGTTGGAAAGGGGGTTAATGCACTTTATCAATAAGTTATTAGCTTAGTGGCTATGAAAGAAGACATGGAGGATGTGGATAAGGGCATGGTGTGGGAACAAGCCCACACACAAACGTGGAGGTGTCAATAGGATCTGGCCTTGTTGCTGTGGCACTGCCTGGCCATGGCTACAAAAAACATTGAACCAGTGGGCTGTGAAAGACATGTACTGTCCATGCCTGTAATAGCCGCTCCAGGTGTCCATGGTGACCTACACCTTGCTGCACAGTGAGAATTGAAATATTAAATAATTTTGCAGAACTTTGCCACCATTACCACTTGGCCAGGTGTTAGTTCAGCTTACGTACAAGCTAATTGCTGGTCTTGAATACTTTTTTAAAGACTACATATTCCATTTTGGGTGTCTCACAATAGGTATAACCATACCATTACTTAAATATTACTTTTGCCTTAACTACCTGTTATCTTTTTAATATGCAACATCTTTCACCCTTTCACTCCCGGAGGTTTTTTCGGTCATGCATTTTCGTTTTGCGCTCCCTGCCTTCAAACAGCCATAACGCTTTTATTTTTCTGTTCACATAGCTGTATGAGGGCTTGTTTTTTGCGGGACAAGTTGTACTTTCCAACGCCACCATTTAATATTGCATATGGTGTAGTGGGAAGCAGGAAAAAAATTCCAAACCGGGTGAAATTGCAAAGAAAACGCTATTCCGCTACAGTTCTACGGGTTTCTTATTTACAGCGTTCGATGTGCATTAAAACTGATCCGTTACTTTCATTCTACTGGTCAGTACGAATCCTGCAATACCTAATATGTATAGTTTTTCCTGCGTTTTCATAGTGATAAAATAATTAGAAAGTTGCCCTTTTTTTTCCTTGTCACATCTTGACCCCTATAACTTTTTGGTATTTATGTGTACAGAGCTGTATGGGGGCTCATTTTTTGCGGGACGATCTGAAGTTTTTATTGATACCATTCTGGGGTGTGTAAGACTTTTTGATCACTTTTTATTTAAATTTTTTTAGAAAAAAAAGCGACAAAAAATGGCAAATCACCATTTGGACGCTTTTTTCTGCCACACAATTCGCCATATTGAAATGTTTTTTTTATATTTTAAAAGTACGGGCGTTTTCGGTCACGGTGATACCCATGATGTCTATATTTATTGTTATTTAGGTATTTATTTTTTAATTATACGGAAAGGGGGGTCATTTGAACTTTTATATCTTTTTTATTTTTTATATATTTTTTTACATTTTTTTTTTAAATTTTTTACTATTTGAAAGCTCAAATATGGGCTTATATATTGTGGCTTTTTTTTTTCTTTATGAGCAATCAGGGATTTTCTAGACTCAGAAATCCAAGAATTGCTCATTTCTTATCCTGGCCTGCCATCTAGTGGCCAGAATAAGAATTGCACTTTGAAAACTGTAATCCTCACCAGCGAGGATTAAAGTTTTCATATGGTGTACAGACACCCCGATTGGCCACACGGGGTGTCTGTACACCACCCGGAAGCGAATGCTTCCGGGTTCAGACGCAACTAGATGCCGTGATCACGTGTGATCACGGCATCTAAACGCCCAGGAAGACGTCGCCGATGGCGGTAAGTAGCGGCAAGTCTCTGCTGTTAGAAACAGCAGAGACTTGCCGACCATGACGCCCGCCGCACTTGCGAACGGGCGCCATGTGCCCGCATCGCCCCAGCGCCATACATGTACGGCGCTGGGCGTGAAGGGGTTAATAACACGGGTATAACAATGTATTAAAGGAAATAGGGAAGGCACTCTATTTTGGAGTCTACAGAGTTTATTCAAATAAGTAAGTATAAAATTAGTAATATAAAAATAAAGATAAAAAGTATTTTTCATACACAATTAAAAATATATACATGTGTTGAGTGGTATAGACAAAAGACCACAAGTAGCACTTTCGGTGGTTTGTCTATAGCTCTCTATCCCTCATATGAACCATACCCATAGCATTGCGTAATCCTTAAATGTCATATAATATAACAGCAAATATAAAAATATATAGAGAGAGTCTTCTTAAGTTGTATGGTGATTTGTGTAGTAAAGTTGCTTGTATAATGAAGGTATAGTCCAATTAGCTTATTGTTGAATAAATGTATTAATAGAGATTGTTCCTGAATGTTTCCTCTTTATTATTGGTGAAAACATAGACTGAGTAAAATCAGCGCACTTTCTCTTCTTATTTCCTATTTAGGATTATTCATTTATTGGTGTCCATATACTACAGTCATGGCCAAAAGTTTTGAGAATGACACAAATATTATATTTTCACATGATCTGCTGCCCTCTGGTTTTTATGTGTGTTTGTCAGATGTTTTTATCACATACAGAAATGTAATTGCAATCATATTATGAGTAACAAAACTTATATTGACAGTTAGAATGAGTTAATGCAGCAAGTCAATATTTGCAGCGTTGACCCTTCTTCTTCAGGACCTCTGCAATTCTCACTGGCATGCTCTCAATCGACTTCTGGACCAAATCCTGACTGATAGCAGTCCATTCTTGCACAATCAATGCTTGCATTTTGTCAGAATTTGTAGGTTTTTGTTTGTCCACCCGTCTCTTGATGATTGACCACAAGTTCTCAATGGGATTAAGATCTGGGGAGTTTCCAGGCCATGGACCCAAAATCTCTATGTTTTGTTCCCTGAGCCATTTAGTTATCACCTTTGTTTTATGGCAAGGTGCTCCATCATGCTGGAAAAGGCATTGTTGATCGCCAAACTGCTCTTGGACGGTTGGGAGAAGTTGCTCTCGGAGGACATTCTGGTACCATTCTTTATTCATGGCTGTGTTTTTAGGCAAGACTGTGAGAGAGCCGATTCCCTTGGCTGAGAAGCAACCCCACACATGAATGGTTTCAGGATGCTTTACAGTTGGCTTGAGACAAGACTGGTGGTAGCGCTCACCTCATCTTCTCCGAATAAGCTGTTTTCCAGATGTCCCAAACAATCGAAAAGGGGATTCATCAGAGAAAATTACTTTACCCCAGTCCTCAGCAGTCCACTCCCTGTACCTTTTGCAGAATATCAGTCTGTCCCTGATGTTTTTTCTGGAGAGAAGTGGCTTCTTTGCTGCCCTCCTTGAGACCAGGCTTTGCTCCAAGAGTTTCCGCCTCACAGTGCGTGCAGATGCACTCACACCTGCCTGCTGCCATTCCTGAGCAAGCTCTGCACTGCTGGTAGCCCGATCCCACAGCTGAAACACTTTTAAGAGACGGTCCTGGCGCTTGCTGGTCTTTCTTGGGCGCCCTGGAGCCTTTTTGGCAACAATGGAACCTCTCTCCCTGAAGTTGTTGACTGAGGTGCAATCTTTCTAGCTGCGATACTCTTCCCCGTTAGGCCATTTTTGTGCAGTGCAATGATGACTACACGTGTTTCTTTAGAGATAACCATGGTTAACAGAAGAGAAACAATGATGCCAAGCACCAGCCTCCTTTTAAAGTGTCCAGTGGTGTCATTCTTACTTAATCATGACAGACTGATCTCCAGCCCTGTCCTCATCAACACCCATACCTGTGTTAATGGAGCAATCACTGAAACGATGTTAGCTGGTCCTTTTAAGGCAGGGCTGCAATGATGTTGAAATGTGTTTTGGGGGATAAAGTACATTTTCTAGACAAATATTGACTTTGCAAGTAATTGCTGTTAAGCTGATCACTCTTTATAACATTCTGGAGTATATGCAAATTGCCATTATAAAAACTGAAGCAGTAGACTTTGTAAAAATTAATATTTGTATCATTCTCAAAACTTTTGGCCATGACTGTAGTATCACGTGTTATCCTATGAGGATTAATATCGGCTCGTGAGGGTTTATACAGACTTGAATGATAGTTACCTGTGGCGTCCTCAGATCACATTCAACATCCCGCACTTTTGGGTTCCATCTATAAGAAGCTATATATCAATCCTCTGGGTTCTATTTATAATACAGTTATATATGCACATTAAAATATTTACATAATTAAAATGTATTATGATGTGGACAATAAATTAACTCATGTGAATATATATGTACATAGATACTATCTGACAATAAGATAATAGATAGAAGAGTAACCAATAGTTTGGCTAATATTTTTGTGATGTTATAAAGAAAATAGCATGAATTTCATAAAAAACGCATGTGTAGAGAAAAAACGCATAGAAAATGCAAACAAAACGCATAGAAAGTGCACAGATTTTACTCAGTCTATGTTTTCACCAATAATAAAGAGGAAACATTCAGGAACAATCTCTATTAATACATTTATTCAACAATAAGCTAATTGGACTATACCTTTTTTTTAATTCCTTTATTTCTTTTATAATTTTATACTATTACATCAGTACGTTTTATCAATACATGATACCTATTACATTATCTCTTCGTACAAATTACATACATTTAAATGCTTATAACCAAATTCTCAACATACATTAATTTCCTTTTAATAACCTCCCCCCCCACCCCACTTCCTCGGCGGTGGAAAAAAGAGGAAAAAAAAAAGGAGAATTAATTATCATATTATATCTTAAAGCATGTTGATGCTCTTTTATATCCATCTTTTTACTTCCTAAATTTCCACAGGGACCAATATTTATTATATTCTCTTTGCCTTGTTTTTGAGTTTTTGACATTCATATGTTCATATCTTTCTATCTTATCTACCAACTTTGTCCATTCACCCATAGTCGGTGGAGAACAAGGACCCCAATGTCTAACTATAATCAATCTACCATAAAATAAGAGCCTGTTAATCAGTTTCTCCTCTGTTTTAACAGCTTCCACTATCCCCCATATAGCGTGGTCTAAAGTAAGCACCAGTGAGACTTTTAGTCTGTTCTCAATAACCTGCCTAATTTCTTGCCAGAAGCTTTGTATCATTGGGCATGACCACAACAAATGAGCCATTGAGGCTTCTTCATTCTTACATTTCCAACATTTAGGACTATCTGCATATACAATTTTATATAATAGCTGGGGGGAATAGTATACTTTAAAAACAATCTTCATTTGGATCAGGCGATGTGCAGGATTATCTACAGTCCGTCCAATATTACACAAGGCTCTATCTGTCTGATCCAAATTAACAGTTTCTCCCTCCCATTTTTTTTTTAAATAAATGATAATGCTTCATTCCATTCTTCTTCAATCAGTACTTTATACACTAGTGAAAGTATTTTCTTATTATTCTTCCCTTTATTAATTACCTCTACCACCTCATGTGTATTCAGGTGAAAAATTACTTTATTTTCCGTAGCCCTATAGGCATTATAAACCTGTAAGTAATAAAACTTGTGCTTTTCCTGTAACCAATATTCCTGTTTAAGTGTATCAAAAGATTTAATTTCTCCTTGAACAAACAATTGGTGAATTAACTGTATATTCCTATTTATCCAAAACTTATAATTTGCTATTTTACAGAATTCCTGCAAATTATGATTTTCCCATATAGGGGTGCTTTTAATACTCCCGTTCATCTTACAAATCTTTTTTATTTTAGCCCATACCTTACTATATAACAAACAATAGGTGGATTTATTTGAAAGTGCATCTTGCCACCCCTTTTCCAATACTTTCAGGATATCTATTTCCCCCTCCTTTCCCATAAGGGAAGTCATTACCTCATTATTCTGCCATCTAATAAGATTCTTCAATTGGACAGCCAAATAATATTTCCTACAATTTGGGACCCCCATTCCCCCCTTTTCTCTAGGAATGGAAATGTATTTATACTTAAGACAAATCCTCTTCTTCCCCCAAATTAATCTATTTAGTTCAATCTCAATTACTCCATAACCATTTTTCTTGAACATCTATTGGCATAACATTCCATAGATATAATATCTGTAGGAGGACTATCATCTTTATAAGTGCCATGCGATCAGCCATTGAGACGGGTAGATCTAACCAGACCCTAGCTTTACCCTTTAATTTATTTACAAACGGCTTTATATTTCAGTTTGCAAAATCTTGGGGTTTACTACTAATCCTTATGCCCAGGTACTCTATACAATCCCCCTCTCCGACAACTCTCACCTCCGCTTCCACCCCACTACTTTCCTGGTCTAATAACATCATAGCTGACTTACTCCAATTTATTTTTAATCCAGATACTTTCCCATATTCATTCACCATCTTCATAATCGTTGGCAAGGCCCTCAACAGATCCCTTATAAATAACATCATATCATCGGCATAAAGGATTATTTTTTCCTGCTTCCCTTTAAGCCCAAATCCATCTACCTCTCTGCACTGTCTCAACATTATATCAAGTGGTTCGATGTAGAGAACATACATAAGAGGTGATAGTGGGCATCCTTGTCTTGTGTCCCGTTGGATTTCAAAGCTCTGCGACACATTCCCATTTACTCTGATATTTGCTTTAGGGCCATTATACAGCATTTTTGTCCAGTTAATAAATCTCTCCCCCAGATGGAATCTCTTCATGACCTCACACAGAAAACCCCACTCCACCCTGTCAAACGCCTTCATCGCGTCTAATGACAGGATGGAGCGGGATCCCTGAACTTCCTTCTGAAGATTTGCAAACACCCTGTTGATATTATTGAATACTGAGTGTCCGGGTACAAATCCACTCTGGTCCCGACTGATCAGATCACCCATCTCTCTGGACAACCGCATGGCCAACCCTTTGGATATAATTTTAAAGTCCGCATTCAATAACGAAATCGGTCTATATGATTCCACTGATGTTTTATCCTTACCTTTTTTGGGATAAGAATGATCTGGGCTTCTCTCATCGAGGGAGGCAGACGCCCTTTTCCACAGGATTCATACCCTTAATATCCATACCCTTAATAATTCTGACAATAGTGATTTTCTAAATACTTTATAAACCTCAAATGGCAAACCATTCCCTTCGGTTTTGTGTTACATTGCCATTTCTATCCTTTATGGCCAATATGTCACTATTATCGTTTTGATTTCTCAACATATTTGCAAAGAATTTATTAGGTTTGCATCCCTCGGTGAAATATCGATAACCCGAAAGAAAAACCCTGATTTTGGGCCTTACTCAAATAAAACTGTTCTAGTTTTCCTTGTTTTTCCTTCAGTACATTTAAATTAGCCAATGAGGGATCACAACTAAAATGCTTCTCACTAACTCTTACCTCCTCTTTATTTTTTTCCTCTTCTTCCCTAAACCTTTTCTTTTTATAACTAACTTCTTTAAACAGTACACCCCTCAAATAGGCCTTCAAAGCGTCCCAAACCATATGAATATCTGATGTATCATAGTTGAGATCCCAGAACATATTTATCCGCTCTTCAATTCCTTCCAAATTATCTATCAGTGACAGCCAGTGTGGATTAAATCTAAACTGTCTTATAGTTTGTTTCCCTATGGCCATTAAATCCAGATCTAATATCACAGCTACATGGTCTGAAATAGAGCGAACTTCATATTTAATTTTTTTAACCAATCTTAAAGCACCCAAATTACCCAAGGCAAAATCTATACTCTATCACAGCCACAGTCCATCACGCAGTTAAAGTCGCCCATTACATACATTGGTAAGGTTTCATGACCCACAGTAAACTGTACCAATATATTCAAAACCTCTACAGAAAATGGTGGGGGGAGGTAGACAAAAGCAAGTATCAATTCGGTGTCCAACCATCTCGCATGTATAAATACAAATCTACCCCTACTTTCCACCTCCCCCTCAGTATGTTAAAGAGTAGACTCTTATGGACAAAGATAGATATGCCAGCAGAGTAAGATGTAAAGACTGCATGAACTTCAGTCTTTGCCCAGTTTTTCCTAATCTTATACAAAGTCTCCTTGGTACTATGGGTCTCCATAAGGCATACTACTGCAGGGAGATAGTTTTTAATCTGACTGAACACCACAAGCCTTTTCTCTCTCTCCCCTAACCCTCTGACATTCCAAAAAAAAATCTTAGACATACTTTAAATTAAAAAAAAAAAAACAAAAAAAAAAAACACTTCCATCGCTGAGGACCCCTCCCCCTTTCCCCCTTAGCATCTCCTATTCCGGAGATCCTTTCCTATTGGCTAATCACCGAAGGCCTCCTTCCTCCCCCATCCTTTGACCAATGATCAACAGTACCTAATAGGTGCTCCTACATCATATAATTACTACAGTCTCCTATAAAACATTAACTATTCAATGTCCTTCTCCCTCTAACCATCTAATGGCATCTTCAGTTGTATTAAAAAAAAGCGTATTATTATGATAAATTACCCTCAGCCTAGCTGGAAATAATAATGAGAAGGAGATTTCTGCTTTCCTAAGTCTTTTTTTAACCTCTCTAAATGTTGATCTTTGTTTCTGTGTCTCCCTAGAGAAGTCAGGGTACATTGCAATTTTGACCCCATTATGTTCAAAGTCATCTCTTTCCCTAGATATCTTTAATATAATATCTCTATCTATTGAAGAGAGGAGTTTGAACAATATAGTTTGGGGATGGGATCCTGGGATCGGTTTCTTGCTTGGGATTCGATGAGTCCTCTCTATCACAAAAAATGGAGATAAGTTTTTTTCCCCTACGTTTGTTTTGATCCATGTTGTAAGAAATGTTATCAGGTTCCCATCACCCACCTCTTCAGACATACCAATTAATTTTATGTTGTTTCGCCTAGACCTATCTTCTAGGTCTTATATTTTATTGTTTATCCAACCATTATCCGATCTTAGTTCATCCACTTTTTTCCCATGTTTAGCTACTTCCACCTCCAAGGGCGATATCTTAGTTTATTCCCCATCTGTGCATTAAGAGACTCCAGACCTGTATTAGACCTCTGAACCTCTAACAAAATCGGATCCAGAACTGTACAGTTTGTGTTTGTCTCAGAGAGACGTCTAATTGGGAGTTGTTCATGTTCTAGGACCTCAAAACGTGACCCCAGGCTCTGCCTGGATATCCCCCCACTCTGTCTATCCTTAGAGCTTTTAATTTTGGAGACGCCTCCTGAGGATTTAAAATATTTATCCATTTTATTAGAAGCTGTATTATCCTTAGGAGATGGGACTGGAGTAATAATTTTTTTGGGTGGCATATTTTCCCCTCCCTTGTCTTACTTTCAAATAACAATCTTATCTTTATCTCCTTAACCACAAGTTAGTATTTCAGCCACATATATATTAAAATAGCTCACATAAACTTCAAAGACCATATATGGTTCCACCAATCCCACTCGGTTTCCCGTAAGCCTTTTAGACCTGCATATTATAGTATGTAGATGATACTCATAAATGATTATGCCTCCAGAGCACAACCTTTCCACTATCCCATCCAATATATACAGTCTCAACAAGCAAAATCATAATAAACATGCAAGCACTGATCCAAAGCGTATTTTCAATGCCCCCCAACTATTATAAACTAATCCGGCTTAGTCTGCTATCTGGAGTATCAGATTTTAGATCCAAGTAAACACCTTTTCAGTGCTTCTTTTATAAAACTGCTTAAAATAAAATCGAACTGGCCTTAACATCTATACCCCAGTAAGTCCGTTTCTCTGTCATTCACTTTGAGTAGCTCTGTTATCCTTGACACCGGTTCAGACGGTAGACGATTTAACTTATCAACACCGCATCTGATGACAAATAATATTCTTTTGAGGACTTTACATAACTCGGAGCCCTGAATGTATGGGGCTTGCTGACTGGAGAATAAATTGCCATCTCATCCAGATCAAGCCCAGCTGAGGAGGACACGGTAAACATGAAATAGGCAGTCCACAGTCCAGACAGGGGTATGTTCCAGGTTTCACTGATGCCAGCGGGGCTTATACCTCAAATTTCCAGAGGGACTCTAGGGCCGTTCCAGGGGGGATCCGAGGGAAGTTCTCTGCAAGGCAGAATGGCGAGACTGGGTAGTGCGCCACTTCCTCTTTCATAGAGACGCGGTGAACGCCGAGGCCAGCGAAGGGAGTGACTTCCTTTATCCATGCGAGAGCTCCGGATACCTCCGCGGACCGGCCGGATCTTCTTTCAGCTCCCCCGCTCGCGACCACCCGAGCGGGAGGGCCACCACCGACGCAGCGACATCCCAGACGTCCATCGATCCCCTCCATCATCTCCTCCCAAAGGCACACCACCAAGCCGCCCGACCATCGCTCCGGGTCCCCGACACACCTCCTCGACAGTCACACCATCCGGAGTAGGACATTCCATCCAGCATTAGGCCATAGTCCACCAGAGCAACCGCATCTAGGGAGGAGGTCAGATTCAGGGCCTTCCGCATTGCGGCCTTACGTCATACCACTAGCCACACCCCATTGGACTATACCTTCATTATACAAGAAACTTTACTACACAAATCACCATACAACTTAAGAAGACTCTCTCTATATATTTTTATATTTGCTGTTATATTATATGACGTTTGAGGATTACGCAATGCTATGGGTATGGTTCATATGTGGGATAGAGAGCCATAGATAAACCACCGAAAGTGCTACTTGTGGTCTTTTGTCTATACCACTCAACACGTGTATATATTTTTAATTGTGCATGAAAAATACTTTTTATCTTTATTTTTATATTACTAATTTTATACTTACTTATTTGAATAAACTCTGTAGACTCCAAAATAGAGTGCCTGCCCTATTTCCTTGAATACTTTAGACAACACATGATTGGGTGAATCATTTCAGGACAGAGCACCTGAATCCATACAAATCAGTGGGTGAGCCATCTTATCTATATAGAATTGGGTATAACAATGGCATTTTTACTGTAAAATGCTTTTTGCTATAACTACCCATTATCTTGCAGAAATATGCAATGTTTAAGAAAATAGTTATAACAATGGCGTTATTGCAGTAAATTTTTTCTTTCTATAACTGAAAGTAATCTGATATGTTTAATAATATGGGTATAATGCACTGAACTGGTTTTTAGAATGTACAATTGCTTAGCATTTTTCGCAGAATGCTATTGGAGTACTGACAATAAGCCTACGAACTTAAGAAACTTGAGTTTGTTTTTTAAGTTTGCTGGCTGCTCATATACAGAAAAAATATGTTTCAGTTCTTGCAAGTGGTTTAGTAAAGCAGTACTAACTGCCAACAGCAGCTGTAGTAAAGACACAACTGACTATTTGACTATCTCAAAGCATTCCCTGATCCCATTTAAGTAAATTTACCCAATTATATATCACTATTCTCTCTTTATTGTATTCATAGGCTGGTGTCTGCAATTGTTTTTTGGTCAGACACTGCCACAAGACACCTTTCCAGGTCAGAAGCTGAACAGAATGGCGTTCTTTGTTTCAGCAAAGGACCTTTCCTGAATTCTGCTCCTTATTTGGCTGATCAGGCTGTCTGCCAGCCTCTGAGCCAATCAGGGCAAGTTCTCCCCTACTTGTTCCTGGGGTCATTTGATCCTCCATTGTCTTCGTCCCTCATAATTTTCCATGTCAATATTAACAGTAAAATGGCATTAGGCACTGTTTTTACACAATAGTCTGAAGCAAAATGCAAAACTTGGGATTCATTTGGCAATGACTTTTTGTGAAATTCGTAACAAATACAATTAGTTTAGAATTGATTAACTCATTTCTAACCTGCACCCATGATTCAAACTTTTTTATAAGTTTCATGCGATTCAACATTCAAAATACTTCCAAATTGCATAAATTTGTTTTAAAAATCCTTAAATAGAATCCCTAATTGATGTTAAAATGAGCACAAGCTGTAAATGTATACCTATCAAGAGTCAATCACTTCTGAGTGTATGAGAGCAAAATATATGCCACTGGCTACAGCAAGGATATTGTGCCAAAGCAGATAAATATAGTGAACACTTTTACAAGGCTAAGCCCTTAAGTGAAAAAGTGTGTGTGGGGTGCCTATGTGATTGCACTGTAGCTAGCAATACAGATTGTTGGGTCGCAGGGGACCTTACACGGTGCTGGGGAGACAATTTCATATATGCAAGATGTACGACACACTTTTAGGCACAGTGGCCCACTCCAATAACTGATTTTAAACACAATTATCTACATTAACTAATATGATTGTATCTACAGTGTACATTAAATGTGTCACAATATGATGCATTTCTGGAGCCCATTGGCTTAGACATACTTATGAAGTAAATGCACCATAAAGGAGAACATGGCTTAGTATAACTTTGAGTATGATAACTTGCTATAACACCTATTCACATACAGCCAATTAGTAAGTGTTGCTATGACAACTTGCTCTAAAAGTGTGCCAAAATTCTGGCACAAAATTGTGTTGTAAAGTAATTCAACAACAAGTTGTTATCAAGTAGCAAAAGTGTCTAGCCATTCACAAAATTTGGTGCATCTTTAGATTGTGTAGTGTAAATTTACACTGTCTACATTTTATATAGGATTAGTAAAGCTGCATTTTATGTCACGTTCTAGGCATAATAACATAAGTAAATATAGTTAATTCTTCTTTTTCTGATAAGATAAAAAAGTCCAGTTCTAAGAATTCATAAAATGAAAGACCTTTATTGGATCCTCTGGATCAAAATAAAATAGTCCATCAACATAGCCATGTCATGAGTAAAATCCAAAATGCTTTGGCTACTTTGATTTCCTGTGTTATTCTGACCCAGATGATCCAATGATGGTCTTTCATTTTATGGATTTGTATAGCTGGACTTTTTTTATCATTGTTCTGGTGCTACCTTAGGGTGATGGTGCTCTCCACCCCGCCATTAGGTGAGCTGTGACTTTGCTGCAATTCTTTTTCTAGCTAATTTTTACCTTCTTATATGCAATCCAATCAAAAACTCGATCAATATCAGTAGCCTTCAGAACTTCTTGTGAAACCGGATGTGAACTGGCCAATCCATCTAAAAGCATCACTTCATGCAACACATCTGTCAAAAACCTTTGTTTTTCCTAAAAATAAAAAAAGTGTTTTATTAGTTAATATTAGCAATTTTATATTTTTTTCATCATTTGTCTGTTTTTTTCACAAAACATGCTGTTTGATAGTAAAACTCTTCCTATAGCATCATATTGAGCTATATAAACCAAATTAATGATTTTTGGCTAAGGGGGGTACTGTTTTCATTGAAGCTACATATTGGTGTAAGGTGACCATTTTTTAGGATATGCCCCGTGGGAAAAAGTATGCAAATTAGATTATAGCATCAGCCAAACCAGTGAATCCTATCCGTAGACAGGTTTTGAGGTTCTTGCCCTCAGTAATACTGATGAGGTACAAAAACCCAATACAGCTCTACTGATGGGTGTCTGTGGTTATAATCTAGTTTTACATAAACATATAGTTCATATGCAGTTTATGTAAGGGTGTTTTTAACAAAAATTACTGCACAAAATATGACATAGACTAGTAATATATTTTATAATAGTGGTCAATCAACTTTGGGTGGTCTTCCTGTTGCCTAGGTAATTGTAATCGAAGTTGGGGACACATTTTCAACTTGTAGGACTATATATCATTAAATATTTTGCCCTTATTATGAGCTCTTAGAGAAGGGTTGACATCACATTTCTGCCATCCATTTAATATCCACACTGGGAAAAAAAGATGCAAAAGCATTGCACACCACACATTTCTATCCTGCAGAATGGAGTAAAAAAAAGTATTAGACCTCTATAATGACTGATGCCACTCTGAGGCATTGAGGTATATGTTAAAGTATACGTTTTTTGTATATGTTAAACAGATGGCAAAAACCTGATGTGAACATAATCTTAGATATAAAGTAAAGATATAGAATCTTCTCCTGCTTACCAAAACCACAAGGATCGCCTTAATAAAAGTGGTGACTTGAAGAATGGGATACGTTGGAAGCAGATCTGTTCTCAAAATAACCTTCACAGGTATATAAACTATATAACACAATCTGTTATGATTTTTGTTCACTGCGTCTTCACTTTCTACTTTTGTTTGTCACAAAGATTTATTGGGTTGCAGCACCCTTCCAGGTACCCCCCTAAAGGTCTAGGGGAGTGGTGGTGGCCATCCTGGTTCCTCACCCCCTGCAAAACCCCTTGGGCTCTCCCGCTGGGGAGATCCCAGACATTGTAGTCGAACTCCGTGCCGACACCCTCGGTGGCAGCCTAGGTAAAGGCCAGAGCACAGATTTTGCGTACTCTCGGCTTTGGCTTGTGTTCAGCAGCTCCATTGTATAATGATGACTCCCTGCCTATCTGCTGCTGATTCATAAGGGAAAAAACCTGTGAATCAGAGGTAAGTGGGCGGGGAGAGCTGTGAGATCATGAATACTGGCAATGATTAGCATGTGCTGGAACTGTTAGAAGAACCTAGCAACATAAAACTGGTGACAGAGTCCCTTTAATGGGGAGTTTCATACTTTTGTGTGGTTTTTGATAAGAAAAGGTTTAAAAAAAGAAAAAATTGTGAACAACTAGCTAAATAATTTGCTGTATTTTTGTATAATCCACATTTATCTGAGGTGCCTGATTTTCACATAATTGATCAGAGTTAAAAGCTGTCATTAGAGACAGAAAATGCTTTTATAGCTAAACTATTAAGGTACTATAAAGACATGACAAAGATAAAGCAGAGCTTCTTGTAAAGAAAATACTATATTAAAGTATATAAGCCATATGTATATATAATAACATTTTGTAATCTCTTACAATATACAGTAAATTATACAGCAAACCCAGGCAAATTCAACCATTTTTGACAGCTCATCATTTTTACAGAAACTAATGCAGAAACTTAATTGTGATTTCAGCAAGTTCCCTGCTGTCATTAAAGTCATACATTTTATGAAGAGAGATATTTCTATTTTTGAAGCATAATGAATACTCCATCTCAGTAACTCAACATCACCTAAACTAGGGATCCCAAACATCCAGTCTGCCGGCCGCATGCAGCCCGTGAGGCAATTATATGCAGTCCTTGTTACCTCAAGGGGGAAGGGGTTCTATTAACTAATAAGCACATTCTTTGTGGAAACGCTCATTAGTGCAGAAAAGGAGGCCCAAAGAGTGGTGAGTATGGGACTGCTAGCACTGTGCTGTCAATACTGGCATCACCACTCATTGGTCCTCATCTCCTGGTGCTGGTGCTGCCCTGTATCCTGACATAGTACAGCTTAATGAAGTAGTGCATGTAGTCACATAGTAATTTCTGAACCTGTGTGACATCAGGAAAACTGGTGCCAGGGCACAGTGCCACAGTGGTGGCAATGCCTAGAGGAGGAGAGGTGAATATTTTTATGTCTGCCCTGAGGTTTGCATTTAGGGGATGAAGGTGTTGGCTATTGCTGATATTTAGTCTGTATTAATTTTGGGGTCTGATTTGGAGGTTTATATTAATTTTCGGATCTAGAGATCTGTATTCATTTTTTGGTCTGTCTGAAGGTCTGTATTAGAGGGGTTGCCTGGTCTTGGGACCAACAACCCATGTGGTCCTAAATATAATGCTCCTGAGACATACAGTAGCTATTTATTTATTTAAACAGGCAGGGGTAGTTTGATGAGTGAACAATTACTTGTTCATATAATAAAGCCAATGTTAAAACATAGTGAAAAATTATAGTTAATTGAATAATGAACTCAAACCAAGTTGAAAAGATATGTCCCATCAATTCTCCACCCATTATGATTGAGTTTTTCAGTGTCTCATGATTTATGCTTTTTTTTAGTTTTTTTTAATGGAAGCTTAGTTTGTCATCACTATTCCCTTTGATGTCATTCACGTATTTATATATTCTTCATTTTAATACAATCAAATACAGAAGCTAATGCCTTAAAAGAAATGTGCCACCAACATTTTTTCAGCCAGTTAAAACCAGATAGGAACATACTATACTTTTTTCTAATCTCTTTTTATGTTCTCATTATTGATTTTTATTCTATTTCCTGAACATGATTATGTGGTCTGCAATTTTGAATATAAAGCCACTTTCACACTAGCGGCAGCACGGATTCCGGATCCGTGCTGCCGCAGGTGCAAGTGTGGGGCCGGAACTGCACTCCGGCCCCATATACTTCTTGAGGAGGAGGGGGACCTCACAAAATGTGAGGCATGCACAGGTTGGGGGTTACCTGTCCCAGCAGCGTTCGGCATCCAGAAAGCAGCCGAGCTCTGTCATCTGTCCCTGCGTGGCTAGGAGGTCTCAGCCTGGCTCTGGGTTTCCTGCTGCATAGCGGCCCCTGCTGGACTGGAGGTAAAGTGCAGGGTAATGGATCCGTAATGAACTCCATTGAAAGTCAATGGAGGACGGATCCGTTTACTGGTGTGTCACACCAACCGGATCCGTCCCCATTGACTTGTATTGGGGGTCATTCCAGATCCGTCTTGGTGTGGATAACCAGTACAGAGAGCAAACTGCAGCACATTGCGGTTTGCTCTCTGGTCTAAAGATGGAATGGAATGCTTTAAAGAGCATTCCGTGCTCTTCAGTTCAGTTTTGTCCCCATTGACAATGAATGGGGACAAAACTGAAGCGTTTTATTCCGGTATTGAGCCCCTATGACGGAGCTCAATACCGCAATATATAAACGCTAATGTGAAAGTAGCCTAAGAAAGTTGCTTTATAGCAGTCCCATGGGCCATAAACAATGGACTGAGAGGACCCTACTGACTTCTATGAGAGAGTTTTCTCATGCTCTGTGCAGAGCTCATTGTAACTTATCTTATCTGTCATTCTAATCCTGCCTATAATGATATCACCTCTATGTATAGATAAACAAGTAACTGCAGTAAAGTGATCTGTACAGACCAAGAAGCGGGCTTATTATTAGGCTTAGTGGCCACTGCAAAAAAAAATGGCATAATTTTATGGTTTTTGTTTAAATATGGATAGTGGCTTGGAAAACTAAAAATAACCACACATTAAAAAAATGGTAAAAGTTAAAACATGATTTAAACAATGTCATTTCTTTGATGACACATTCCCTTTAAACTTAAGCACTGGTGTGACAGAGATCAGCATTTACTATTGAATAATAGTTGCATAGCATATCATATGCTTCAGAGAAACATCCTCATTAGCTACATGGCATAGTATTCAGCGTGACATTTTTAGGCTGCTCTCTTTATACATCTATTGTGATGAAAAGTCTATCTAGTCTAATTATTTGCTTTCTTTGCTGCCCTGATACCTATAAGCCTCTTTTTGTGTAGGGAACCTGGATGTCAGGTATCTGTTTGATACCCATCTTGCAATGAATAGAGATGAGATAATAAATGTGTTTGGGAATGTTACTATAATTGACTAAAAATACCACATGGTATGACTGAGAACTGATTTTATAAGAATATTTGAGTTCTGCTTTAGTTATTTTAGCTACAATATGAGTAAAAAATTCAAAGTAAAACCATCTATCAACATTATACTTTTTATGTAAAGAGAATTAACGGTGATCTGATCATGCTCTGCATGAAGGAGGAGGAGGTGAGCTATCATCATGGCCTATTTATTATACTTTATTTGCATTTATAATGGAGTTGCTTTCTTTCCTTTTAACTTAGTCTACTAATGATAATAGATTGTTGATCCTGTCCTAATGTTCATAGTAAAAGCTGAAAAGTGATCTCTCAAGAATGTTAGAAATCAATATGCAGGCTAATAACTGGAATATTTAAGGATTTTGTGATCATGACATTGCAAAACCCATTATTTTTAACTTACTGGAACAATAGTTTTTGTTTTTTTCCACTACATTGGATTTAAGAATGGGAGAACATGTGGCTGATATGGCAGATAACTTTTAATATTAAAAAAATCAGTCTATAGGAAATTCATGAATTAGTTGTAGTGTTATACGTTTAGCATATTCTAATAAAAAGCCTTTATTGACTTACCATATTTCTCATTTTATAAGAAAAATGGGAGGGAAAATGGCAATGCCTTACAAAGCAAATACCATGGAAGTGCTCATTAGTACAATAGGACCTAGACAGGGCCGCACTGCTCATGAGCCCAAGTGAGGTGGCTGCCTCAGGCGGCGCCATCTAGGGGAAAGGTGGGGGCGGCAAATATGTAGAAGTCCTTCAGGCTGACAGCGCAGCATTATATGCGCTGTAACAGCCTATTAAAAGCAGTCTGTGGCTGCATTTTACATATTACATGGCATCCAGGCTTCACAGCAGCGTGGCGTTCCGTGGCGTTCAGTACTGTACTAGTGTGCAGCACACCTGCGCTGCCGCTCTGTCACTCACTGATGCGATCCTGTTGCCTGCCTAGTATGTCCGCTGCTTTGAGGAGCAGGGCGAGCGGCACCTGTCCTGAACTGCCTATTCAGTTCCCCATCTGTGGCTGTGCTGTCTCTACCTCCACGCTCCACAGGAGGCAGAGCAGGCTTCCTAGTTCCTGCTCTCTTCCCTCCTTCACAGCCCTGACTCTATCAGCAGTGGTGTGAAGGAGGAGGTCAGACAGCAGGAACTAGCTGGTATCTGTATATGGACTCCTCTTCTAACAAGTGGGGCTAGAACAGAGCCCAACCCCCACTCTCTGATAACTCCTCATGTTCAGTGTGCAACAGTGAGATGTCTGCTGCTGCTGGCTGTAAGTGTAACTGCCCCCCACTCCTGCCCACATCCCCATGTAAGTAGTAACTGCCCCCCCATCCCACATCCCCATGTAAATAGTAACTGCCCCCCTTCCCACATCCCCATGTAAGTAGTAACTGCCCCCACTCCTTCCCACATCCCGATATAAGTAGTAACTGCCCACCACTCCTTCCCACATCCCCATGTAAGTAGTAACTGCCCACCACTCCTTCCCACATCCCCATGTAAGTAGTAACTGCCCCCCTTCCCACATCCCCATGTAAGTAGTAACTGCCCCCCCTTCCCACATCCCCATGTAAGTAATAACTGCTCCCATCCCTTCCCACATCCCCATGTTAGCAGTAACTGCCCCCACCCTTCTCTCCCTTTGTCTTTAACATTCATATCCTTAACCACATGTAGGTGTTGTATAAGGGGCCGTTCAGATGGCCGTGGTATTGCGTATCTGCAAAAATGTGGATCCATGGATGGATCCACGGAATTTGCAGAACACACGGCCTGGCACCCCATTAGAAATGCCTATTTTTGTCCGCTATTGCGGACAAGAATAGGACATGTTCTATTTTTTCTTGCGGAGACGCAGCTCGGAAAGATCGCATGCCGGCAATTTAAGTGAACGGGAACGCATCTATTCCGCAAAATTGCGGAATAGATGCGGACCTGTTCACACGGTCGTGTGAACGTGCCCTAAAGCTATAATTGTCAGCCCATTTGACTCCATTTGTTGGTTTTGCTGGGTGTCTCATGTGAAAGATGCGGCCATGGTATGGACTGTATTGTATGAGAGGCTTTAGGGGCACAGTAAACAAACAATTCAATCCAGAGGTCTGTGGGAGTCTCAGTGGAGGAACCATTTGGATTGACATTAGTTAAACTAAACTAAAAGTGGTTGGTGGAGACTACCAGAAGTAAAGTCAAGACAGGATCACTATGGGGGAGATTTATCATTCTTCCCTAAGCCATGGACTTGGTGTCCCACACATCCCCCACGGCCCAGTCCATTCAACATAGCCAGAGTGGCTTACACAAGATTGGGGTTTGATAAGACCCCCCATGTGGCCTCACACAGAGCCTGCATCTCACTGCTAGTAATCGGACAGAGGAGGAGGGGAGAGTTTGCAGACAGTGTCCTGTGGACCCCCCAAGGCTGCTGATTACCAGGGATGTCCAGCCATCTGTAGGAATGGTAAGTGTTATGTGTGTGTTATATGTGAGAATGTATGTGCATATATCTGTTGTGTCGTGTGTGTATGTGTAATATCTATGACAGAGTTTATAATTAGTGTTGAGCGAACGTGCGTTATAACTTTGGCTTCCAAGGTTTGGGCTATCGGAACCCAAACCATAACAGAATTCTATGACACCATGCACCATGGAAGCCTAATGGAGGCATCCCGTACTGCATTCTGTCATAATAGAAGTCTATGGCTATAGTGCATGCCATCATAGAATTCCATTATGGTCTGTGGTAGCGGAATCCATAGCGGGATTCTCTGATAACCCGAACCTTGGACGCCGAACTTAAAACACAATTCTCTCAACGCTATTTAATAATATATACTGTATATAATATGTGTATATATTGTATATAATATCAAGCTTACTTATGAACATATTGCGTGGCTCTGACAGTCTTGCGCCTGCGCAGCTGCACTAAGTACAGTAGCTGTGCAAACGCTGAGGCTCTACTTAAAGGGGTTTTCTGTGATTGTACTACTGATGACCTATCCTCAGGATAGATCATCAGTATCTGATCGGTGGTGGTCTGACACCCGGGACCCCCGCCGGACAGGTGTTTGAGAAGGCACCGGAGCTCCCATGAGCGCCATGGCCTTCTCGTAGCTTTTCCTAGGCCCGTGACGTTCATCGGTCACGTGGCCTAGGAGCCGCTCAGCCCCATTCAAGTGGGATTGGGACTGAGCACAATACCAATCACAGCTACTATACAATGTACGGCACTGTGCTGTGCTTGGTGAGCTGGCAGAAGGTACAGTGCTCAGGTACAGACCCGCAGCTATCCTGAGGATAGGTCATCAGTAGTTAACTCCCGGAAAAACCCTTTAAGGAACAGCAACTGTTCATCTCTTGCACTGGTATATATTTATATGTGAGGTATATATAGTGGGCTACTTGCCTTTCATACTATTTTTTAATAGGGGGAACCCAATTAAATTTTGGGCAGCGGAAGGGCAATGGGCAATGAGCTCTTTCATTGTGGCAAAGGGTTTAGGTTAAGAAATTGGCATGGGGGGGCGCCATTTTAGTTTTCGTCTCAGGCAGCAGAAAGGCTAAGTGAACCCCTGGACCTAGAAGTGGTGAGTATAGTGCTGCTGGCACTGGTATTACTCACTGTTCCCTGGTCTTCTCCGAGCACAGTTACCTTTCACTGTGTGATATCAGGTCACAGTGCAGAGCAGCAGGAAGATCTCCTGAGTGGCAGCGCTGTCTGGAGCAGGAGAGGTAAGATGTTTTATTTTATTTTTATTTTTTTTTCTGATCTGAGGTTTGACGAAGTTTGGGTCTGATTGGAGGTCTGGTGAAGATTGCAGTTCTGATCTGAGGTTTAATGATTGTGGGGTCTGATAAAGATTGCGAGCCTGATGTGTGGGTAACATGAAGATTGGTGGTTGGATATGAGGTTTGATGAAGATTGGGGGTCTGATGAAGAATAGGAGTCTGATTTGGGGTTTTTATGAAAGTTCTGGATCTGATCTAAGGTCTGATGGAGATTCGGTCTGAAGAGGATGAAGATATTCTTTTTCTTATTTTTCCTCCTTTAAAACCTAGGTGTATATTATTGTTACATATGGGGTGAAAATGAACTTAACACACTTTTCAAGATGACATTCTACTGATGGTCAAGAGTTATCCATTTATATCTTATTCATAAGAGGAGCAATTACATTATAATTCAAAATGTGCTATCTTGAAAGATGAGCAAGAGTAATATTTAAACTTTGGTAAATTAAACAGGTTCACCTGAAATATGCACAGATGATGTGTCAGCTAATAATGAATTGTTATGTTTTTTTAGTAAAGTCTATTAATTATAAATCATTAATATACTTAAAGTGAAGAAAGTCATACGAAATGTCACAAATCAATTCTCACATAAGGAGAGCTTCGACACAATTTCAGATAATTTTTTACTCAAGGTTGTTCAGGTTGTTTAACATACCATAATTTATGTTTATACTTTTCCACTGAACGTATTCTTTTTTTGCAAAATGTAATGTAATACATAGAATTAGGTACTGTCACATCTGCGTTTTTGCTGGATCCATTATGGATAAGCAAAAACGCCTCTGTCAGGATAATACAACCAGCTGCATCTGTTATGAACAGATCCGGTTATATTATCTCTAAAATAGCCATGACGAATTGGCCACTAATGGCATTGTAAATCAGTGGGTGCCAGATCCATTTTATTTTGAGTCCGAGAAAACGGATCTGGCACCATTGATTTTGTTTTTTGCCAGATCTGTCTTTGTCCGAATCCAATGGCACACTGAAAAACACTGCTTAAATTAGATACCATGTTCTGTCTGAATTAAAGACAATCTGTCAGGCTTCAGCAGGGAGAAACATACTGCTAAGCTCTTCCTCCGGTGATGCGACAGCGTCATTAGCAACTACTGTAGATACAATGATCTTTCTCCCCACAGTGAGTGTGTGCTGGAGGACACTAGTAGTGGGCTGATTGTTTAACTGATCTATTACTGTGTCTGCTGTTCTGACTAATGGAGCACCGAGTCCTGGACCTATCAGGTTCTTATCCAGGGACTTGGTGCTGTATTTAAACCCCTGCTGACAATACATCCTTGCCGGTTATAGGTTTTCCTTGATGTGCTCCAGTTGCTATTTTGTGTTTTGGATTGCTGCCATTCGATTTTACTTCTGTTTGACTTGGACCTCTCTCTCTGCTCTGTAATTTGGTACTGTATTGACCTCCCGGCTTTTACCTTTTCCTGCACAACCTTTGTCTGTGTGCTTTTCTGTTCTGGCTTCCAGTTATGTGAACAGGTCTCGCAGTTTTTACCGTGGGTGGTTGGTTTGACTCCCTGCACTTACCAGCATAGGGACAGTCAATCAGTTGTAGACTTGCCACTTAGGACTTGCTCTGTTTGGTGAAAGTCAGGGCTCACCATGTAAGTGTATTTTTCCTGCCTACTGTGCTGACAGAATCTGTCAGCAATTATGATCCCTAAAATTTTTTGATACTCAGTATCACAGGGGCATTCACTTCATATGCTCTCTGCAAGAATAGTTTCCCAACCCCTCCCCTTTATTCAGAGCAATGATTCTGGTATCCAACAAGAAAACCATGGGGAGGGGGTGGAGTTGGCAATCCTTCAGTGCAGAGATATTGTAGCTGGTATATCAGTGAATGTGGAACCACTGTGTCAACCAACTGGTTTGACTTTGGTATAATTCTAAGGAAGTTATCCTGGACGACCACTAGTTTTCACTATTTAACCCCCTATACAGGGATCTGGACTTCATTGCAGGGGAATCACCAGACAGCTACCCATGGGGATCAGAGCACAAAGGGATTAGGCACCCAAGGGATCTCATAGTCAGTAACTGGCCATGGTCAGATAAGGCAAAGTACACCAGCATTTAATAAACATTCTGAAGATTAGGACAGACAGTTTAGGGTCAATACATTAATCAGGCATAGGTCAGGCAGCAGAGAATCAGAGTCAGGATTCGGAGGAGCAGACCACAGCCTGCAGTGGAGAACCAAACATTGGATTCTGGTGGTCATCCCTGCTGCTGGTGGTCAGAGGGGGGCCAGTGGATCTGGAGCATCAATAGAAACAGAAAGATAAGCGCTTCAGTGCATATCTTGGCAATGGAATATTGTAGGATTGTGCATAAAAGTTCTGTAGTTTAGGTAACAGTTTTACCTTTTCAATATTTCTTCTTTTTGCTCGTTAGCGCTGTGGATGGTAAAGTGATCAGCTTATTGTCACAGATCAGGCTTAGGGTAGAATCACAGTTTTTAAAGGAGGTTTGGAGGCAGATTTTCCTGTAGGTATTTAAGTCAAAGCCAGAATTTAATCCAGTGGGAAGAAGTATAGGTCCTTGTTTTGTAATTCACTACCAGCTTTGGCTGGAAAATCTGTAAGAAAACCTGATCTGAAAACCTCCTAAAAAAACTCAGGGAAAAAGCATTGTTTGTTGGACTCCATAGGAACATTGCTGTGGCAATCCTTGGATCCTTTAAGGTGCCCAAGGCTACCATAGCAACCAATTGGGTCCCTTGATCTTGGTTTGTGTGAGACATTTGGCCTGGGGTTTCACAGCTCAGATGCCATGGACACAATCAAGCATGGCATCTGAGGGTTTAAAAGTCTGTGATCAGGATTACTGCTGATCAAAGACTTTGCCTCTGGTGTCTGATGTGCCATTGCGTCCACTCAGATCCTGTACATATGAGGTCAGAAGGGGGTTAATTGAAAGATGAATAGAAATTACCGTTAACTGTATAAGTAGAAAAGTTAAACCAGCAGTCCACATGTTGATCTGTAAAATAACATTGCTCAATAAACTCCGTTATAGGAGAAGTTAAGGACACTTTGTCTGTGAGTATTATGGCAATATTAACTTTGATCAAAATAAATGTGTATTATCTCTTCCAGATTATGTTATTCATGATGTTTCCTCTGGAGAGGAAGAGAAACGTGCAAACAGCTGGTGTTTGTCACTTCAGAGTAATGATGCTGAAGACCTGGAAACGTTCTTGTGCCATTAAGGTAAAGAGATCTCCCGTACAAAACTCATCTTGTTTTAATTTTCTCCTGTCAATGATGGGGTCTTTGCCAGAAATAGCTGACATTTCTCAAACAGGTAAACCAATTCATTTTTTAATGAACATGCAAAAGGAACATTTGGCTTTTTTATGTGTGTTGATGTAGTACATAATGAAACTCTTTACTTTTTAAGTGAACAGTTCAACAATGCATAAAAGTAGAAGTATTTGTTGTATTAGAACGACAGAGAGGTAAAGAGATATGGAAATATATACAAAATGCATCAAAACATGATGATGTGTTAAGAGACGATGATACATCAGTGATGATGTATTCTTTGTTTTATTTTTCTACCAACCGGAACATTTTGTTATTTTCTCACAAACATATAACGTATAATAGTGGTCTAAAGATACACATACTGTACTTTGAATAAGGCACTGGAAAAAGTTATACATGCCGCATTTTTAGGTTATCACTATAAAACAGGGTACATTGTAGTTTGTGAAGTTATTTGGTATCAATTTAATAATATTATCTATCTAATTTAATTAAAATGTGTTAAATGTTTACAGATTTTTAATTATTTAGTTATGAAAATTATTAAGCACCTTCTTTATAGTTGTTCTTCTAACAAGGTTTGAAAACTAAGGACAATGTCAAAAAGATCTAATATAAATTATGAACTACTAAATCCATTTTTATCAAGGGTTAAACAAAAATAACCCACAATACACCCTGGAGAACAAGAGTTTGAGAGGCTATATACTGTGCCTGGCATCCAATTGAAAAGAAAAGGAAGCTTTGTGAAGAACATACTGTCTATCTGACACTATCAGCCTAGCATTTCTTAGAACCCTCATGGTGATGCTGATTAGCTGAGAGCAGTTGAATGACATACAGTACATGATCTCACAATATCTCACCCTTCTTTTAAGATATACATCAGATGCAGTATATACAGTAGCCTTATAAACTCAGAGTTCTGGCAGCTTTTTAGTGGGAGCTAGTTTACTTCTTTATTGACATCTTTTTGTTACTTATGTTTTAACTTCCTTTCATTTATTAGTGTATTTTAACCACCTCCCATCTGGGCCATTTACCCCCTTCCTGACCAGGCCTAATTTTGCAAATCTGACATGTGTCACTTCATGTGGTAATAACTTTAGAACGCTTTTACTTATCCAAGCCATTCATAGATTGTTTTCTTGTGACACATTGTACATTGTGTTAATGGTAAATTTGAGTCTATATATTTTACCTTTATTTATAAAAAAATCCAAAATTTACTGAAAATTTTGAAAAAAAATCCCAATTTTTTAAATATTAATTTCTCTGCTTTTAAGTTGCATAGGGATATCTAATAAAATTGTTATTAATAAACATTCAACATATGTCCACTTTATGTTGGCATAATTTTGGAAATGTAATTTTATTTTTTGAGGACGTTAGAAGGCATCGAATTTTAGATGTAATTTAAGATTTTCATGAAAATTTCCAATAGTTAATTTTAAAGGACCTTTGCAGTTCTAAAGTGACTTTGAGGGGCTTGAATAATAGAAACCTCCCATAAATGAACATATTTTAGAAACTACAGCCCCCAATGTAATCCAAACTGTTTTTTACTAAGTTTGTTAACCCTTTAGATTTCCCACAAGAAATAAAATAGAAGAAAGGTGAAATTTAAAAATAAATATATTTTTTTTGCAGATTTTCAATTTTTAATTAATTTTTCCTGTAATATAGCAAGGGTAAACCCAAAATCAAACCTGAATATGCATTGTCCTGATTCGGAAGTTTGCAGAAACACCCCATATGTGGTTGTAAACTGCTCTGTGACCGGCAGTAATGAGAGAGAGATAGTACAAGCATTTGTGATGGATTTGACAGCTTGTCAGAGTGATCAAAAGCCTGGAGGCCAGGAAAAAAGGTCTCAGGTTAAAGCTCCATGTTCTTGGCTGTCAGGAGGCAGCTGATTCATGGAGCTTCTATTTATAGGTGCTGCACAAAGGGGGCAAAGCTCAAGGACGTTTTAAAACGTCCATTCAGAGATAGAGATCCACTACCAGGACGTTTATAGTCAATGGGCAGACTGGAAGTGGTTAAAGACATGGCATATTAATTTATTTTTTGTCAATGTGAACATGATCGTTTTGTATCCATGGAGTTTTAAGAGCCAATATTACTTTTTCTGCTAGGGAGATATATAAAGTCTCAGTATATTAAAGCGGAGGTTGTCATATGCAAGAAAGTGTTCAAATAAATAGCAGATCTAAGCTCTAAAATGAAACCAAGGTGTGCATAGATGCTGTTGTGTTGATGGACCATGTCCACATCCTTTCCTCCTGGTGGTCCAAGCCGCTATATTACTTACCCACTCCATTGCTCCTGTGTTCTCGTGTCTAATAATCATTGGCATTCACCTCCTGCCAGCATTGTTCTCCTCCCTTTATGCAAGGCTAGTTTGTAGGGCGAGAGCACTCCATCTGCTTTTAAAGCGTCAACATGCGAGCACCATAATCTTTCCCAGCCAATAGCTGACCACCAAGGGTACTTATAAGGCACCTTCCTCTGTGAGAAGGTACCTAAACAACAATTTGTAGTATACAATAGGTTATTGAAAAGGTGTGCTGATTATATTTGTTGTGTACTAACTTCTGTTTGATTCTTGGATTTGTCCATTTGCTGCCTGACCTGACCTCCGCCTTTCCCCTATTCTGACCCTGAGCTGCCATCCCTGACCTAAGATTGTTTATCTTTTTCGTACAAACTCTGCCAGCCCTGACCTTGGTTTGTCCCTTAGGTAAGGCATACAAAATTAGGCAACTGATATCCAAGGGTTGGTTAAATATTAAAACATAGAATAAAGTAGTACAAATGGTCATAGTGCAGTGGACCCCTGAAGAGCTGATGCAGAGGATATGAGTGGTAGTGTTCCTGATGAGATGCTGTCTTCCTCTGGCCATTGCTACCTGGGAATTGATGCAGTGAAAATGTGGTTTGCGGAATCAGGCCAGAAGTAGGGATGAGCGAACCCGTGGAAGTTCGGGGTTGCCGGGTTTGGCCAACTTCAGGTCAAAGTTCGGGTTCAGGACCCGGACCCGAACCCCATTGAAGTCAATGGGGACCTGAACTTTGGTGTACTAAGATGGCTGCAAAATAGTCGTAGTAAGGGCTAGAGTGCTGCAAAATGGGGATAATAGCAGGACAGTTGCCCCGCAAACAAGTGTGGATAGGTAAATGACTTAAAATAACATAGAAAAGAAAAAAATTAAAAATAATAATCTTGAAGTAGGAGATGGAGGTCAAAGTGGAGTAGGAGGTTGAGGAGGCAGTGGATGTGGTGGTGTAGGTGGAAGCAGTGATGAAGGAGGAGGAAGTATCCATGGTTTTATTTTTTTATATATATATTTTTTTTAATTTGGGAAGACCCCAAAACAGGGAAATAGAAAAGAGAATGCAAAGATAAAGTGCCCTGGAGTATAACAATGGCTGGGTACGCCCAGTATACTTGTCTACTCAGCACAAAGTACAGACAAGTCCCGTGGGATCCATGCCTGGTTCATTTTAATGAACGTGAGCTTGTCCAAGTTGGCTGTGGACAGGTGGCTGCGCTTGTCTGTGATTACCCCTCCTGCCGTGCTAAACACACGTTCGGACAATACACTTGTTGCAGGGCAGGCCAGCACCTCCAAGGCGTACATGGCTCAGGCATGTGCCCAATTTGGAGACCCAGAAGTTGAAGGGGGCAGACAAATCAGTCAGTACGTGTAGGCATGTGCACACGACTATTCCACCATGTTGCTGAAATGCTGTCTCCTGCCAAGACGTTCCGTATCAGCTAGTGGTGATGGTTGTTGTGGTGTACTGACAAAGCTTTTCCACATTTCGGCCATGCTAACCCTCCCTGACAGTGCCCCAGCTGTGTTGGCAACTTCCTCCTCCTCTGCCTTCGCCTGGTGCTTCCACTGAGCCCCCACTGTCTGGTGTGAATGCCCTCAGCAGCGCGTCTACCAACATGCGCTTGTACTCGCACATCTTCCGATCATGCTCCAATGACGGAATTAAGGACAGCACATTGTCCTTGTAGCGGGAATCCAGCAGGGTGGCCACCCAGTAATCAGCACTGGTTAGAATATGGGCTACTCGGCGGTCATTTCGCAGGCATTGCAGCATGTAGTCGCTCATGTGTTCCAGGCTGCCCAGAGGCAATGGCAAGCTGTATCCCCCCAGCCACACACCATTGATGCCCATGAGCTGCTTTGAGTGCTGCCCTGCTGTGAACACGGTTCTTTCTCATCATCATCCTCCTCATCCTGCAGAACTGTGTCCTGCTTAGACAGTTGTGTACCTGGCCTTTGTTGATGCTGGAACCCAACCCTCCAAGCCACTTGTTAAAGACTGGCCTGATAACCGTGGAAATGATCCCTCTTCCCCCTTCTCTTCCTCCTGTTCCACATCCTCTTCCATCATCGCTTGAAGCGTTTTTTCAAGGAGACATAGAAGTGGGATAGTCATGCTGAAGACTGCGTCATCGGAACTGGCCAAGTTGATGGAGTACTCGAAACAGCGCAACACGGTACATACGTCCCGCATGGAGGCCCACTCGTTGGTGGTGTAGTGATGCTGTTCCGCAGAGCGACTCACCCCTGCATGCTGCAGCTGAAAATCCACTATTGCCTGCTGCTGCTCGCACAGTCTCTCCAGCACGTGCAAGGTGGAATTCCACCATGTGGGTACGTCGAATATGAGCCGATGAGCGGGAAGGCCAAAGTTACGCTGCAGCGCAGATAGGCGAGCAGCAGCAGGGTGAGACCGCGCCAGGCAAGGGATGTACATCAAACCGGCTAGCCCCAGAGCTGCTACGAGATTTTGCCCATTATTGCACGCCACCAGACCGGGGTTGAGGCTCAGTGGCACCAACCACTCATCGGTCTGTTGTTCCATGCCCGTCCACAGTTCCTGTGCAGTGTGAGGTTCTTCCCCCAAACAAATGAGTTTCAAAACAGCCTGCTGACGTTTACCCCTGGCTGTGCTGAAGTTGGTGGTGAAGGTGTTACGCTGACCGTATGAGGAGGCGGTAGAGGAGGAAGCGGAGTAGGAGGAGGAGGTAACAGGCGGCAATGAGAAATGTCCTGCAATCCTCGGTGGCGGTAGGACATGCGCCAAACTGCTATCTGCCTCAGGCCCAGCCGCCACTGCATTTATCCAGTGTGCAGTCAGGGAGATATAACGTCCCTGCCCGTGTTTACAGGTCCACGTATCAGTAGTTATGTGGACCTTGCCACAGATGCCGTTGAACAGTGCACACCTGATTTTGTCCACCACTTGTTCGTGCAGGGCAGGGATGGCTCGCCTGGAACAGTAGTGGCGGCTGGGAACCATGTACTGAGGGAAATCCACAGCCATAAGGTTTTTAAAACTGTTGTCTCCACCAGACAGAATGACGGCATTTCAAAGGTCAGGAAATTTGAAATGCTGGCATTCAGGGCCAGAGACCGTGGGTGGGTAGGGAGGTACTTCCTCTTTCTCTCTAGTGTTTGGGAGATGGAGAGCTGAACGCTTCCATGGGACAGTGTGGACATGCTTGGTGACGGTGGTGGAGGTGGTGGTGTTGCTGCCACATCCTTTGTTTCCGGGGTGGCAGGTGCCACTGTCACTACAGAGGGGGAGGAAGAGGTAGAGACCACAGCAGAAGAGGGAGCAAGAGGAGCCTGAGATCTTTTGTGGTTTTTCAAGTGTGTACTCCACTGCAGCTCGTGCTTTGCATTTAGATGCCTGGTCATGCAGGTGGTGCTCAGCTTTAGAACATTTATGGCTCGCTTTAAGCTCTGATTGCACAGCGTGCAAACCACACGCGTCTTGTCATCAGCACATTGTCTGAAGAATTGCCACGCCAGGGAACTTCTTGGAGCTGGCTTTGGAGTGCTCATTTCCTGGGTGTGGTGGGCAGTAGCAAGCATACTGGCTAGGGGACGGCCACTCTGCTTTTGCACCCTGTTCCCTCTTTTGCTGTGCGGCTGGCGCTGTGAGACCACCTCTTCTTCCTCCAAACTGCACACGTCACTCGCTTGACCTTGATTTCATGTGGGGTCTAGGACCTCATCATCCTCCACATCATCTTCCACCCTCTCTTCACCCCTGCCCTCCTTGCCGGTCTGCACACCGCAGAAAGCTGCAGCAGTTGGCACCTGTGTTTTGTCATCATTAGAGACGTGCTGTGGTGGTACTCCCATGTCCACATCCTGAATCATAAGCGGTTGGGCATCAGTGCACTCAATCTCTTCCACTTCTGGGGCAGGGCTAGGTGGATGGCCCATGGAAACCCCACCAGCAGAGTCATCAAAAAGCATAAGAGACTGCTGCATGACTTGAGGCTCAGATTGCTTGGCTGATTTGCAAGGGGGTGAGGTGAAAGACAGATGCCCATGGGCTGCAGGTGCCAACTCTGCGCTTTCAGCAGGGGACCGGGTGGTAAACAATGTGAAGGAACTGGAGGCACTGTTAGCCATCTAATCTACTACTGCCTCTACTTGTTCTGGCCGCTACGCTGAAAGTCCTGTCGCCTCCGTGCACCTGAGGAAGATGTTTCATTTGGGCGTGTAGCTGGCACAGATCGACCACATCCTCTCCCTGCAACAGGAGCTCCACCAGTACCAGCAGCACCACGACCAGGGCCACGTCCCTTATTTGATGCTCTCCTCATTCCTTGAGGTCACCCACCGAACTAACGGACAGATTAACTTTATTAATTTACTGGTTACGTATGCAGTGCAGGTAGATAAAACAAAGAGTAAGTAGGCACACTCACAGTTGGGATCAAATGTGCACTGGTATATAAATCACTACTTGCCCAGACCTTATGTCAAATATAAAATATACTTATTTATTGGAAAAACAGAATAACATAAAATCAATTTGATAAAAAATATATAAAATCAAAAATAGTAGTAATGAAAAAACTTTAGTAAAAACTATACAGTGTACAGTCATGGGCAAAAGTTTTGAGAATGACACAAATATTATATTTTCACATGATCTGCTGCCCTCTGGTTTTTATGTGTGTTTGTCAGATGTTTTTATCACATACAGAAATATAATTGCAATCATATTATGAGTAACAAAAACTTATATTGACAGTTAGAATGAGTTAATGCAGCAAGTCAATATTTGCAGAGTTGACCCTTCTTCTTCAGGACCTCTGCAATTCTCCCTGGCATGCTCTCAATCAACTTCTGGACCAAATCCTGACTGATAGCAGTCCATTCTTGCACAATCAATGCTTGCATTTTGTCAGAATTTGTAGGTTTTTGTTTGTCCACTCGTCTCTTGATGATTGACCACAAGTTCTCAATGGGATTAAGATCTGGGGAGTTTCCAGGCCATGGACCCAAAATCTCTATGTTTTGTTCCCTGAGCCATTTAGTTATCACCTTTGTTTTATGGCAAGGTGCTCCATCATGCTGGAAAAGGCATTGTTGATCGCCAAACTGCTCTTGGACAGTTGGGAGAAGTTGCTCTCGGAGGACATTCTGGTACCATTCTTTATTCATGGCTGTGTTTTTAGGCAAGACTGTGAGAGAGCCGATTCCCTTGGCTAAGAAGCAACCCCACACATGAATGGTTTCAGGATGCTTTACAGTTGGCATGAGACAAGACTGGTGGTAGCGCTCACCTCATCTTCTCCGAATAAGCTGTTTTCCAGATGTCCCAAGCAATCGAAAAGGGGATTCATCAGAGAAAATGACTTTACCCCAGTCCTCAGCAGTCCACTCCCTGTACCTTTTGCAGAATATCAGTTCCTTGAGACCAGGCCTTGCTCCAAGAGTTTCCGCCTCACAGTGCGTGCAGATGCACTCACACCTGCCTGCTGCCATTCCTGAGCAAGCTCTGCACTGCTGGTAGCCCGATCCCGCAGCTGAAACACTTTTAAGAGACGGTTCTGGCGCTTGCTGGTCTTTCTTGGGCGCCCTGGAGCCTTTTTGGCAACAATGGAACCTCTCTCCTTGAAGTTCTTGATGATGCGATAGATTGTTGACTGAGGTGCAATCTTTCTAGCTGCGATATTCTTCCCTGTTAGGCCATTTTTGTGCAGTGCAATGATGACTACACGTGTTTCTTTAGAGGTAACCATGGTTAACAGAAGAGAAACAATGATGCCAAGCACCAGCCTCCTTTTAAAGTGTCCAGTGGTGTCATTCTTACTTAATCATGACAGAATGATCTCCAGCCCTGTCCTCATCAACACCCATACCTGTGTTAATGGAGCAATCACTGAAACGATGTTAGCTGGTCCTTTTAAGGCAGGGCTGCAATGATGTTGAAATGTGTTTTGGGGGAAAAAGTTCATTTTCTAGGCAAATATTGACTTTGCAAGTAATTGCTGTTAAGCTGATCACTCTTTATAACATTCTGGAATATATGCAAATTGCCATTATAAAAACTGAAGCCGTAGACTTTGTAAAAATTAATATTTGTATCATTCTCAAAACTTTTGGCCATGACTGTAATTATACAATAAGAAAAAATGAAGAAAAAATTAAAAAAATAAATAAATAATCCAGTCTCTTGGTGGAAATATGTTGATAATAGTTATCACTTGCTAGTATTAATCTCTAAATGGAGAGATATTTCCAATCTATTAATAAAAGCAGTAGGTTATATTCTCATATATATATATATATATATATATATATATATATATATATATTTATTTTTATTTTTTTCTGTATGACAACATAGCTGTTTATGATGGCAGGATATTATTATATTGTCTCTCAAAATGTCACAGTTCACAGCAATATATTATATATTCAGATGTGTTGGTGGTACATCATTCAGATGTTTGGGTGAAAAAATGCCAGATAACCTAGGTACGTTACCCTTAGATAGATACGGGATGTGTGTCCTGTGGGGACGGAACATCAAGGTCAGGCTGTACCCAGCACCTAAATCTCCTCTCCCTATGAGGCCCACACCCCTATTTCTTCGTTTTCTAGAAAATAATGACAGAACCATAAATCAAGACAGACAAGGATAAAAATAAGAGTAGACTATATTCATAATAAAATATTAACATATGCTATTCCAATAAGGTCAGAGATTATACTTACCAAACTTACCATTAGAATCAATGGAGTGATCCACTAATGCATTGCAATATAAGTTGTAGATATACATCATATTTACCATGGAATCACTGCCATAAAGATAGACCATATTCAACATACTTATTATACTTACCATTGTAACCAATGGACCGATTTATTATTGCATTATAATACTAGATCTGGACACTCATTATATTTCATTACTGGAATTCACTGACTCTTTACAGCATAAGATCAAATATACTCCTCAAAACAAACCAAATAAACACAGAATAAGATCATTTTTATTTTACACTAGACACCATATTCCTCTTATGTTCATTAGTATTATTTTTATTCTTAATTTTGTGTTTACTAACGTATATGACTAGAATTTAAACCCATGATATATTTTCATTCTTAATTGGATTTTTACTTATATGTCATCGTAATTTTTTTATGTTCTGCAATATTATATAATCAATATATATATATTTATATTTTTATACTTTTGTTTTTAACTTCTATTAACATTTAACTTCAAATATAGCCATTTGGCTATCATATCATGTTTGTATGCTAAAATCCAGACCAGATCTTCCTAAAAACTCTGGGACACTGCTAATTTTTTAATTAACCCTCCCAACCCCCACTAATGGGGAGACACTATAAATTAACAGACCTGTAATGATACACTGCTAACCACTGAGGAAGGGGTTTATCCCCGAAACGCGTATGGGACTGATTTAGCAGTGTACAGATCTGGCTGGAGGGAACTACCATAACTCACAGTGAAAATACAGAGAATATTCGCCGAAGGGAAGACCCACTGCGAGGATATAGCGAAAATATAGCAAATAACCGCTGATAACACCACAAACTGGGAGAAGCGCTAGAGACAGCATGCCCGTTTCATTTATTTATTATAACCGCTGATAGTGAAAATATAATGAATAACCGCTGATAACACCACAAACTGGGAGAAGCGCTAGAGTGCGCCCGTTTCATCTATTTATCCTAACAGTACGAGCGTACACGTGGGTCGCCACGTGGAATGCCGGAGTTTGGCGCGCTTCTCACAGACGGGACCAGCATCTTCCAGCAGGCAGCAGAGGAGACAATCGGTGAAGGAGGGTAACGTTCCCAGGTTATCTGGCATTTTTTCACCCAAACATCTGAATAATGTACCACCAACACATCTGAATATATAATATATTGCTGTGAACTGTGACATTTTGAGAGACAATATAATAATATCCTGCCATCATAAACAGCTATATTGGCATACAGAAAAAAAAATATATATATATATATATGTCTCACACAGAATTAACATCCAATATAATTATTATATTTCTGTGTCAGGGGTGCAAAGCTGGTGTATTGCACCCACAAATAATCACTATATATACTGTCACCCACAAAATAAATAGCCAGATGCCTAACACTTTCCCTCACTTCAGCTGCCTGTTTTCTGTCCCTGCACTTCTCAGAGCTGATGGGCAGTGCTACATGTGATCCAGCTTATATAGAGGCTGGGTCACATGATGCACCGGCCAATCACAGCCATCCCATTACTAGGCATGGCTGTGATGGCTTCTAAGTGCCCACAGCTTAAAAGCTTGTTCATTGGGTGCCCTGCAGCCTTTCAACAAGCTTTATTAAACGCCCGAACCCAAACTCGAACCCGGCCTTTTTTTTTAAAGTTCGGGTTCGGGTCCGGGTGCCCGAACCCACAAAGTTCGGTACGGACCCAAACTTTACAGTTCGGGTTCGCTCAACACTAGTCAGAAGTAAAAGAATAAGTCTCCCTTTACTCAGTGCAAAATATAACTTGCAGTTTTTTAAACGAAGTGCAATTTTTTATTTCCAGATGATGAGCTATGGTGGCTTGCAGAGTGGCAGTTTATGGCTCCTGTCGTGTAATCATGCTAATGACTCTCTCAGCTAACAGAAATTTTGGCTAGTGGTGTCCACTGTATAATGTAGGGTTTGAGTTAGTTTGGCCTGGATTTAATGCAGGTGAAGCAGGGTCTGCAAAACTGTTGTTGCTGGTAACTCTGCCAATAGTAAACACCGTAGCTCTTCTGATATCTGGAGTTTTGTATTTTTTCCAGTCTCTCTGAAGTAGTGGTCTAACAGAAGAATTGGTTCCTTACTCCTCACTTTCTAGACTTTAACTCTCCTCCTGGAAGGAAGTAGGACCAGCCTAATCCTACCACGATTGGAGAAATGGGGTGGTTAAAGAGGTTGTCCTGGTTCAGAGATCAACCAGGACTTATCCCCATTTTCACCCAGACAGCCACCCTGATCATCCTCCAGTACTCCTTTTTGCCCTGTGCATTTTATGGAGATAAAACACATACCAGGCTCTCCAGGCTCTCCATGGGGAAATCTAGGTGGAGGCTTCCGCCTAGCAGTGTAAAAAACATAAACAAACAGCCTTTGCCCTGCGCAATGCAGTGCAGGGCAAGGTACAGCATCAGAGCAGGAAATGCTCAGATGCTTATGTCAAAGGTGTCTACCTAGGTGAAAATAGGAATATGTCCAGGTTCAACTCTTAACCCGGACAACCCCTTTAATCCCATTCTTAATGCCTATCATTGACAAACATACTCCATCTGCTGGTGTACAGTGTAAACAGAAACAAAGTAAAATATGGAAAACTAAACAATGTGCAGATACCCCAGGTGTGGGGCACTGCAGTAGTAATATTACACAATCCTGCTATAAATAGTTTTTCAAATCCTATTTCAGTCTTACCATATTCCATCCTGGATAGAGGTAGTCTGTTCCAACAAACTCAAAGTAATGAGCCAGGCCTTCCTTTAGCCAAACATCTTCCCACCATACAGGGGTTACTAAATCTCCAAACCACTGTAATACAGACAGAAATCATTATATATCATGCACTGACTTTTCTGTCAGAAATACAGATGTGTCCTTCTTTACCTTTCTTATTGGCTCAATATATCCTGATATGTAATGGTGTAAGATAACCAGCTTTAAAAATTATATATATATATATATATGTATATATATATATATATATATATATATATATATAATGCTTTATCATGAAATGCCTAACCAATATAGTTGTGTCATCAGCCAGTGGTAGGTTTTTGAAATCATGTTGCAATATTACATAGAATTTGTTGGTGAGACATTGAAGTTCTTAAGCAAATTTGAAAGGTAAGGGTGAACACATATGTATCATTCTTATTTTAGTCAAGTTTATAGTTTATAAAGTCCAATAAGCTAAACAATACAGAGATTTTTCTGGAATATTCAATGACACATACTTAGCAATTTCAATAAAAAGATATCCAACATAATGTCAATCAGTAAAGCAATATGGTGAAATAAAAGGCTATTAGGCAATATCTATGAATTACAAAATTGTAAAGCCATTATACAATTTGAACTATGACATCCTGCATTGTTTAATTCTTATTGTTACATGGTCATTAACTTTCTCTACCTTTGTCAAAGATTGTTTCCAACTTCCACAGTATCAGAACTTTGAAGAACAAATAAGAATATAATTAATTGAACTGTAATTTTTCTGCAGATACAACCATTGAAGGTGTTTCCTAGTTTCTAAATATTCCTGACCTATTTTAGGTAGGTCATCCATATCAAATTATTGGGATATCCAACAATTGGTACCCCATGATCAGCTGTTCATAGCAATTGCAAATGCTAGAAATAGCAGAGTAGATAGGGACTGAAACAGAAAGTTCTGACCACTCAGTAATAACCATAGCACCATAAGGAGGTGATAGGTGGAAAAGTTGGGTGTTGGACCCACACCCATTTCATTTTGATGACATGTCCTAAGGAAAATATTGTTGAATACTTTCAAAATATTTTTCCTGCATGTGAAAAATTGTATAGGAGATACTCAATGAACCATGTGGATGTAAAACATAAAATACATGGATCAAGTTAAGATCATGTCCCCCAAGGTTATTTATTTTAATTTATTTTGCTAAATTTCTTAAAACCTGCCAATACTTATTGTGGTAACAATTAATGAATGATGTACATAATTTATTGCTTGTTTTACAGTTATTTAACAGATTTAACACCACAAATTAAAATAAATAATCCAGGTGGGTATAATCATTACTTCCTCCAAATAAACTAGGTTCTAAAGCACCTAGTCAAACACACAACAAGTACACATTGCGAGAAGATAGTTAACGGTGTTTTTGCATCCTAATAAGCCAACCCTTTTAAAATTATAATTATAGTAACCTTCCCATAACTGTACTTTTCCAGGCTTTATACCTGATTTCTATTCTGTATTAACAATGACATAAATGGGCTATCCACTGGTAGAGGTAAGTGATTCAGACGTCTTCTAGCAGTTTAAAAAAGAAAGATTGCTCATACTAAAAAGCTTTGGAGAGTATTATAAAACAAAAAGCTATTTTAACAATTCTTTGAACTCTTATCAGGCAGTCACATACACATTTCTTTAACATATCACAAAGATACTAATGCAGTTTTAATAGCAGGTCTACTTTAAATAGGCTTAAATGAAAATGATTATATAACATGAATCCAGGAGAATAAATAGACATTGCCATACTTTGTTAATGACCATACTGTAGCATTTTCACTCAAGACATATATGCGCACAATAAGCTGAAGATGTTTTATTGGCCATTTAATGGAAAATAAACCCTGCTTATAAATGGGTCTATTTTTCTTTTAACTAGCTTGCTATTAAATTGGTTTGAAAACATTACTACTCTGGTGCTTCAAAGCTAAAGGACTATATTATATGTATTTAATTAAATAGAGGAATCTTTTGAAGTAAATGAATACAGTATCAGGTCAGTTTTCCGAAAAACATATGCAAACCAGTGAAGGAATGTCAGGGTCTTTAATCTACATTTAAGTTTTTATTTTATTTTTTATTTCAAAATTTGATAATTACCTGCAATGGTTTATTTCAAAGAGCTCTGTCTACTGTAAAATAGATGGAAGACATGCTGATTGCATAGCAGGGTTTAATTCCTTTCAGCTTTTGAAGCCTAAGATAATGGTTGCTAGCTACTAAGAAAAGTTTTCTGTCCCTTTAGCAACCTTTCTTAGCATTATTGGTGTTTAACTAGACATAGCTAAGTGTAATATGTAAAATTTACAACAAAACTATGGCATAAACTTTAGAGAATGCTTGCATACTGTCAAACATCCTGGAACATCCTGTGCATACAGAAGAATGATGGCTATCAATTTTTTTTATAGAGGTTAGGGAGAAAGTGTAAAAGAGTAACATAAATCTGCTCTTTGAGTCTTAGTGGGTGGGTTAGTGTCAAACTGATTTGAGCCAAAACAAAGTTTGACATGTATATGAAACTTGGCCAGAACACTCTTGTCTTGTAATAAATCATATTCCTAGTATTTCACTGAAGCACAAAAAGCTATAATTGGGAAAAAAAAGAAAGAGAAGCATTGATTAAAGTCTAGAGGGACTGGCACATAATAATGCAATCACATTCTCAAATTAACATAGACAATTTATGTCCCCCGTGGAGCAATTAATTTACCAAAGTAATCTGTTAAAATAGTATTAACATTTATATTTTCAATTTCATGTGCAATTATAGTATATAATAGTTTACATACTTTTATTCTGATAAATATATTTAAAATCCTTCTATTAGAAATGAGTTGACTCTGCATAACTAGGTATGGAGACTTTGCTGTCAATCAATAATTCGGACCATCCACATCACTCATATGCCTCATTCACACGTCAGTGTTTTGGTCAGTGATTTCAATCAGTGATTTTGAGCTAAAACCAGGTGTGGCTCTAAACACAGAACAGGTGCAGATCTTTCCCTTATACCTGATGTCTGTGGAGGCTCCAATCCTGGTTTTGGCTCACAATCACTGATGGAAATCACTGATCAAAACACTGACGTGTGAATGAGACATTAAGCATATAAAGAGCAGAGGTTTTAATGACTAAAATACAAGTTTTATTATTTTTTTTCCCACAAAACTATAAATTAATCTTCCTAGCCTCTGATATATAACATGCTGCCTGCAGATTGCACTGCATTTTCATGGTGATAGGCTCCCTTTGAAGAGTTTGAATGAGGTTTGTTAAAGTCCTAAAGTAGAGATAAGCGAATCTATTCGCCGCTTCGTAGATTCGTATCGAATTCTCCATTTTTCCTATTCCGAAACCAATCCGTATTTTGTCAGATTCGCTTCGTATTATTCGTAAATGTTCTTAAAATTTTGAACGCTAAAGCTACGTACTCTACGTACGCAACGTACGCAACGTACGCAACATACGCAATGTACGCATTCTTCTTGCCCCCTCCCCCGGCCCCCCGAAGCGGGAAAATGACGGTACGCCCCCTCAAGAGCGGGAAAGTGAAGATACGCCCCCCCCTCAGAAGCAGGAAAAACCAGCCCGGCCCATCGAGAAATAACTATTTGCACGTATAGGGAGTGAAGAGTCCTCTCTCATTACTCCACCCTCCTCTTCAGTTCAAGCCAACGGTGAACAAGATCTACAGCATGGCGAAGCAACTGCGACCAAAGTGGGAGGAAATGGTCTTTGGTAACGAGTACTCCGAACCACCGCCCGCTCCAGAGATCAGAGTGTCAAAACTGTGCAAGAGAGTCTCACCGGCTCCTGAGTCGATATTCGCCTTGCCGGCTGGTGTGGCTGGTACAGCGGAAGTGGCTGGAGCGTCAACTTCGACGCCCAGGAGGAGAACAACAACATCTTCCATGCAGCAGAATCCGATTGTGCCAGCATCAATGTTGGCCCATGTCCAGACCCTATGGGACTACAAGAATGCAGTGGAGAACTAGGTCATCCAAGTACTGGACCATCCAAGGCCGGGAAACCCTACACTGGAGTGGTGAATGGGAACTGTCCTGTGGTTTTCACTCGAGCGAGGCTTGGGTTTTCTGGCATATGACAAAGACGGCAAGGAGTACTTTGTATGCTGCAGGTCAGTGAAACGGCTGTACCTGCCCCAACCCCGTCACAGCCTCTACGTGGGGGATCAGGTGGAATACACCCCCATGGCATCCCTGAAAGGCCCCTTTGCTACCGGGGTTACCGTATTATCTAAGCCCCTGGTCCCTGCATCACCACCTGAAGTTTGGCCAGAGGAACCACCGGGCAAAGGGCATGTGTGCTGCCTACAGGAGTCACCAGATGGCACCCTCCGTTTCAGGGAGAAGCCACAGCTGGAGCCTCTGATCCTTGGACTGCTACACCACCACCATCACAGTCCTTTCAGCTGGGTCAGCTGACGACTTCATCGTTTATGTTCCAGTCCACGGTGATACACCAGTACCAACTACCCTGGAAAATGAAGTCAGCAGCAGCCAGGGGAGCTGGGGCTTCTTCCCTAGGTGTAACCTTGCCTCAACCGCTGCAGCCAGAACTCCTTACCCCTGCTGTTCCAGCAGGAGAATCTGGAAAAGTAAAGGCACAAGTGGCTGTAGCGTTCACCAGCGTGACCACCACCCGGACCCGGTCAAATCCGACTTCTGGCAGAAGAGGGCAGGGGAGCTCCACCACAGCAGCTAGCTTGGCCTACAGGAGGCAGGAGCGTCCTCTGATCTCATTCAGCAGTAGCTCAAGCGAGATGGACTTCAGGTTCCTCATCTGAGGAACCCTTCTACTGGCTGAGTGATTTAAAGGACACCTCAGGAGGACCTATGGGAGCCACACCGTGGACTGCACCTGATGGGTGACAGCTAGTTGGCACTTGTTTTGTTTAGTTTGTATTGCCCCTTGTTTGACTCTCACGCAGATAGACATCACTTGTCAGGACTCGCCCCCCCCCCCCATTCTGAAGAAAATTTCCAGTTGCGCTTAAGCGCACCTATTTTCCTTTTTCCCCCCTTCTCAGGTTATTTGGGAGCCCCCTTTGCAAAGAGGGTTTCTTTTTACTGCTATTTTATATTATTCATGTGGATTACACATTACCTGTTTGGATTACAAAATTACCTCACGTGGATTACAATTGAATTTTGGACTCTGTTCCAGTGTTTTATCATGCCAAGCAGCTACTAGGAGAAACTCAAATGTATATCTCAGCCTTTTATGCTTGAAAATGTGAAATTGCACTAAAATGTTTGCATAATTGTCTTTGCTGTATTTTAGCAATAATGTTTTTACAGGTTTAGCAACGTTCAAGTACTTTAGCCCATTGTGTGTATTCTTTTTCAGGTACTGCAATGTGTCCTATTATGCACTTATTGTACAGTGTTTTTTAGTAAATTATGCACTTAGCCGGATAGCTAGCACCTTACTTTTCTACCTCATATGGACTGTTTCTAAAGACTGTACTCCGCGGCCTAGCCTTGTGTGTATGACACTATTGCGAGTCAATAGTACGCTAAGTATTTGTACGCACTTTGTACGCTAAGGCCCCATTCACACGAATGAATGGGGCCGTATTTTTCCGCAAAAATGCGAGAATAGATGCGGCCCCATTCACCTCTATGTTCGGCTCTTTTGAAGCATGTCTTATACTTGTCTGTGCGCACGGACAAGTATAGGCATTATTTGCGGATCAGTAGTAATGCGGGCCCACAAATATACATTCGTGTGCATGGACCCTAATGCTTACGTATCGTGTACTTTTAACAAAACTGACTGTATGTTCGTAATTTGTGTAGGAATGTTCACAAAAAACAATTATTTTTTAATGCATGCCAAATTAGTATTAAGAACAAATCTTGTCAGAAATTTGTCGATTATTCAACAAAGAGAATTTTGGATGATTCGCTCATCTTTAGTCCTAAGAGATCTCAATGTCATGCATCTTTTTATCTACAGTGCCTTGCGAAAGTATTCGCCCCCCTTGAACTTTTCAACCTTTTGCCACATTTCAGGCTTCAAGCAAAAATATATAACATTTAAAATTTTTGGTGAAGAATAGAGATGAGCGAACGTTCTCGTAACGAGCACTGTACTGCTCGGCTCCCCTGCGCTCGCATGGGCGCAGGCAGCCGCTTCCGTCCTCTTGAGGAGGACAGAAGCAGCTGCCTGCGCCCATGCGAGCGCAGGGGAGCCGAGCGGTACAGAGCTCGTTACGAGCACGTTCGCTCATCTCTAGTGAAGAATCAACAACAAGTAGTTGTGAAGTGGAATGAAATTTATTGGATCATTTAAACTTTTTTTGTAATGAGAAAACTGAAAAGTTGGGCATGCATAATTATTCGGCCCATTTACTTTCAGTTCAGAAAACTCACTCCAGAAGTTGATTGATGATCTCTGAATGATCCAATGTTGTCCTAAATGACTGATGAAGATAAATAGAATCCACCTGTGTGTAATCAAGTCTCCATATAAATGCACCTGTTTGTGATAGTCTCAGGGTTCTGTTTAAAGCACAGAGAGCATCATGAAGACCAAGGAACACACCAGACGGGTCTGTGATACTGTTGTGGAGAAGTTTAAAGTGGGATTTGGATACCAAAAAATTTCCCAAGCGTTAAACATCCCAAGGAGCATTGTGCAAGTGATCATATTGAAATGGAAGGAGTATCAGACCACTGCAAATCTACCAAGACCCGGCCTTCCCTCTAAACTTTCATCTCAAACAAGGAGAAGACTGATCAGAGATGAAGCCAAGAGGCCCATGATCACTCTGGATGAACTGCAGAGATCTACAGCTGAGGTGGGAGAGTCTGTCCATAGGACAACAATCAGTCGAACACTTCACAAATCTGGCCTTTATGGAAGAGTGGCAAGAAGAAAGCCATTTCTCAAAGATATCCACAAAAAGTCTTGTTTACAGTTTGCCACAAGCCACCTGGGAGACACACCAAACATGTGGAAGAAGGTGCTCTGGTCAGATGAAACCAAAATCGAACTTTTTGGAAACAATGCAAAACGATATGTTTGGCATAAAAGCATCACAGCTCATCACCCTGAACACACCATCCCCACTGTCAAACATGGTGGTGGCAGCATCATGGTTTGGGCCTGCTTTTCATCAGCAGGGACAGGGAAGATGGTTAAAATTGATGGGAAGATGGATGGAGCCAAATACAGGACTAGGGATGAGCGAACCGAACCGTAACGAACCAGATTCGAACCGAACTTTAAAAAAGTTCGTAACGAATCTGGTTAAAAAAAAAACGGTGACGCAAAACGGTACTTTTTTCACAGAATAGACCAGGATACAAGGGATTATTACTCCTATAATCCCTTGTATCTTGGTTTTCTGTGAAAAACAAGATGTGTGACGACACCCCACAGCCCCTGAAGTGCCTGAGCGCGCCAACATCTTTTTAGTGCGTCGCCAGACATCAGAGAGAGAGGAGCTTAGTATTAGATAGAGAGAGAAAAGAGATAAAGAGATAAAGAGATAGAGAGATAGATAGCCAAACAAGTAGATAGATACAGGGAGAGATAGAGAAGGAATAGAAAGGGTTAGTGAGAAAAGCAGGAGCGAGGAAGAGAAAGCTAGATATAGATGATAAGGTGATAGATAAGTAAAGAGGCTGAGAAATCAAAAGATAGGTAGAGATAGGGAGAGATAGGCATTTAAATAAAAAAATTGTGAGATCTAGGGGGAGATAAAAAAAGAAATAGGGAGAGAAAAGTGAAAAAAGAGTCAGGACAGGTAGCATTCCTGTCCCGTGACCGATAGTACACGCTACACGTTGCTGCTCTGCTGGGTGCCGTCAACTCCGTTTAGCAACAACATACAAAGTTTAAAAAAAGTAAAAAAAAAGTTATAAAAAAAGTTTTAAAAAAAAAAGTTAAAAAAGTTATAAAAAAGCTAAAAAAAATTAAAAAAAGTTATAAAAAATAAAGTTTAAAAAAGTATTAAAAAATACATCATTTCATTTTCCCCCACCCAAATAAAAATATGTCCAAGCGTCCTACTTCCAGCACTTCCCAGGCAAGGAGTGCAACAGCAGGCGGTGAGGGTAGGAGAAGTGGCAGCACCAGGCCCGGTGGCAGCCGGGGTAACAGGCGTGGCAGCAGGATGCAGCTACCCCTGACACCCACTGGTCATGTAAGAACCACACAGCCAGCGGTTCTAGATTGGCTTACCCAATCCTTCAGTTCCACCACCCAAAGCTCCCAAACGAGGAGTCAAGCATCGGCTGGATCATCTGACACCACCCTTACATGGGACGGTGAGCGAGAATCCTCTGCCCCGTCCCCTGTTATTAGAATGCCACTCACCTTTGGGGCACCTTCTGCCAGGGAACTCTTGGCAAACCTTGATCTGCCCTTGGAGTCTCTACCACTTTTTAGTGATGATGATGAGGAGGAGGAGGAAGTCCACCAAAGTCAGCGGGTGGAACATACTGAGACTCCAGAGGAGGTGTTGGCTGTAAGCAGTCAACAGAGCCAGGGAGGGGCATCCAGTGCCACACCTGATATCCTGTCCCAGCCACCGGAGGAAAGTAGCAGTGGTGCAGAGTTTGATGATGATGTCGCTGATTGGACGTGGCACCCTCAAGCAGCATCATCCTCATCATCAGGGGAGGAAATAGAGGTGCCACTGAAGCAGCAACATCCCACTGTTGCAAGGAACCGAGGCACAAAAAGGAGGGGTAGAATACAAGCTACCAGGCAGAGATCACCCTCTCAAAGCCTTGGTCCTGAGAGGGCACCCTCAGGCAGCAGTGGCAGTCAACAGCCAGCAAGGCCCCCCGTGGCTGTCAGCAAACCACGGTCCTCTGGCAGTTCTTCCACCTGATAAGCACATCGCTTTGTGCCTGCTGTGCAATGAGAGGGTCAGTCGTGGTAGGGGTGATAATCTCGGGACAACATCGATGCGAAAGCATACAGAAAGGCAACACCAACAGGCCTGGAAGAACTGTGACCCCAATACCACCTCCTGTCAGGATGCACCATACACTGCAGATCCCATCATGCAGCATCCTCTAAGTGGAACTCAGGGCTCGTCAGCCTCAGGTGC
>ONZH01010378.1:0-55481 GCA_900303285.1 Rhinella marina
CCAGAGAATGAAGGGCACAGTAAGTTTTGCCGCAAAGGGAACACTTTAGGGACAAAACCTATAAAAAGGTGGAGGACTTGTGTGTTTTTTTTTCCAATTCCACCCCATTTGGAATTTTTTACCCGCTTCCCACTTAATTGTATGCCATATTAACACATCTTGACATCTATGACATCTTGTCCCACAAAAAATAATCCCTCAAATGGATATGTGAATGGAAAAAATAAAAAAGTTATGGCTCAAGGAAGATAGGGAAGAAAATTAAAATGCAAAAAACAAAAAACCTCTGGTATCCAAGAGGTTAAATTTATTCTGTTGTACCACAATTCAAAAGCAATGTCTAATTTTCATTAGCTGATTTTCAGTAAATTTTTATTTATTATTACTTTTGTCAGTTTCAAGTTATTTATGTGACATTGTGGTTTTTCATTTTTCACGACAGTATATTTTGTGTGCTCCGATCCGCAATATTTTGCAGATAAGGATGTGGACCCATTCATTTTAACGGGTCAGCAAAAATCTACTGACAATCACACTGTGTGCTGTCCGCATCCGTATGTCCGTTCCATAGCCCGCAAAAAAAAAAAAATAGAACGTGTCCTATTCTTGTCCTTTTTGCGGACAAGGAAAGGCATTGTTAGAATGAATCCGCAAAAAAACGGACGTCATCCGTTTTTTTTGTGGATCTGCAATTTGCGGACCGCAAAACACAACGTTCGTGTGAAAGAAGCCTATCAGAAGAGTACCAACAATTTTGTCCATGTGTGTATTACTCTGCACTATAAAACAAATTGCCATTTTTGGATGGGAATGTTCTTGAGCTAAATCAATTAGAAGAGACCCTAATTTGAGCCAATTCCTAGCAGTGGATGTAGTAGCATTCCCACAAGTACTAACATCTTGGCACTCACAACAAAACCATTCAGAGCAAAAACAAGACACGATTCTGTAAAAACAGTCATGGTATTTGATTCAAGGATATTTTCTCTGAATATTTGTTGTTTTGGAAAAATATTCCCAGTAAATGAAGGAGATAGTATGGTTTGTTCACAGAATATGCATCACATGCCAACTGTATGGGGGGTGTTGAACTTTTTCAACAATATGCACCCATATGACAAATTCTGGTAAGTTTCCCTGAGTGCCAGTCAGGTGATGCATATACTGCAGCATAAGTGGCCTATTCATCTGTACAGGGGTTCAAAGTGAGCCAACTATAGCTACAGGGGGTTACAAACGTTTTTGTCATGTCAAAGTTTGGCTGGTCTTTTATGTAAAAATGGCATAAAAAGCCCCTACTAACAAAAGACTAGACCACACCCATCTGTACACATTGTGCCGCCTATTTGTACTCTGCTTCTCTGCTGCCAACTCAAACAAAAGACTGTGAGTCAGATGAAAGCAAACTCTAATGTGTTTTTTTCTACTTTTACAAAATAAAAACACGTCAGTATGATTCCGTTACAGAAAGGTCAGGCAAAGGCACACAGTATTATCAATCATGATAATGCCATGCGCTTCTGTTTTCCAGACAGCACAATCCCTCTCTCACACGGGCCGTGATTCCTGCAAGGGACACGCTCATGTAAAAGAGTCCTAAGCCTGTCAAAATGCCATAGACTGCAATAGTATACTTTGGCAACCTATGATATCAGATCAGGAGATCAAATATTTAAAGGTGTTATACAAGACTAACAAATGCTCCCTCATATGCTGGGCCCCTTACACTGAATATACTTACCTGGCTCCATGCACCGCTCCTGGTCCCTGCATCGCAACTGCTGCTTCTCCCCGTGCGCGGATGAAAACATCCGGTGTCGCGGGGAAGGGGGGGGCGGAGGCTGAGCCTCCTTAGCATCGTGGGTGACGCTAGGGAGGCTCGTCTCCATCACCGCCTGCCATTGGCTGCTCCCCCCCTGACACCGGATGTTTTCGTCCGTGGACGGGGAGAAACATCAGCAGCGCAGGGAGTGGGGAGACAGGTAAGTAGATTGAGTGTGAGGGGCCTGGCATATGGGGGAGCATTTGTTAGTTTCAGATAACCCCTTTAAATCCCCTAAGGATACTAAAGATTACAGTAAAAAAAAAAAAAAATGTTTATTATTATTATATTGAGTATTGCCACATTTAAAAAAGTCCAAACTATTAAAATATAAAAAATATTTCTGTTACAGCATGTGCTGTAAAAGCTGTCCCAGGAAATAAAAATCTGTGTTGCATTGCCCTACAAAAAATGATCAAAAGTTATATGTACCCAAAATGGTACCAGTAAAAACTATAGCTCGCCCTGAAAAAAAATTAGCACAGCTAATTTTTTTCAACAACACAGCTCTGTTGTTGAAAATATTAAAAGTTATGGCTGTTATGGCAGCGAAAAATACAGTGAAAATATTTATCTTTAAAGGTTTTTATTTTTTTAAACATAGACATGAGTTTATTTGGTATCACCACAGTTGTACCGATCCGCAGAATAAGGTTGACATGGCATTTTTTTAGTGAATGCCCTAAAACCAAAAGTCAAAATACTATGGCAAGTTTTTTTCATTTTCACCCCACAAAGATTTTTTTCCCATTTTCCAATACAAGCTTTTATAAATGAAATGATGCTATTAACATACTTTACCCACAAAAAAAAGCCCTAATATGGCTATGTGAATAGAAAATTTACAGTTATGACACTTGAAATGCAGAAAGAAAAAAAGGGTAAATATAGAAGTATAAATATAAAGTGTAAATATGGAAATTGGTCCAGTCCTTAAAAGTCCCATAAAAGTCACAGTCACTTAACACCCGTAACAATGAAAATCTCATTTAGGATTCGTACAACTGTAACAGCCACAAGGTCCCCATAAGTATACCATTCGCAGATCTGTGGATCTGCAAAACACAGCCACCACACAGCCACTTCAATGCATCCGCAATCCGCAAAAGGCAGCCGAAGATAGGATGCATCCTATCTCTTGTGGCATGGCCACACAAATCTGGAAGCCCTTTAGTGTGCTACTGGGTCCTTGTGACTGTGCTGCAAAAGATAGGACATGTCTTATCTTTAGCCACATCTTACAGATCGAGGACTCATTGAAATTTATTTTACGCACTTATATACACCAATATATAATATTTTCAGAGACTGAAAGACTAATTGCTAAAGAGAGTAAAACTAACCCTAAAATGTTCTTCAATTATATAAATACTAAAAAGTGTAAATCTGAAGGTGTCGGCCCCTTACAGAGTAGTGAGGGGGGAGTAGCAGAGAGCGATGAGGAGAAAGCAAAACTCTTAAATATTTTTTTCTCCACTGTATTCACTGAGGAAAATAAACTGTCAGATGAAATGCAGAATATAAAAGTGAATTCCCCTTTAAAAGTGTCCTGTCTGACCCAGGAAGAAGTACTGGGGCGTCTTAAAAAGATTAAAATAGACAAATCGCCAGGACCGGATGGCATACACCCATGTATCCTAAGAGAATTAAGTAATGTCATTGCCAGACCCTTATACTTGATATTTAAGGACTCTATACTGACAGGGAGTGTTCCACAGGATTGGCGCATAGCAAATGTGGTGCCAATATTCAAAAAGGGTCCAAAAACAGAGCCCGGGAACTATAGGCCGGTAAGTTTAACATCTGTAGTGGGTAAACTGTTTGAAGGTTTTCTAAGAGATGCTATCTTGGAGTACCTCAATGAAAATAAGCAAATAACTCCATATCAGCATGGCTTCATGAGGGATCGGTCGTGTCAAACCAATTTAATCAGTTTCTATGAGGAGGTAAGTTCTAGACTTGATCGCGGGGAATCAATGGATATCGTATATCTGGACTTCTCCAAAGCATTTGACACGGTACCACATAAAAGGTTAGTATATAAAATGAGAATGCTTGGCCTTGGAGAAAATGTCTGTATGTGGGTAAGTAAATGGCTCAGTGATAGAAAACAGAGGGTGGTTATTAATGGTACATACTCAGATTGGGTCACTGTAACTAGTGGGGTACCACAGGGGTCAGTATTTGTTGTAGAAGGCATTGCACAGTAAAATATCAATTTTTGCAGATGACACTAAACTGTGTAAAGTAATTAACACAGAAGAGGACAGTACACTGCTACAGATGGATCTGGATAGACTGGAGGCTTGGGCAGAGAAGTGGCAGATGAGGTTTAACACTGACAAATGTAAGGTTATGCATATGGGAAGGAATAATGCAAGTCACCAGTACATACTAAATGGTAAAACATTGGGTAACTCTGACATGGAAAAGGACCTAGGAATTTTAGTGAACAGTAAACTAAGCTGCAGAAACCAGTGTCAGACAGCTGCTGCCAAGGCCAATAAGATAATGGGTTGCATCAAAAGGGGCATAGATGCCCGTGATGAGAACATAGTCCTGCCACTTTACAAATCACTAGTCAGACCACACATGGAGTACTGTGTACAGTTCTGGGCTCCTGTGAACAAGGCAGACATAGCAGAGCTGGAGAGGGTTCAGAGGAGGGCAACTAAAGTCATAGCTGGAATGGGTGGACTACAGTACCCAGAAAGATTATCAAAATTAGGGTTATTCACTTTAGAAAAAAGACGACTGAGGGGAGATCTAATAACTATGTATAAATATATCAGGGGTCAGTACAGAGATCTCTCCCATGATCTCTTTATCCCAAGGACAGTAACCATGACGAGGGGACATCCTCTGCGCCTGGAGGAAAGAAGGTTTGTTCACAAAAATAGAAGAGGATTCTTTACGGTAAGAGCAGTGAGACTATGGAACTCTCTGCCCGAGGAGGTGGTGATAGTAAGTTCAGTAAAAGAGTTCAAGAGGGGCCTGGATGTATTTCTGGAGGGTAATAATATTACAGGTTATAGTTACTAGATATGGGTTGTTGTTGATCCAGGGAGTAATTCTGATTGCCTGATTGGAGTCGGGAAGGAATTTTTTCCCCTAAAGTGAGGAAAATTGGCATCTACCGCACAGGGGTTTTTTGCCTTCCTCTGGATCAACTTGTAGGAAAACAGGTCGAACTGGATGGACAGATGTCTTTTTTTCGGCCTTATAAACTATGTTACTATGTTACTATGTAATATGCACGGTGTGAACGGCCAGGCCTGTGTTTTGCGGATACGCGGTTTTGCGGTCTGCAAAATGGACACAGCCATCACACAGTCAAGCAAATGGCGCCTTACGGTTACAGACGCAGGACCCTCAAATGCAGTGCTTGCCATAAGACCGCTCTGACTTTGGTCCAGAGGACATTGGCAGGAAAAGATCAGCCAGTTGAATTTTGCAGTCTACATTAATCAGTGGTGTCTGTAATACCTAACCTCCTGTCATCTCTACCACCTGAACTGTGTCAATGCCAGGTGTGCCAGGATGCTCACGTGTGATCAACTCTGCTTACAGCATAACTATTGCAATTCAAGTACGGTCAGCTTTTTGTGAGAATGAGTTGAAATGTGAGGGTATCATTTTTCAAAACTGGTTTACAGCAACCAATCAGATTTCACCTTACACTTCCCAAGGGAGGTCTGAAAAATGAAATGTGGAATCTGATTAGTTGCTATGGACAACTAAGCCATTTTCCTTTATAAAAGCAGAGCCTACTTCTTTTATAGACTGGCCTGATGTAACTGGCAGGCTAGCCTAGCTGTGAATGTCACCAAACCACCAATGTATACAAATATAGTAGTGGTAAAGCATGCAGTAGTCAAGTCTTCCAGAATCTCAGCTTCTGAGGGAATGCTTCTTGGTTATATCATGGCCCAGTGCATAGAAGTTCCCACAATCTCAAAAGACCAGGCAACACCTTTAAGAGGCAACATAAAAGAATTTTACCACCAGAAGCAATGTTGGAAAAATAATGGGTTGGCAACATATCTCTATATTTTTTTCCTTTTTCAACGAAATTTTATTAATATAATATTTTCGTTCACTGTCTTTTCATAAACCCTTTCTTGTAATGCACTGTTTTTTGTCCGGCTGAAACCTTGCCCTCATGCTGGAAACCAGCTGGATCCTATTATAGTCAATGGGCTCCGGCAGTGAATGGCCATCTCCAACTAGGCCAGATCCTCTTCCGGAACAACCTTTACCACAGATGTGAAACTAGCCTAATCTAAATAGTGTATCTGTATGCATGAATAATTCAAGTATTAATGGCCACATTGTACATGGGTTGTTATTAAATAATTAACAAGCTTGATCTTTGGAAAGAGTGTTCAGATCTCATTTTCCTCTATATAAAAACAGGATTATTGTTTCCAGATTAAAGCCTAATGTTTCATACTTTATTTTTTTCTCTGTCTGCTATATTTCTTATAACACTTATAATATAATATCAAGAAAGCAAGACCAGAGCTGCAACATGGGAGAGGAGAAAAGAAGTCTATTCAAGAACTGCAATATATTGCAGTACAGATCTTGGACAGATAGAGCTGGCCACCGGTATCTGTTCTCTAGTTTTGTCTTTCATCTGAGGTGCTAGCAGAGGCAGTGTCAGTCTTTATTCAAGCTTTGAACATTTTATACTTGGATAGATGTTGCATAATTTATTTATTAGCAAAAAAAACATTCAGTGCTACTATAATATCAGTTATGGTCTTTAATCCATATTCTTACAGTAACCACAATTTTTTTTTTCAGAAAACATCTTATAAGACACATGCTTTTTCAGAAATTTACACCCTGATTTATCAAGACTGGCATGTGCTATGAAGATCCTGTGCTGCCGAAGGCCTCTCCATAAATTACATGTCTCCTCTGGCAGTCCATGTGCCAGAATGAAATGTATGGCAGCTAAGATAGAATGCATTTGGAAAGTCTTCAGACCCTTTCACATTTTTCACATGTTGTTATGTTGCAGCCTCTCCATAAAATATTGCATTGACAAGTATTCAGACCCTTTACTCAGTACTTAGTTGGAGCTCCTTTGGCAGCAATTACAGCCTCTAGTCTGTGGTCTCTAGGTTTGCACACCTTGATTTGGGGATTTGATGCCATTCTTCTCTGAAAATCCTCTCAAGTTATGTCAGGTTGGATGGGGACCATCGGTAGACCGCTATTTTCAGGTCTCTACAGAGATGTTTGATTGGATTCTGGCTGGGCCATTCATGAACATTTATAGAGTTGTCAATAGCCACTTCTATGTCATCTTAGTTGAGTGGTTAGGGTCAAAGTCTTATTAAAAGGTAAACAGTTGGCATAGTTGAGTTCCAACAGAACATTGGATCAGGTGTTCATTAAGAATATCTCTGTACTTTGCATCATTCAGCTTTCTGTCAACCCTGACTAGTTTTCCTATACCAGCTCCTGAAAAAAAACCTCAAAGCATGATGCTGCCACCTCAATGCTTCACTGTGGGGATGGTATTGGGAAGGTGATGAGCAGTGTCTGGTTTCTTCTAGACATGAGCCTTAGGCCAAAAAGTTAAATCTTGGTTTCATTCAAGGGTTTACTCCCCATGCTATCTCATCTTTCTTTACTACTAGATAGATATGAGATAGATAGATAGATAGATAGATAGATAGATAGATAGATAGATAGATAGTAGAGATGAGCGAATCATCAAAAATTCACTTTGGCAAATCATCAACAAATTTATGACAAGATTCGTTCTTAACACGAATTTATTCTGTCGAATTTGCGTTAAAAAATAATCGTTTTGCGAATATTACTGCACAAATTACGAACATACAGTCTAAGCGTTGTTAAAAGTACACTACTGAACTAAATAGGTAAGCATTAGCGTAAAAAGTGCGTACGAATCCTTAGTGTACTATTGACTCGCGACTGCGTCATACGCACGCATGAGGCTAGGCCACGGCGTACAGTCCTCAGCAGAGGCAGTCCATATGAGGTAGAAAAGTAAGGCGCTAACTGTTAGCTATCCGGCTAAGTGGATAATTTACTAAAAACACCATACAATAAGTGCATAATAGGACACTTGCAGTACCTGAAAAAGAATACACACAATGGGCTAAAGTGCTTGAACATTGCTGAACCTGTAAAAACATTATTGCTAAAATACAGCAAAGACATAATTATACAAACATTTTAGTGCAATCAATTTCACATTTGCAAGCATCATAGGCTCAGATATACGTTTGAGTCTCTCCTTATGGCTGCTTGGCATAAAACACTGGAACACAGTCCAAAATTCAATTGTAATCCACGTGAGGTAATTTTGTAATCCAAACAGGTAACATGTAATCCACATGGATAATATAAAATAGCAGCAAATAGAGAACCCTTTTTACAAAGCGGGCTCCCAAATAACCTGAGAAGGGGGGGGGGCGGAAAATAGACGTGCTTAGGCGCAACTGGGAATTTTCTGCAGAATGGGGAGGAGTCCTGACAAGCCGTGTCCATCTGGGTGAGAGTCAAAGAGGGGGCAATAAAAACAACATAAACTAAAAACAAGTGCCAACTAGCTCTCACCCGTCAGGTGCAGTCCATGTTGTGGCTCCCATAGGTCCAGAGGTGTCCTTTAAATCAGCCAGACTGACAGCCAGTAGATGGGTTCCTCAAATGAGGGACGTGAAGTCCTCCTCGCTGGAACTGCTACTGAATGACATCAGAGGACGCTCCTGCCTCCTGTAGGCAAAGCTGGCTGCCATGGTGGAGCTCCACTGCCCTCTTCTGCCAGAAGTCGGACTTGACCGGGTCTGGGTGGTGGTCACACTGGTGAGCACTACAGCTACTTGCGCCTTCACTTTTCCGGATACTCCTGCTGGGACAGCAGGGGTAAGGACTTCTGGCTGCAGCGGTTGAGGCAAGGTTACACCCAGGAAAGAACCGCCAGCTCCCCTGGCTGCTGCTGACTTCATTTTCCTGGGTAGTTGGTACTGGATCACCGTGGACTGGAAAGTAAACCATGATGTCGTCAGCTGACCAAGCTGAAAGGACTGTGGTGGTGGTGGCAATCCAGGGATCAGAGGCTTCGGCTGTGGCTTCTCCCTGAAACGGAGGCTGCCATCTGGTGACTCCTGTAGGCAGCACACATGTCCTTTGCCTGGTGGTTCCTCCGGCCAAACTTCTGGTGTTGCTGATGCAGATACCAAAGGCTTAGATAATAAGGTAACCCCGGTAGCAAAGGGGCCTTTCAGGGATGCCATAGGGGTATATTCCACCTGATCCCCCACGTATAGGCTGTGATGGGGTTGGGGCAGGTAAGGCTGTTTCACTGACCTGCGGCCCACAAAGTACTCCTTCCCGTCCTCGTCGTTGGCAAGGAAACAACAGCCTCGCTCCACTGAAAACCATAGGACGGTTCCCTTATGCCGTTCCAGCGTAGGGTCTCCCGGCCTCGGATGGTCCAGTACTTGGATTCTTGTAGTCCTATAGGGTCTGGGCGTGGGCTGTCACTGATGCAGGCATGATGGGATTCTGCCGCATGGAAGGTGTTGTTGTTGTTCTCCTCCTGGGCAGCGGAGTCAGATGCCAGAACATTGAGTCAAGACCCGGTGGGATTCTCCTGGCCAATTGTGACACTCTGATGTCCTCTGAACTGGACGGTGGTTCGGGTAACTCGCTACCAAACACCATCTCTCCCCACTTTGGTCGCAGTTGCTTCGCCGTGCTGTGGTATCTTGTTCACCGCTGGCTTGAACTGGAGAGGAGGGCGGAGTAATGAGGGAGGAGTCTTCACTCCCTATACGTGCAAATAATTAGTTCCCGGTGGGCCGGGCTAGTTGTTCCCGCTCTTGAGGGGGCGTAACGTCATTTTCCCACTTCTGGGGCCAAGGTGGGGGGGGCAAGAAGAATGCGTACGTAGCATACATAGCGTTAGCATTCAAAATTTTAAGAACATTTACGAATAATAAAAATGGAGGATTCCATATGAATCTACGAAGCGGCGAATAGATTTGCTCATCTCAGATAGATAGATAGATAGATAGATAGATAGATAGATAGATGATGTCTACTTGGCCCACTGTTTCCTCTAATAGGCTTTAATCCTAGTTCCTTTAGCCTTTTATCATTATCATGCTGCCTATAGCCGGGCTCCATAGAATAGAATCAGGGCACAGAATACAAGAAGTCTGTGTCTTGCACTGCATCACTGGCAGCAGATGGAGGTAAGTATTTGAGTTTATTGTTTTTATTTGGCAGCATGCTGTTGGGCCACAATGGGGTGGGGGTCATTATTTTGTAACTGGAGAAAGTACTATGTGGACATTGCAGCTGTAAAAATTTTTTGTACTGGCACACATCATAATAGTGCCATGATTGGGACATCCGTTGTACTGGGTGCACTAAAAGGGGGTTGTTTTTTATACTAACACACGTTATAAAGGTGCATTTTTGTACTTGCACACATGCTAAAGTGGCCACTATGGGGACATTTGTTCTACAGGGGGCACTAAAACATTTTTTTTGTACTGGCACACGTTATAATGGAGCATTTTTGTACTGGCACACCTTATAAGGGGGATTATTACTACTCGGGGCACTATAGGGGCATTATTACTTCTGGGGGCAAAATGAGGGATATTATTACTATTGGATGCACTGTTACCACATAGTGCACCATGGCAGAGAATTCTTACTATTGGTCAGATTTTTGGGAGGACTGTTATATTGGGAGGCTCCCTGGCACAATATTAGCTTCGCACAATTATTTTTGGAGGACACTATGTTTACGGCACTTTACGTTTCAGGGACAGTTATTTTTTAGGGCGCTGTGTGCCAATAATTATTGGAGGGGAACTATCTGTGTGGTAATAGTATTTTCAGGGAAATTATCTGTTTCAGCAGTATAGTATTGGGAAGCACAGTGGACACAGTAATAGAGGTGGCAGGATGGGGTGTTCAGAAGGTGGGGAGGAGCATGGAAAAGTAGGAAACTAAGATGTTTGTCTGTCAAACTCTGCTGAGACAAGAGGTGGCTGAAAGAAATCATCATGGCGGTCTGGTCTGAATAGAGAAGATAAAGAAAGAGAACGTATACATGAGAGGACACGTCACTGGATAGATAGATATAGCTAGGTATAAAAATGAGTGTCCCTTTAATTGACAATTGAAGATTTGCTGTGGTTTCTCTCTGGTCAGTTATAAGTAGGCCAATGTAAAGAATGTAGTGCTTGCATGCCTACCAGGATCACAGCCAATGACACTGCCAGCAATGCGCCTTTGGTCATGCACAATTCAAGCTGCTGGCTCATGACGAGATTTACTGCTGCCTCAGTAACCCCGGGATCCACAACACTCACAGTTGGAGTAGTATATTCACAGCTAATTGCAGCTTCCCAACACAAGTCACCGTTAATTGTCCTCTAAGTTGAACTTGCTGGCTCCTCAATCACCACTCTTTTAATAAGCTTTGTTGTCACTTGTCGGGTGTGAAAAGCTTCATAGCAACCAACAAATGACTTTCAGAGATGTCATCAATGTTCTCCTTACAGTGAGGGACAGCAGTTGCCTCACTCTTGTGGAAATAATATACTCTGTGCTGTGTAATGATAGTGATTAATACGATATGCCCTTCTTATTCCCCCTAAGCTTGCTGTAATATATAATTATACTACAAATAAAAGTTCTTTGTGTCAGGATGAATCCATTTTAAATCATCGCTCCGTAAAACAGCACAATAACTGCTAATGCTTCTCTTCATGGGACAATAGATTAGCCACTGAAATCTGTCCTGCAACTCAATTTCCATAGTGTATATTACATGCTGCCTGTGTACATCAATACACATCATTGTTTAGCAGCAATAACAATATGTAAAAGCCAACTAGGCATAAATCTGTCACGATACTAAAGTGCTAGGAGACAAGATGCCTTGTATATGAAGTGCTATGCTATTATGTTACAGAAATGTTTATTCAGTAGGGGTTTTAGGACGGTATGGAACAGTACTACCTAGTGGGTTGTCAATCCCTTCAATATCCAACTTAAAAAATATTACCATACCCCTAGAGTTACCTTAACTAATAGATAACCGCAAATTAGGGAGTGCTTTATCAAGTCTAGTGCTTTCTTCAGGGGAATACGTCTAATTTATGATGAGGCACACGCCCAACCTTCCCAACTCTGTTACATCCCCTTTAGAGAACATGACAAGTGTGGCTTAAAATCCAAGAGATGCAACACATTTTTTAAAAAGTCGCAGTTAAGAAAGTGCAAACACAGAGTTTGCGACTTTAATGCCAATTTTAGGCACAAGGGAGATGATAAATCTAGGCCAGTGACGTCACACTCATGAGTTACATGGTCTAGGTGTAGCTTAGTCCCATTCAAGTGAATAAGGCTGAGCTGCAATACCAAGCACAGCTGTTATCCGATGGACTGCACTGTGCTTGGTAAGCTGCAAAGATACCACAGCACTTTGGTGATCAGTGGGGATGCCGGGTGTCAGACCCCCCTGATCTGATATCGATGACCTAAACCAGGGGTCCCCAAACTTTTTACACAGGGGGCCAGTTCACTGTCCCTCAGACCGTTGGAGGGCTGGACTATAAAAAAAAGCGCCCCCCAATACCAAATTCTCAACCTGACCACTCCTAACATTACGTAAATCACTACAGAACATAACGGCTAATACAGCTCCCCATACCTCTTACGTCCAGTGACGTCACCTCTGATATATACTTCTCTTTCCTCATCTTCTCCTCTCAGACCAAACCGCCATGATGATTTTTCCCCCTAGTAGTAATCATTCCTTTTAATGTGACAGTAGAAAATGCCCCCTAATGTGTGCCAGTACAAAAAATACCCCCTTTTAATGGCATAATCTGCCAATATAAAATACCCCTATATAGTGCCCCCAAATCAATGCCCCCATAGTACTCCTCTCCCCCCTTCGGCATAGTACATGCCATAATGTGTCAAAGTATAAAATGCCCATATACAGAGCCCCCCCATATAAAATACTCCTTCTTTGTGGCCTCAGTAGATGCCCCCAGTGCCCCCCAATAATGTGCCAGTGAGAAGTGCCCCCCAATAATGTGCCAATTAGAAGTGCCCCCAATAATATGCCAGTAAGTGTTCCCATAGATGCCCCCATAGTGCCTCCCAATAATATGCTAGTAAGTGCCCCCTTAGATACCCTCATAGTGCCTCCCAATAATATTCCAGTAAACGCCCCCCTTAGATGCCCCCCATATGGCAGTAAGTGCCCCTTAGATGCCCCATAGTGGCTCCTAAATATGCCATTAAGTTCCCCCCTTAGATGCCCCCATAGTGCCCCCAATATGCCAGTAAGTGCTCCCTTAGATGACCCCATAGTGCCCCCAATATGCCAGTAAGTGCTCCCTTAGATGCCCCCAATATGCCAGTAAGTGCTCCCTTAGATGCCCCCATAGTGCCCCCAATATGCCAGTAAGTGCTCCCTTAGATGCCCCCATAGCGCTCCAATCCAGTATTGTAACATATATAAAAAAATAAACACTTATACTTACCTCCATGAGCCTGTCAGTGATGCGATGCAGGCCTCTTCCGGCCTGTGTCCCACGCTGTACGGATCAGACAGCGCGATGACGTCATGCCTGCCCGGCTTCTGATAGGCTGCAGGCCTAGTGCCTTCAGCCTATCAGAAGAACAGGGAAATGAGACGCCTCTCCCTCCCTGTTCCGCCGCAGCAGTCATCGGTATCGCTGTCCTGAGGACGGCGATAAAGATGACTATGGAGATGAGCGCTTCCACAATGGAAGCGCTCATCTTCCTGTTCCACTGACCACCAATGAAAGAGGTGCCCCTTCCAGAAATGCGGCGGGGGCCGGATAAACGGCCTCAGGGGGCCGCATGCGGCCCGCCGGCCATAGTTTGGGGACCCCTGACCTAAACTAAGTAGAGGTCATCAATATTAAACACCTGGAAAACCCCTTCAACCTGTTAACCAAAATTACCCCTCACCATCTAGACTTATTCTCATCACCTTATGAAGGAGCAATACTCTTACACTTGAACAGGATCATGGTCCATACGTAGCAAACTGTGGGCTTTTTTAATTCCATTTTCAGTCAGAACAAACAATATGGGAGGGAAAATGATCAAATAAATGCAAGAGTTAGCTTCACATTAACTAAATGTTTGCCCTTTTCTCCCCAGCTACATCACAGGCATCTTGCCAGGTCCAAAGTAATACAATGCCCAGTAACACTAAAATAACCTCAGTACAGAAGGAAGTCAAACATGTCATGTCAAAGTTATGAACTCTGCCACATGAATGATAAAGAACTAGAGAGCCTTTATGTTCCTGGCTGAAGTCTCCACCTAATACCTTTCCAGTTGAACAGTGTATTCTGGAATTGCAGGTTCTGTACTAGTTTAGTGTTCTCATTAAGAGAAACAAAATAAGAGTATTGCAGGTTTGATACCTTTTAATGATTAACAAAAATAGATGTAATAATGTTACATAGTGAGCTTTCGGGACATCACCAGTCCCTTCATCAGGCGTACTACAAGAATACCGTACTCTAACGGAACGTTTGCCACTGAGTAGTCCAAAACTATGTGAGTGTCCAGTATCCAGGACATGTAGCTGAGTTGCACATCAAGTACATAAGACTCACTCCACCATCTCACACAGAAATATGTGCTTTACATGATCAACAAAGGATGAACACCTATAAACACTGCTCAGATCAAACTGTCCGTGGTGTGGATACAGACCAAAGAACACCTACTATACAATAATCCACACACAAATTATATAAATAACAATATTTTATTGATAAGTTATTCATAAAAACATATAACACAAAATAGTATCTCACATAAAGGTGCTGGTATGGAGCAGAGGAATAAAGACAAAAATGAGGACGTCGCCGTGCAGGGTACACAACATATAACAGCAGAGAAAGTAATAACCCACAATGAGGTCAATAAGGGCATACTTATACAAAAGTCTCCCCAGAGTGTTTGTTTATCATATATATAACAAGAGGGACAAAAAGTCTCTACAACATCCAACATATAGAATATCACTCCAATCAAACGGGATAAAGTGAGTTACCCAGACCTCCGGAAATCACGAGTAAAATTAGTTGGTAGACCGGCACAGCGGCGTCCTCCTCCCAACGCCGTTTCGCCCACACAGTCTTCTTCCAGGGGAATGACTTTTGTATAAGTATGCCCTTATTGACCTCATTGTGGGTTATTACTTTCTCTGCTGTTATATGTTGTGTACCCTGCACGGCGACGTTCTCATTTTTGTCTTTATTCCTCTGCTCCATACCAGCACCTTTATGTGAGATGCTATTTTGTGTTATATGTTTTTATGAATAACTTATCAATAAAGTAATGATCAACAAAGGGCCAAACCATTGTGAAAACTCCCAAGAAAACCTGGAGAAATGTGACTGAGCAGTCAATCCCTGTCAAAGGCTAATGTTAAAATAAAATATGACATGCAAAATAAGCTGAAGGTGGATGTCTTAGAAGAAAACACGTTAAGTGAAGAACCAACACTGAAACTACCCTTCCATGAAGTTTTCATATTCCGTGTGTAGAACCCCCATAATTCAACTCCCTTGTATTTCTATTAGCAAAACATGAAGAATCAAACTAAAAGACACCCATTTTAGTCAGTTTAATAGTAATCTGATCCATAAATACCATTTAGTTAAAAAATAGTGAACACTGTGTTCAGACTTCACAGTACTGTGAGCCATACCAATTTGTTGGTGAACAACAATGGGAGGCAGAATTGATCTTACCAACCCTAGTCTGAAAACTAATCTTCTATCTCCTAACTATTCTTCATTGATGGAATTTGATTTCCTTGCATCTGGTGTGCCATATATCATGAATTGTGCCTGCTTTTGAAAACAATAGCATAATTGGATTTGTGTTTAGTTACATTGGTATACTCTTATGGGACTCAATAGGATAGTGAAACCTCTAGTGCCTCAAAAAATTTTGTTCTAACTAGGGTCCCCTCAGGTAAGTATAAACATTCTTAGATCCGCAGGTTACAGCCCCCAGAGTAGTCACCAGTTGACAACATACGATTGGCTGGACAAGATGGAGCCAACAAGGTACAGTACCATGCCCAGTTGCACTAGCCTGAGGTTCAGGTGGAGTCAGAGTGGGGTGTAAATAGATAGCCGGTGGTAATGTTGTGGCTACATTGAATGATGGATGCTGATGAAATTGGCTATGTGCATATTAACGGATTAACAGATCCCATTCACTATAATGGAGTCCGTTTGGTGCGTGACGTGAATACCAGCATTTTGCTGGACAAAACACCTATTTTGTCCTCTTTTTTTTTTTTGGCGGATTCTGCAACGAAGGCTCCTGATGGAACCTCCGCCACAGATGTGAACCTAGCCTAAGCATGTTGAAATACCTACCGAGAGAAAACACCACTAGAACATTGACAGGTCCCACAGGGGTCTAATGAAAGATAAGTGTCGGTATGATTAGCACAAGGCTTTTTAGTTAGTACATCAAAATTAATATCTTAATAGTTTAACCCCTTGAATAAAGGCATCTGCCTGAGTTTTGCCTTGCCGCTCTGAGAATGGCATTCAGTTATGTATGCACAAAAGATTACCAATGTTTACTAGCTCCAAATATGCCATGGGATTTGTGTCGGGTGAATAAATAGAAACTAGGGTAGGAAGGGACAAGGTTCCTGTTCTGTATTCGTTTACTATGCACAAATACACTGATAATGAATGTCGAATGCAACTTGCTTTTATGCTACATGGCTTGTGCTAGGCTAAAACACTAATAATGTATAATAATCTTTTCCATTGTGTCACCGTATTTTTTTTCCCAATTTTTACCTTTATGTTTCAGCAATGACAAGAGCAAAAGGTATGTGTTAATACTCGAGCACTATTATTAATGAAATCTGACACCACGTCAGAAGTAATGCACTCAGGGAATGGTTTTTTGTAGTAACTTCAATTAACCTCCTTATAAAATGACTCCTTGTGTTTTGCTATTAGTAAAGTCAATTATTTAGAGCTTTGTATCTCCCCCTCAAAGTGACCTTTTTATATACAATATTCTACATTGTACATACATCCCTTTACTATGTAATAACAAAGAATAATACACAAAAAGCTATATCGGCAATAATTATCCACAAAATAAAAAATAGCACAAACCGAAAGATGGTCCTAACAGAGAATGCATACACTGCACAGAAAACAAGTAGACTGCTGGTACAGAATTTGGCTAGGTACAGGATTTTTCAAGAGTTCTTAATAGCTTTGAAGGGGTGTAAGGAATTTCACAGGACTCAGGATGAGAGATGAGCAAATCAATTCGAAAGTAACCAAATTCAACCCAAATTTCCAAAAAGTTCCGGACTTTTGGCTGTGGGATTCCAGTGCATTTTCTAAAATGGCTTAAGCCATTTTTCGGATAAAAAGACAGGGGATTCCATGACCCTAAGTTGGTGTGCATATATACACACCGACAGGCATTTGCTACCAAAAAGCGAAAAATAAAAAAACCTGCAGTGCAGTTTGTTTTTAAACAGGCTATTTTTTACCACCCACAGCCATGCATTTACCTTTAGCCATATATGTCGCTGTCACTTTAAGATTACATATGTTGGCTTGGTGTTAAATAGCTTGAAATGAGTTGCACACAGTCCTTACATACTATATCATGTTGCCATGCGTTAAAGGGGTTTTACCATCTCAGACAATGGAGTGGGTGGTGGGCAGCAGTGTCGGGTGCGGCCACCACCAATCGTTCTTATTGGCCTGCCTAAATAGCCGAGTGACACATTCGGCTATTTTCAGGATACCCATAGAAACTAACGGGAGCCCACCGCACTTGTGCGCCCACCACTTCCATTCACCTCTATTGGTCAGATGGAAATAGCTGAGCCAGTGCTTGACTATTTTCGGTCGCTCCATAGCAATAAATGCAGGGTAGCCGTGCATGCGCGGTGAGCCCTCCTTCACTTTGCCGGCTGGGTTCACGAGATAGGTGTGGGTCCAAGAGGTGGAACCACACCTATCACACAATGGGAGCATATCCTAGTGATATGCCCCCATTGAGATAGGAAAACCCCTTTAACATTCTTTCTTTGTCATGTTTTTCCTGTGTGTTAGTGAGGTAGTTATCTGCTCCCCCAATGCTGCCTTTGGTGGGTATACCCTCATGCAGGGGCGCATTGGCCAAAGACCCTACAGTGAAATTTCCTGGTGGGCCGATGCACAGGGGGCCACTCAAGCCCTCTTGATGGCAGCAGGCCAGGTACGTACATAATGATCTGATGCTCAACGGTCGCAGGTGCCCTCCTGAACTCAACTGTATTACTGAGGGTGAGGGTAGCAGTTATTTGTGCTGTCCTGTGGTATTTGGTTCTGCTGGGGCGGTATTCTGTGCTGAACTACAGTATTGCAGGCCTCGCCTACTTTGGTTGTCCCCGCCTACTTATTTTGGCCTGTCTTCTGTCAGTTTGAACCCACCTACATCATTGGGCCTCTTTTTGTTTTTTTTCCAGGGCCCCTTTAAATTCCCAATCCGCCCTGCCCTCATGTTCCTTTTATTTATTTTGGTAGGTGTCATATAACTCCACTTCCAGTACATAAAGTTGTATATAATATGTTTCCAGTTACGGTCTGAATAAAGCTTCACTATGATATAGGAAACAATATCTTATTTTAAAGAGAAGCTCTGGCTTAAAGTTTCATGTTGATCTGGACAATGTTCTTTAGAACATGACATATTTATAGGACAGTAATTACATTAGTAGTATATACCTGCTGATTATACCTTTTTCTATGGAGACAGATGTCCTCCCCATTTACAGACTTCCATTTCCTCCCATTGTTCGTAAACTATTGAGGCATATATTAATAGATGTAACCATAGTTTTGGTGCAGGAAACTGTTGCACAGGGGTTATGTAATTCTTGAAAGAATCTGTCTATTCTGTTTAAAGGCATTGTCCTTTTTTGTTAAAAGGTTCCTTCTATGTTAAGTTGGTCATGAGGATCTAATAATTTCTTATTTTTAATCCAGAAACCCTCTTTTTAATTATTTAAATACACTGTTAATTCTTGAGGATGACGTATGGTGAGCAGGGTGAAGTACAGTATATTTAAAAAAAACCTGTATATTTTTGTCACAAATATTCAGTAAAGAAATTTCCCAATGCTTTCATACAGGAGCTAATTTTCGTTCTTTCCTCCCTTTTTTTATTTTTATGTCAACACAGCCATATGAGGGCTTGTTTTTCTGTGTGATGAGCCGTCTAATTTGTAATGGCACCATTTTATATTCCATATAATGTTCTGTAAAAAAAATGATTTGTCTAGTGGAATAAAGAAAAAAACGACATTGGCAGACAGGGTCTAACAGGAGCAGTAACATTCTGGGCCTTGGGGTTTGCACAAAGCACCAGGCTGCAATGATAACTGCTCAGAAACCTGCAATTGCATCACAGGGGTTAGATAGGAGGTCAGAGGTGCCATACCTCTGTCTAAATGTTTACAGTAGGTACCACATTCACTATGACCATGGCATCTAAGGGGTTAGATGACCAGGATTGAATTACCTTTGATCCTGGTCACTGTGAATGGTTGTCAGTTGTATAAAACATTGTGTAAGGAACAGGTTTAACTCCTGTCACATGTAAGTCAAATATTGGGAAGTGGTTATTCAAGGAATCATTGGTTTTTAAAAATCCTAGGAAAAGTGAGGAAAATGTAGAGGGTCTATACTACAGACACCTGGTAGAGTGTCCAGCCTCCTTGTACTGAGAGCTACATTTTTATCGAGGGTATAAAATAAAATGTGGAGTATGTTCAACGCTGGAGATTGGCCAGGAAAGGGGGTGACAGGAAATACTGAAATGAATGATTGTCCAGTAGCTATCAGGCTGAACTTCAAAGGTCCCTGTACACTGGACACTACAGCAGCAGATTGTCAGGAAGGAAGCGTTCCTTCCTGACAATCTGCTGCTTGCGGCAGTGATCTTCTACATGCTATGGGGAGAAGTGATCGCAAATGCCATCATTCGTCCCCATACTGACTACATACACAGCATGATAAGCTGCTGGGAAATGATAATTTTTGTTGGCCACATGATTGATTTATTACCCAATAAACGAGCGAAATGATCACTCATTCGGTAGTCGGCAGTACATTAACACCACTGTATCTGTATGATTCTCAGCCTGTGTAAAGGGACCATAAGAATCATGAGTGGGTAAACTCATATTCAGACAACTGCTTTAAATGCCAAAAGAGCTCATCTCTGCCAAGAACGTAATGGTTTTAGTCCTATTTACCAAGAAAAAGCAGTCTTCACATATGTGGTCGGTCCCCAGAGACATTAAATGGAGTTTCCAAAAATGACGAGTGTTTTTAGTCAACAGTTACTATAAATCCAGTCATTAGATCATAAAACATCATGGTGGGAAAGCCCCTTTAATTTTGGATCTGAACATGATTTGAATCTAAATGCAATGTTTGTAAATGATATCAACGATCAGCAGTCATTCGTCTGATGTTATAAATTCACCAACCACAGAGTCTTAGTACACTTTGATTACAACTATATACAGTATATTGTTTCTTCTCAGTTGGAAGTCAGCCGGGAAGAGATAGCCGTGGGAAATGTCCATAAAACAGAGGATACTACAATCTTTTTATACATCCTGCTCCGCACAAGGTTCTAGAAATGATATAAAACAATGGATTACTAAACAAATACATTGCCTTTAATACCTGTGTTTATCTTTTTCACTTGGATTACAGTGATGAATTAAGGATTTATATAAAATCCTCTGCATTACTAACTGGTTAGGTATGCACAGCAGAAAACATGTAGAAATCATCAGAAAACGTAAAAACTACAGTAGCAAAAAAGAGAACATAAAGGGATCAAGTCACCTCTGCATCCTACTGTGATATCACAATATCATAGCACATCTACAGTCTCTATATTAAACCTGGCAGCAAGGTCGTACAGTCCACATGTATCCACCCTGTCCTTGTCTGCTGCAAGTCATGCCTGCATCGCATACATGGGCGGATAGGGCATTGGATCTACAAGGAGAAATCCCAGTAGTCCGGCCACATTGTGATATTATGGTAATGGTTGGTAGAGCCTGATAAAAGGGAGAGTAAATGGGGCCACCAACACTAAAGAAAAAGTAGGGGCTTACCACCATGTACCGTAATTCAGTGGTAGTATGAATCACATGGAGGATGATATGTTTGAAGATGCTTTAGATGTGGAGTCACCTGAACCTAGCCTGCTCATTGGTATTGAACAGCACTCCCTTGATGGAATCCTTGTATTTCTAACTATTATGCAGCATCAATCATCAAATCAGTCCATGTATATGCCAGATGTGTAATATTTTTGGTCTTGAGGAAAAGAATGCTGACCAGTTTGCTTCCAAGCTAGAAGAGATCCTGTATGTCTTGCAGCTCAGCTTTTTGGACCACTTATACTTTTACGCAAGCCATTGCGTATTTCAAGGCATCTTCTCCAAAAAAGGGTTGCATTTTGAACATTTTTTTATTTTATTTTAAAAAGTATAAAAAATCCAACAGTGCAGTGTGTTTTTAAGGCTACAATCACACAGACGTTGTTTTCCTCGGCATCCGAGCCGCATATTTTGCGGCTCAGATGAGGACCCATTCATTTCTATGGGGCCACAAAAGATGCGGACTGTGTTCCGTGCCGCGGCCCCGCAAAAAATATAGAACCTGTCCTATTCTTTGCGGACAAGAATAGGCATTTTCTATTATAGCCGTGGCATGTGCAGTCCGCAAATTGTGGAACGCACATGGGTCGTGTTTTGCGGATCCGCAAATCACAACATTCATGTGAATGTAGCCTAAACAGGTTGTTTGTTACCCCCATCTACAATCCGTTTATTCATTGCCATATACATATGTCATTGTCACTTTGACATTACTATCTACATGCTGTCTTTACAGTAAAGAGTTGAAAGGGGCTGGATACAGTCCCAGAAGGGCCCAGTCTTAGAGTGGCAGCTGAAGACTGCCACTTCTCCGCTCGCCCATCCAGTTCCTCTGCCTCCTGGAAGCACGGCCCCTCATCCCGCTATCCTCCTCTTCCCTGCTGTTCCGCTTCAAGGGCCAATGTGCAAACCCTGGTATAACCCACCCAATGGCTGGATTCCTGTGGTTTGCCAAGCTTGCCAAGTTCCTGCAAATGTTTCCTTTGTTCTGTTGTCTGCCCATGTACAGTCTTTCTGCCCATTTACTGTACTCTACTGTACTGTATTGACCCTTCACTGCCTGCACACTACCATTTTGCCTGACTCCTTGCTGGCTAACACAGTGGTTCCACACCCACGTTGTCCATTCAGGTCAAACATGTTTAAGTTGAAAATAATACAATAGTTGAATCAAACAAATCAGAGCAAAAATAAATTTTGGGAAATCCACTTATCACTATTAAATGCCCTGCAAATGATGAATATAAGAAAAGATGGCCTCATTTTTGTCATGTCAAATAGACTTTATAACCACTGAATTATAAACTATTGGGTTTGCATTAAAAATTATGATACATGACACTTTCTGGTATTTTGACGGCAAGAATAGGAAAGTCTTCAGCTTCTGCAGCTGTTATTGACATAAAAAGAGACAGAACTCTCATAGAATCCATTGCGGGAGATCTATGTGTATCAAAAGTAACATAGTAACATAGTTTATAAGGCTGAAAAAAGACATCTGTCCATCCAGTTCAGGCTGTAAGCCTACAAGTTGATACAGAGGAAGGCAAAAAAAACCCTGTGAGGAGGAAGACAATTTTCCCCACTTTAGGGGAAAAAATTCCTTCCTGTCTCCAATCAGGCAATCAGAATTACTCCCTGGATCAACGACCCCTCTCTATTAACTATAACCTGTAATATTATTACCCTCCAGAAATACATCCAGGCCCCTCTTGAACTCTTTTAGTGAACTTACCATCACCACCTCCTCAGGCAGCGTTCCATAGTCTTACTGCTCTTACCGTAAAGAATCCTCTTCTATATTTGTGTACAAACCTTCTATCCTCCAGACGCAGAGCAGCGCTGTTTCTATTACCTGGCGAGGGTGCGATCGCCCGGGGCGTGTGTGTTAAGGAGAAGAGGTGGGCGTCATGGTGGCCAGCCGCAGGGGAGCGAATACCAGTGAGTGCTTCCATTATGGAAGCGCTCACTTGTATGTAGGGACCCCATCAGACCTCAGATCAGCCACCCAGCCACATAAGGTTAAAATAAAAACCTTTCTTACCTGTCCTGCGCTGCGGCTGCCCTCCGGTCCGGCGCTCCGCTCTCTTTCCTGGCCGGCTCACACTATGACCTGACGCTGATCTGAGGTCTGATGGGGACACAGTACGCTAATCTGAGGTCTGATGGCACATTAAGCCGATCTGAGGTCTGATGGGGGCACATTCTGCTGATCTGAGGTTTGATGGGGGCACATTCTTCTGATCTGAGGTCTGATGGGGGCACATTCTGCTGATCTGAGGTCTGATGGGGGCACATTCTGCTGATCTGAAGTCTGATGGGGGCACATTCTGCTGATCTGAGGTCTGATAACGGCACAATACGCCGATCTGAGGTCTGATGGCGGCACAATACGCTGATCTGAGGTCTGATGGGGGCACAATACGCTGATCTGAGGTCTGATGGCACATTAAGACGATCTGAGGTCTGATGGGGGCACATTCTCCTGATCTGAAGTCTGATGGGGGGCACATTCTGCTGATCTGAGGTCTGATGGGGGCACATTCTGCTGATTTGAGGTCTGATGGCGGCACAATACGCTGTTCTGAGGTCTGATGGCAGCACAATACGCTGATCTGAGGTCTGATGGGGGCACAATATGCTGATCTGAGGTCTGATGAGACATTAAGCCGATCTGAGGTCTGATGGGGTACATTCTGCTGATCTGAGGTCTGATGGGGGCACATTCTGTTAATCGAGGTCTGATGGGGGCACATTCTGTTAATCCGAGGTCTGATGGGGGCACATTCTGCTGATCTGAGGTCTGATGGGGGCACATTCTGCTGATCTGAGGTCTGATGGGGGCACATTCTGCTGATCTAAAGTCTGATGGGGGCATATTCTGCTGATCTAAGGTCTGATGGCGGCACAATATGCTGATCTGAGGTCTGATGGCGGCACAATACGCTGATCTGAGGTCTGATGGGGTCATCTTTAAGCTGATCTGAGGTCTGATGGGGGCACATTCTGCTGATCTGAGGTCTGATGGTGGCACAATACGCTGATCTGAGGTCTGATGGCGGCACAATACGTTGATCTGAGGTCTGATGGGGGCACATTAAGCTGATCTGAGGTCTGATGGGGGCATATTCTGATGATCTGAGGTCTGATGGGGGCACAATACACTGATCTGAAGTCTGATGGGGGCACAATATGCTGATCTGAGGTCTGATGGCGGCACAATACGCTGATCTGAGGTCTGATGGCGGCACAATACGCTGATCTGAGGTCTGATGGGAGCACATTAATCTGATCTGAGGCCTGATGGGGGCACATTCTGTTGATCTGAGGTCTGATGGGGGCACAGTAGGCTGATCTGAGGTCTGATGGCGGCACAATAGGCTGATCTGAGGTCTGATGGGGGCACATTCTTCTGATCTGAGGTCTGATGGGGGCACATTAAGCTGATCTGAGGTCTGATGGGGGCACATCAAGCTGATCTGAGGTCTGATGGGGGCACAATACACTGATCTGAGGTCTGATGGGGGCACATTCTGCTGATCTGGGGTCTGATGGGGGCACAATACGCTGTTCTGAGGTCTGATGGGGGCACAATACACTGATCTGAGGTCTGATGGGGGCACAATACACTGATCTGAGGTCTGATGGGGGCACATTCTGCTGATCTGGGGTCTGATGGGGGCAGGGGACTGTTAGTTTAGTGGTGTAAAAACTGGGTATTTAGACTAGGGTATGTAGCAAGTCTATTGTACTGTACTTAACAGTAGTAGTACACATAGTAGTATGTGCCTGTGAAGTTGGAAACGTGCGTTTGGAAAGCCACTAAGTGGAGGGCCCACTCAAGTATTGTTCGCCTCCCCTGTGCTGAACCTCTAGCTACGCCTCTGCTAATCAAATTACCTCTCTGGCTCAGCCGGCTGGCAGGGAAGCGCTGCGTCTGCTTTAATTTACCTCCGGCTGGCAGTGGCAGGGGATCGCAGGGGAGGCCAACTTTCCTTCCCGGCTCCTCCCAGCTGCACTTTCAACTATGACCTGACTGAGGAGAAAGCGCCAAGGTCCTGTGGGCAAAGTAAATGCCTGGAGGAGGGAGTTTTATTTTTTTTGTTATTAAAATACTGATCATGGGGGGGGGTAGTATGATAAGATCCCCAAATCCTCATCAGACCCCTCAAAATAACCCCCATAACTACCCTCAGTGCTCACCTCACACATTAAAAATCAGGCACTCCATGATCAGATCTCCCCTATGTCAAATCACCCCCCACCACCACCACATGATCTCAGCATGGGGGGGGTGTCATCTGAACATGGACCGACCGTCGTCTGAGCGTGGGCGATCATCTGAGCATGAGGGTGTCATCTTAGCATGGGCAGTGATCTGAGCATGAGGGGGTTATCTGAGCATGGGCTGTGATCTGAGCATGAGGAGGGTTATCTGAGCATGAGGGGGTGATCTGAGGAAGAGCGGTGATCTGAGGAAGGGCGGTGATCTGGGCATGGGGCGGTGATCTGAGCATGGTGCGGTGATCTGAGCATGGTGCGGTCATCTGAGCATAGGGCGGTCATCTGAGCATGGGGCGGTGATCTGAGCATGAAGGTGGTCATCTTAGCATAGGGCGGTGATCTGAGCCTAGGGTGGTGATCTGAGCCTGTTCATTGTTGTGGCCTGGTGGCATGCTATGCAACATTGTTTAGGTCAGTGTTATTTGATCGGGGGGGCGCTTTTTTAATGTTCGCCCTGTTGGTAAAATTCCCTAGAAACTGCCCTGACGCAGAGGATGTCCCCTCGTCACAGACAGTCCTGGGGATAAATAGTTCATGGGAGAGATCTCTGTACTGACCCCTGATATATTTATACATGGTTATTAGATCTCCCCTCAGTCATCTTTTTTATAAAAGAAATAACCCTAATTTTGATAATCTTTCTGGGTAGTGCAAGATAGCATCGCTTAGAAAACCTTCAAACAGTTTACCCATGACAGATGTTAAACTTACCGGCCTATAGTTTCCGGCTCTGTTTTTGGACACTTTTTGAATATTGGCACCACATTTGCTATGCGCCAATCCTGTGGAACACTCCCTGTCAGTATAGAGTCCTTAAATATCAGAAATAAGGGTCTGGCTATGACATTACTTAATTCTCTTAGGATACGGGGGTGTATGATTTGCCGCCTTGTCTATTTCGTTAAGAAGTAGATTTTCTGTGGACTCTGGTATATTAGGTGGTTTATAATAAAGTCCTATTAGTATTTTATTATTGTTTTTGGCTCCATGTATTTAACCCACAATGACTCCAGATTTTCATGTCCCTCACTTATATGGGCTTTAGACAGGACTAAGACCCCTCCCCCTCGCAGGTTTTGGCGATCCTTTCTAAACAGACTGTAACCCTGTACGTTAACTGCCCAGTCATAGCTATCATCCAGCCAGGTCTCAGTTACTCCCATTATGTCATAGTTCTCCTCACATATCACTAATTCCAGTTCACCAGTTTTATTAGTCAGGCTTCTGGCATTACTGTACATACAATTAAGAGGTTGATGTATATTTTTTCACCTACACCTTCCTTCTAGCCATCTTCTCCCCCAAAACAGCTGCCCCTTCCCCATTGAAGTGCAGCCCATCCCTACGATAGAGCCTGTAGCCGACAGAGAAGTCAGACAGTTCTCCAGGTACCCAAACCCCTCCTTCCTACACCAGTTCTTGAGCACCTGTTTACCTCACTAATCTCCTGCTGCCTTTCTTGTGTGGCTCGTGGTACAGGCAGTATTTCGGAAAACACTACCTTGGAGGTCCTTGCCCTAAGCTTATGACCTAAATCCCTAAAATAATTTTTAAGGACGCTCCACCTACCTCTAACTTTGTCATTGGTTCCGATATGGACCATGACTGCTGGATCTTCTCCAGCCCCTCACAGTAATCTGTCAACCCGATCCACGATGTGTCGAACTCGGGCGCTAGGAAGGCAACACACCGTTCGGCGATCCCGGTCTTTGTGACAGATTGCCCTTTCTGTACCCCTAATAATTGAGTCTCCCACTACCAGCAGCTGTCTGGCCTGCCCTGCTCTCCTGGTCCCCTGCTTACTGGAGCTGACATTCCCCTGACTGGCAGAGGAAGTGTACCGCTGCAGCAGTGTTCTCCCTGAAGTGGCATCCCCCTCATCTGCCGAACTTGCAAACTTGTTGGGGTGTGTCAGATCAGGGCTAGCCTCCCTGGCACTTTTCCCCCTACCCCTCTTTCTAACTGTTAGTCAGCTAGTTACCTCACTTTCCTGAGCCTCCTCACCACCACCCTCCCCCACATCTATCCCATAGAGTGCTTGCTCAGTGAGCAGCAAACTCTTTTCCAAATTGTCAGCGCTTCTCAGTGTTGAAATTCGCCCGGTTAGATACACGATGTGCGATTCCAAACGGGCAATTTGCTCACATTTTGAACAAAGATATGCACCCTTAAACGGCTGTTCCAGAACTGCATACATTAGACAAGATGTGCACTGGACTGCGCTGTCAATAATGGAGTACAGTTGTCACGATACCAAAATTTTGATTCGATTTCGATACCAAGAAAAAGTATTCGATACTCGATACCATTCGATACCACGCCGAAAAAATAAAACACAAAAAATCTGTGTGTCCCTTCAGACCTCACATCAGCCCACCGTGCCCCCATCAGACCTCATGGCAGCCCAGTGTGCCCCCATCAGACCTCAGGGCTGCCCACTGTGCCCCCATCAGACCTCAGAGCAGCCCACTGTGCCTCCTTCAGACCTCAGGGCAGCCCACTGTGCCCCCATCAGACCTCAGAGCAGCCCACTGTGCCCCCATCAGACCTCAGATCAGCCCACCGTGCCCCCATCAGACCTCAAATCAGCCCACCGTGCCCCCATCAGACCTCAGATCAGCCCACCGTGCCCCCATCAGACCTCAGATCAGCCCACCGTGCCCCCATCAGACCTTAGATCAGCCCACCGTGCCCCCATCAGACCTCAGATCAGCCCGCTGTGCCCCCATCAGACCTCAGATCAGCCCACCATGCCCCCATCAGACCTCAGATCAGCCCACCTTGCCCCCATCAAACCTCAGATCAGCCCACCGTGCCCCCATCAGACCTCAGATCAGCCCACCGTGCCCCCATCAGACCTCACATCAGCCCACCGTGCCCCCATCAGACCTCACATCAGCCCACCGTGCCCCCATCAGACCTCACATCAATCCACCATGCCCCCATCAGACCTCACATCAGCCCACCGTGCCCCCATCAGACCTCACATCAGCCCACCGTGCCCCCATCAGACCTCAGATCAGCCCACCGTGCCCCCATCAGACCTCAGATCAGCCCACCGTGCCAGCATCAGACCTCAGATCAGCCCACCGTGCCCCCATCAGACCTAACATCAGCCCGCTGTGCCCCCATCAGACCTCAGATCAGCCCACCGTGCCCCCATCAGACCTCAGATCAGCCCACCGTGCCCCCATCAGACCTCAGATCAGCCCACCGTGCCCCCATCAGACCTCAGATCAGCCCACCGTGCCCCCATCAGACCTCAGATCAGCCCACCGTGCCCCCATCAGACCTCACATCAGCCCACTGTGCCCCCATCAGACCTAACATCAGCCCACTGTGCCCCCATCAGACCTAACATCAGCCCACTATGCCCCATAAGATCAGCCCACTGTGCCCCATAACACCTCAGATCAGCCCACTGTGCCCCCATCAGACCTAACATCAGCCCACCGTGCCCCCATCAGACCTCACATCAGCCCACTGTGCCCCCATCAGACTTCAGATCAGCCCACTGTGCGGGTTTGAGCTGCCAGGAGCGCGTCGGCATGACGTAGGTGCCGACGTGCTGTGGCGCTTACCTCCTCCCTCCCACCTCGCCGCTCCGATTCTTGCTGCTCCCAGCTGACATGTGCCCTGGGTGCCTGGGACAGGGGAAGCCTTTTGAGTGCGGTGCTCTGTGCTGGAGGGGACTCCCGACCGCCGCGCTGCTGTGCCCCATAGAGGATCCGGCTGTGGAGGGGATGGCGCTTGTGAGCCGGCGTCTGTAGGAGGAAGCGGCGGATGGAGTCCTGATGCGCCCTCTGTCCGTGTGTTGTGGCGAGTCGGAGGTGAAGTCGGCTTTCTGCTGTTTGCGGCCACCGTCCGGAGACTTTGGTGGAGTATTGCCTCTGGTTTTTTCACCTACCTCCTTTGTGTGCCGTCTGCCACGTTGACCGTCGCCTCTGCCGTTCATTGGGTTCGTTTGGCCTCTGCTGGAGATGAGCCGCTGCTTTGCTGTTTGCCCGGATTGAGCTTTCTCTGTTCCGTGGGTCTGGGAGCTGTTCCTCTGTTCCTCGGTCTGGGAGCTGTTCCTCTACGTCCTGGTTTATTTGGAAGGAATAAGTATTCGTTTATGAAATACTAATGACTAACATTACCAAACATTAATACTCGGGGGAGAACGGAAGCACTCCTAGTTGTACTGCATGTTGTAACCATCCTTATCCCCTCTCCGTGTTTGACCATCTAACCATCATCAAACTTTGCCTAGTGACTACATTGTTGTATATATGTGATCTTGGGGCGTCTGTTCAGACAGAGGTGCAAAAGTACATATATTTGGTTCGAGATGCCGCCAAAAAATGCAGCGCGTAGAACAGTCACAAGCGAAAGAGGCTGTGAACATATTAGACAAACTATGGTCTTCCCCCTCTATTAAGACGCGCCAGGATCAAAAAGTGCATGAAATATCTGCTCAATCCCAAGCTGGTATGAGTTACTACTCACAAGACCCAGCTGCAGAAGTTGGGGGTGTAGATACAGCAACTAGTACCATGCTATCAGAAATCTTGGCATCGGTACAAAAAGCTAATCTTGCACTTGAGGACTTAACAGTACAAATGGGAGGGGTTAGAGCAGATATAGCACTGATTAAAACAGATGTCCAAATTGAGAAAGAAAATGGCGGAATATGAGACCCGGGCTGACAACTCAGAAGGAGAGGTCAAGTCACTGACAGATGAAGTGAGGGGGATTACTAAAGAATTGGAAAATATGAAGTATAAATTGACCGAGGCAGAGGATAGAAACAGACGTTCAAACATTCGTTTCCTTGGGTTTCCGGAAAATTTAGAGGAAAAGAATACAGCCCAGTTTATACAGAAATGGGTTTTGGAAGCTTTGGGACAAGAGGGCCTATCTAAGCTGTTCACTGTGGAGAGGGCACACAGGGTACCAGGCAGAAGGCCTCCTCCCGGTGCTCCTCCTAGGACAATCTTGGCGAAGATATTATGTTCACATGATCGTGATGTTATCTTACGTAAAGCTAGAGAAAATGCAACACTACTGTATAACGGTTCGAGAATAGCACTGTATCCCGACTTTTATAATGCCACAATGGACAAACGACGTAGCTTTAATGAATCTAAAAAGCGTTTGATGGCAGCTAATATTAAATATTCAATTCTCTTTCCTGCTAAGCTTAGAGTTATTTACAAGGATGTTACAAAATTCTTTAGTGAGGCAGGGGAGTTAGCAGACTGGTTGGATCAGGAGGGACTATGATGAGACTCTAATCTATTGTATGTTGGACCGTTTGATAACACTGTTTAAGTGGAGAGGATGGGATGGGGGAGGGGTGTTGCAGGGAGGTGATTAGGGTTCTATTTTTTTCTAGACAGAGCAAGCAGATTGAAGGGATGGGGGGGGAAGAGGGTGGGGAAATGGACGACGGAGGTTAGGGTTTTTTTTTTTTCCCCTGTATTCCCTCTTTCTTTCTTTCCTCCAATCTCTTGAAAAATGAGTAAAATAATTGCGTGGAATATAAGAGGACTTAATGATAGAATTAAGAGATGTGCAGTATTGGATGTAGTCCACAAACACCTTCCGGCCATAGTGTGCCTAATTGAAACTCATTTGACAAGGGAGAGGAGGAATTGGATTGAACTCATATGGTTCGGTCTATTCCAGAGGCATTACGGTATTAGTTCATGAGAAAGTCCATTTTGAGCTCCTAGATAAACAAATTGATACTGAAGGTCGATATGTTTTTTTATTTGGGAAATTAGATAATCGTATATGTATATTAGCTTTTGTATATATACCTCCACCATTTAACTATTTTGTATTGCAGAAGCTTTTAGAATTTTGTAATAGCAGAGAGACATGTCCCATTTTATTACTATGAGATCTCAATTGTGTGATGGACATTCAAGTTGATAGAGCTCGAGTGGATGCTAAAAGGTACAGTAAACATCAACGAAATAGCAGACTGGCTGAGTTTTGCTCTGAGGCGGGATGGATTGATGTGTGGAGGCATAGATATCCCACGAAGAAAGTGTTTTCATGTTTCAATAAATCACATAACACAATGTCACGAATCGACTTGACCCTGGTGAATCAAGAACTAATTAGGGATACCTTCGGGTATTTCGGACCACTCTTTGGTATTAGTTATTGTAAATAATATCTCTGGGGTAAGTTATAAAAATTCCCTTTTTCGTTTGAATCCACATTGGCTGTCTATTATTGATGACCATTTGGAAATTATGAACAGTCTGGTACAATTTTGGGAAGACAATGAGGGATCAACATCCCTATTGTATGTTTGGGACGCTCTTAAAGCATACGTTAGAGGTATTTTATTTAGTAGAATAAAATTTAAGCATAAGTCTTTTTTGCAGGAAGAAAAGATCCTAATTGATAACTGTCTTTGTAAAGAAAACAACTTTATTAGGGATCCAACGAAATCTAATGAAGAAGCTCTCAATAACGCCCAAAATCAACTTAGAGAGGCCCGTATGACAAAGGCACAACAGAAAAATTTCTTAAGAAACCAAAAATATTATACTGAAGGGGGAAAACCAGGCAGATTATTGTCTTCGGTAGTTAAGAATCAAGATAACATAACTCCCATCTCAGCAATAAAAAAAGAACAGGGGCAAAGAGTATGTAACCAGGGGGATATTCAGGAGGTATTTAAAGATTATTTTACAAACCTGTATTCTCCAGCCATGACTAAATCTGGCCGGGAGATTGAAAAATATCTGTTACAAGTGCAATTTCCCAAATTGACTAATCTCCAAATGAAAGATCTGGATGCACCTATTACTGTTAAAGAATTAGAGATGGCTTTGAAGTCCTTTTCTGGGAATTCTTCCCCAGGATCTGGCAGTCTTCCTTTTGAGATCTATAGGAAGTACGGGATGGTCCTGTTGCCTAGATTATCTATGGTCCTTAACGAGTCATATAAACTAGGCCAACTTCCCGGCTCCATGAAAGAAGCAGTGATCGTACTGATCCCCAAAAAGGGAAAAGATTTAGAGGACAAGAAAGCGTATAGGCCCATCTCACTATTAAACACGGATATTAAACTCCTTGCTAAGATCTTAGCTAATAGACTAAAGAAAGTTATACTGGATCTTATTCATCCAGACCAGAGTGGTTTTATGCCCACCAGAAGTGTCTTTGCCAATATTCGGGCGATGTTTGCGGCAATGCAGATGGGTACGGGGGAACTCCGCTCGATCCTCTCTTTGGATGCCACTAAGGCCTTCGATAGGGTCGAGTGGAGTTTCCTGTGGCAAGTTATGAAAAACTTTGGATTTGGGGAGATATATCTGAACTGGGTAAAACTTATGTATAGAGAGCCCTGTGCCAGAATTAAGGTAAATGGTCAACTTACAGAAACAATGAAATTGGGCAGAGGAACTAGGCAGGGCTGCCCTCTATCCCCATTATTATTTTCATTATTTATAGAACCACTGGCTATTATCATCAGAAAAGATTTGGAGATTAAAGGATTTGGATGTGGGGGAGCGGAAGACAAGATTAGGTTATACGCTGATGACATCCTTATATGTCTTAGTGATTCACCCAAATCAATTCCTAGGGTTATGTTGCTGATTTCGGAATTTGGGGAGTTTTCTGGATTGGAGATAAATTGGGCTAAATCAAGTTTAATGCCACTAGATGGAAATATGGATTTACTTAGCGGTAATCTTAGAATACTAAGGCAGCAGGAGAATTTTGAATATCTAGGGATAAAAGTCTCAGTTAAGATCGAGGAATTTATGGAACTCAATATTAAACCCACTATAGATAGAATTAGGCATAAAATAAGCACTTGGCAGAAAATCTCGCTTTCCAGGGCGGACAGAATCGCCTTGGTTAAGATGACTCTTCTACCTCAGCTACTATATATTATCAACGCCTCGCCTATTTGGATTGACAATAACATTTTTAAATTGATAGAAAGAATGCTTAATGAATTGATTTGGGGCAGAAAAAGAGTTAGAATAAAACTATTATATTTATACAAGTCAAAAGAACAGGGCGGTTTGGCTTTCCCCTTTTTCAGGGATATTTTGTTATTTCTCAACTACAAGTACTAGCACATTGGAGTTATTGTCCAATAATTAGGAAACTAATGGCTCTTTATGGTAAGAACGTTAATTCAATTTTTGAGTTGTTAGAAGTTAATAAAGATAAATGTTCAATAATTAGTGCACTCCCTATGGGGAAATTATTAGGTGGTTGTTGGGTTATGTTAAAAAAATTTGTTGGTCACAGAGGATGTTTCCAGTTTACTCCAATCTGGAATAATCCTAATTTGCAGGAATTTCATGACAACATAGATTGGAGGTACTGGGAATCCTTGGGGATCAATAAAGTATATCAATTGTTTGAGAAGGGTGTTCTTATATCGTTTACGGAATTACAGGTGAGATATAATATTAAGGGAGATGCGTGGTTTAAATATTACCGTATATATAATGCTTTTCAGGGAATGAAAGATAAGGGAAAACTGGTGGTTAATTCGCACTATTTTATAAAATTATTACAGGATACGACTATAAAGAAGAATTTACTATCAAAGTTATATAAGAGTTTTATTAGGGTGTACACAGAAAAAATAGTACATAAATCACAATTAAAATGGGATGAGGTATCACAGACTGGATTAGATGGTAAATGGGATGAGATATTTAGAAATATTCAATATATGTCTAGTAACGAAAATCATAGGATGGTGCAACTTAATTACGTATATAGGTTATACTATACGCCATTAGGATTATATAAAATGGGAAGAAGGGAAAATGCAAACTGCCCTAAATGTGGCTTTGAGAGGGCAGATTTTTATCATCTAAGCTGGGATTGCCCACATGTAAGAAGTTTTTGGATAAAAGTTCATGGATACATAAAGAAAATAGTTGATATCGATATAGGCTTTAATATAGAATGTTTGATATTGGGATACCTTGGAAATGAAATTACGTCGTGGGGAAGCAAAAATCTGATTTCTAGACTGTTGTTCCTAGCTCGACTTGTAATATCTAAAAACTGGATGGCTGATAAACACCCAGATTTAAATTGCTGGAAGAAGTTGGTGGGCAATGTTAAACATTTTGAGTTTCTTTGGTATAAGAGGAAGGACAAGACAGAACGGTGGCACAGTATATGGGATAAGTGGCATTGAGTAATAATAGGTGTTTCGGTTGTTTTTTTTTTTTTTTTTTTCCCTGTCATCCATTTGGGTTGGGGGGGCTGGGTGAAGGGGGGGTGGGGGTGGGGCGGGTGCATAATGAAACGGATGATTTTGAAGGTATTTATACTGATTGTATGCTATTGTTGTCTCCTTTGTTTTCATGATGCAAAAATGTTGGAAAATTTGCTAAAATAAAGTTGACAATAAAAAAACATCAGCCCACTGTGCCCCCATCAACCTCAGATTAGCCCACTATGCCCCATAAGATCAGCCCACTGTGCCCCATAAAACCTCAGATCAGCCCACTGTGCCCCCATCAGACCTAACATCAGCCCACCATGCCCCCATCAACCTCAGATCAGCCCACTGTGCCCCCATCAAAATAAAATAAAAAAAATCTCTTACCTGCCCTGCGCCGCAGCTCCGCTCCGGGTCCGGCACTCCTCTTCTTCTCTTCCCGGCGCTGCACTGTCACCTGACTGCGTGCACTACCAGAGTGCGCGCACTACGTCCTGATGCTGTACGCGGTCAGGACAGTGCAGCGCGGGCCCGGAGAAGAAGAGAAGCGCCGAACCCGGAGCGGAGCCGCGGCACAGGACAGGTAAGAGATTTTTTTATTTTAGTATCGAAAAAGAGCAAATTCCGGTACTGAATCGATAGTGGTATAAAAGTATCGATTCAGTATCGAAATTTCGATACCCGCAACAACCCTATAATGGAGCACATATTAATGGGGATTACACAAAACATAGAAAAAAAATACAAAACAGTGATATGAAACAGACTTACTGTAGTCCCCTCAAACACACACTTAAAAATCAAACACGCGAACGCTCACAAACTTGCGTTGTTTCTCTGCTTGAATAAATGCAACTCTCAAGCCAGTCTGCTTTTTTTTTCCCTGTGGATTCAAAAGGGAAAGTTTTCTTCTGCAAAATATATCTTTGTTACATGCAAATCAAATGTTGATTTCTCTGGTTAAAATTCACAATAAATCCACAACAGAATTAATGTACATGATGTGTAAGCGGTTGTATGGAGCTCGCTGATCCCTGCTCTATACACAACAGGTGCAGGCTGTAAAATACAGCAGGCACCTGGCTGCATAGGCCCGGATCATCAATGACAGTGGACATGGTCATTTAACCCATTAGCTACCGCGGTCAATACCCCAAGCGGCATCTGTGGAGTTAGGGAGAGGGAGCTGTGTTACCATGACAGCCTGGGACCTGATGAAGGTTCTCAGGCCTCTCATGGTAAACTGCCTGCTAAGCCATGCAACTATCGCCATGTCTGAAAATGTCTGAACAATTAAAATATAAAAGTATTTTTCCTGTGCAGTGTACGTCAAAATGGGAAAAAACAAAAACACACGATTTCACCATTTTTTTTAGCCAACCTTGTCGCCCCAAAAAAATTTTTAGAACAGTATTCAAAAAGTCATATGTCAAAAAATGGTACCAATACAAACTACAGTTTGTTCTGCAAAAAAGCAAGCCCTCATACAGCTCTTTAGACAGAAATATAAAAAATGTATGACTGTCAGATGAGGCAAAGAAAATTTACATTTTTTAAAGGTTTTTGTTTTTTTAAAAGTAGTCGCCATAATCATATTAACCCACAGAATAAGCACATCATGTCATTTTTTGCACACAGCGAATGCCATAATATCAAAATCCAAAAAATGTTGTGGATTTTTTTCAATTTCACCCCATAAAGATTTTTTTCTCATTTTCCAATACAAGAGATAGCAAATTAAATGGTGCCATTAAAAAAAATGGCTATGTGAACAGAAAACTAAAAAAGGTATGGCTCTTTGAATGGGGGGAGAAAAATGCAAAAATGAAAATGCACTTCATATTTTCGTGTTCGGTTTTTACTTGGAGCTTTCTCAAAGCCATAACCTTTTATTTTTCCATTCACATAGCCGTATGGTTTGTATTTTGTGAGACAAGTTGTACTTTGTAATGGCATCATTTACGGTTGCATACAATGTAATGGGAAGCTGAAAAAATTCCAAAAGGGATGGAATTATAAAAAAAAAAATACAATTCTGCAACAGTTTTATAGGTTTTGCTTTTACAGTGTTCCCTATGTGGTAAAACTGACCTTTTACTTGCAATCTCCGGATCAGTATGATTACCATGATACTATATATATGTAAATTTTTCTTGCTTTTTAATACTGAAAAAAAAATAAAAACTTTGGAAAAAACAATTTTTTTTCTTTGCATCGCCATATTCTGACCCCCACAACTTTTTTATTTTTATGTGCATGGAGCTGTGTGAGGGCTAATTTTTGCATGACAATCTGTACTTTTATTTTTGGGTGTGTATGACTTTTTTATTTTATTACATTTTTTTGTGGGAGGAGGAGTGACCAAAAAATGGCAAATCAGCAAATAATATTTTTTTCTGTTTCACTGTATAGATAAATATATATTATATAAATATATTTATATTTTAATAGTATGGGTGTTTTTGCATGCTTGATTGATGTTTGTTTTCTTAATTATTCATGTACTTTGGCAAACAGTGGTGATTTTAATTTTAATTTTTTTACATTCAAAAAATTATTTTTTTATACTTTATAATAGTTGTCATAGGGAACTATAACAAGCAATCATTAGATTGCTTTTTTCATAGACCCCAATGCATAAGCATAGACAATTATAAAACAGGCCCATCCCCTTCCCTGCCCATGCCATGCCACCTTTTTTAGACCTTGCATGAGTAGGGAAAAGATGCAGATTGCGGAGCAAATAACCTTTGCGCTGCAATCTGTGTCAGATACTTACATAAAACTGGCATATATCTGATAATAAATTACCCCCTTTGTTCATATGTAGCCCTGCTACCAGCAGGTTATCCATAGGAACTAGTGTATTCCTTGTATCAATTAGGAATACAGCGGCTACTGCACACACTCTGGCTCCCTCGTTCCTCGCTAGGGGGAGCTGGTGCACAGCTGGTAGCGTATGCCCTTGGTTTTTGACCTCCCAGATGCCGTGGTCACATTTGACCACAAAATCTGAGGGTTTAAATGTATGCGGTCGACGTTAGAGTCGATCGCATATATTAGTCCTGGGTGCCTTCTGTTTAAAACTGCATGCACCTGGCAGTTATGGTGCCCGCTGCACTCGCGAACATACGCAATTTTTAAATACCCGACCACAATGAAATTTACGTGAGAAAGGGTGTAAGAATCATATGGGCATTACCACTGACAGCTAGAGGAGGTAGGGAAACAGCAGAGGTTCATAGAAGATATGGCACTTCTCCTGATATGTTCGTTTTAGTAACTACTTGCATTGCCCATAACATTCTGGAGCATCTATTCTTATGACTCTAGTATTTCTACTAGAAGTTATGAATGGGTGTTACAAATTGGGGTGTGTCCCTGCACAGTCTGACACCAGCAACACTAATTGGGCAAGTCAGACATACCCGCTACTGGAAAAACTCAGAAGTACCTTTACTGCAGACTGCTGGCAACTTGTTTGTAAACTTCTAGCAGGAATAATGGAAGGAATGGCACGTCATAGAGGCACAGGAATCGTTGCTCCAGAATTGTTATTACATGTGGAATGCAAGTGACATGTATGGAGAGGTGACAGCTCCTCTTTCAATGCATAAATTACAAGTTTTAGCGAATATTTTCCCATAAAACTATACATCAATCTGCTCAGCTCCTCAGTGGAACATGCTGTAGATTGCACTGCGTTGTCATAGGTTCTTTGTGGCATTAATAAACATCAAAAATTATAGTTCTCATTCTTAACCACTGCAGCAATTCATATGCCTGGATTCGGTTAGAAAACCACAATCCACATCCAGAATCCAAGTGTGAATTCACTCTTAAAGTCAATTGAGTATGAAGGGATTTGGTGGTTTCTGTTTAAAAACAGATGTCATGGATCTGTATAAATAAAAGCCATAACACAGAGCCCATACTATGGTTCCAGCAAGGTTGTGTGCTCTTGAAATGATAACGAGTTTAAAATTTTTAGCCAGCAGACAAATAAGGCTGGGCTTCCATGTTGAAGGTTTTTTTAATGCAGTTTTTACATGCAAAGTCAGGAACAGATCATAATCAGACAGATGTAATGGAAAGGCTGAGTCTTCATTTTTAATTCACTTGTGGTTTTGGCTAGAGATAAGTGAAGTTTTGAAAATTCGATTCGCCAGCTTCACCGAAGTTCGACAAGAAATTTGATTCTTTACAAATTAATCGTTATATGGCCATGCTGCAGGCGGGTTACAGCCATGCTGCGGTGAAGAACTGCGCGTCCAATTAGCCTGTGGCTGCCTTTCATTTAATAATGAAGACTGCACTGTATCGTCAGTCTTCATTGTAAATGGCCATGTGGCACCTTTAATGCATCTTTAAATAAGTGCTGTACCCACTTCTCCAAGCCCAGCGCTCTCCTGCCATACAGATGGGATCCCTTCTTTTGCCACCTGCTTTTCCTCCTTTTCCACATGTAATATTGATGAGAATATGTCACCAGGAACATCCAGTTCCTCCTCTCTCTGCATCTTGCTAACTTTTCTAGCACATGGATACTTTGAAGGATGATTTGGAAGAAGTGAAGCCAGCAAAAGATGAGGATGGTCATCATTAAAACCTGCCCCGCCCCCCCCCCCCCCCCCAAGGGGTGCAGTCTGGATGATATTGGTTGGTACACTGGCATTGAAATAATAAAAGCTTCCATTTTATTGGCATTGAATTAGATTTATGGCTTACATAGGAATAAGTTAAATGTAGGAATAAATAAATAAAACTGATGCAGCATAAGTCTCCCTGTACTCTCCCTGCAGTCTACCTGCACTATCCCTTTCCAATATTATTGTATTAATCATTTTCAGCAACATTGTCCCTAGCACATGAGCGCTTGCCACATCTCTCCCTATGCTCATCTCACAATGGTGGAGATGGCCCAGGATGAGGGTTTTATAGGGCTGTGACAACACAGGGGATGGCTATCTGCGGATTGGCTGGCTGCACAGCATTATGGGTGATCTTGCGTTCCCGGGCTTATCTCCTCTACACTTAGTTTTGCTTTCTAACATGTGCAGCCTCGATTTTAGGAAAACTTGATTTGTTACCACATAGCTTGAGAAGATTCGGATTTGATGCAAACCAATTTGGAGGCAGCAGGACCTGATGCTCCCAGTGTGAATATGTGACATCCCAACATGGGGAGCATCAGGTCCTGCTGCCTCCAGAGTGGAGCAAGTGTTCCTACTCTTACAAAGGTGAGGTGAGCATTTTCTTAACTCACTGCCTTCCACGTCCCTCATGTACCCATGCACTTCTGTCTAAACAGCCATTAAAAAGGGCCTATTGATTTCAATGGAGTCTGCCTTACCATCAAAATGGTCAAAAATAGAACATGTATTATATTATGACAGCCACTATTTACTGGCTGTTAGAAAAAAAGGCTATGTAAATAGTCCCATAGACTACAATGGTCCTGGATGACGCTGTGCAACAGCTGTTTTCCACTCTTGTTTGAGTCCAGCTGTAAAATGGAGCTACACTGTTTCTGTAACTTCTGATCACTTCTATTGTAGGTACATAAACAATATAGTTTAGTGGCCAGTGTCCAACTTACGGAGCAGCAAGCAGGAGGGGGTTGCAATAACTCTGTTCTCAAGATAGATGTGAGTCTCAGGTGGAACCAGCATCTATCATTTTTTTTATAATGCTTTTATGTGGATTTTTCAACAATTTCTTAAACAAACCATGAATAAAGCAGAAATGCTATAATGAGCATAGGCCACGATTCACAAGTAAGGCAAGTTAAAGATAAAAGAAGCAACAGTTAGTCTCAATGAGGTCATGAAACCTAACAAAAGTGGCATGGGTAAACAGAGACATGAAAAGCACCCAGGCATAGTGCTCCAACATATCAGGCAACACAATCCAACTGTGCAACAATAATAATGAAGACAAACTAAATTACAAACATAAGAGAAAAAAAATGAAAAAGAGGGAAGGAGGGAGAGTCCAAGATTGACTTTTTATTAACCCCTTCTACCCCGGAGGTTTTTTCGGTTATGCATTTTCGTTTTGCGCTCCCTGCCTTCAAACAGCTATAACTGTTTTATTTTTCTGTTCACATAGCTGTATGAGGGCTTGTTTTTTGCGGGACAAGTTGTACTTTCCAACGCCACCATTTAATATTGCATATGGTGTAGTAGGAAGCGGGAAAAAATTCCAAATCGGGTGAAATTGCAAAAAAAACGCTATTCCGCTACAGCTCAGTTACAGGTTTCTTATTTACAGCGTTCGATGTTCATTAAAACTGACCAGTTACTTTCATTCTACTGGTCAGTACGAATCCGGCGATACCTAATAAAATAATTATAAAGTTGGCCTTTTTTTTTTTTGGTTGTCATATCTTGACCCCTATAACTTTTTGGTATTTATGTGTACGGAGCTGTATGGGGGCTCATTTTTTGCGGGGCGATCTGATATTTTTATTGATACCATTCTGGGGTGTGTATGACTTTTTGATCACTTTTTATTTAATTTTTTGTAGAAAAAAAAGCGACAAAAAACGGCGAATTGCCATTTGGACGCTTTTTTCCGCCACACAATTCGCCGTATTGGAATTTTTTTTTTAATATTTTAAAAGTACAGGCATTTTCGGTCACAGTGATACCCATGATGTCTATATTTATTGTTATTTAGGTATTTATTTTTTCATTATACGGAAAGGGGGGTGATTTGAACTTTTATATATTTTTTATTTTTTATATATTTTTAACATTTTTTTTAATTTTTTCTGATTATTTTAAAGCTCAAATATGAGCTAATATATTGTGTTTTTTTTTCTTTATGAGCAATCAGGGATTTACTAGATGGAGTTAAATCCAAAAATTGCTCATTTCTTATCCTGGCCTGCCATCTAGTGGCCAGAATAAGAATTGCAGTTTGAAAACTGTAACCCTCACCAGCGAGAATTACAGTTTTCATATGGTGTACAGACACCCCGATTGGCCACTCGGGGCGTCTGTACACCACCCGGAAGCGTACGCTTCCGGGTTGAGACGCATCCTGATGCCGTGATCACGTGTGATCACGGCATCAGAAGGCCAAGGAAGACGCCGCCGATGGCGGTAAGTAGCGGCAAGTCTCTGCTGTTGGAAACAGCAGAGACTTGCCGGCCATGGATATAGGCAGGTATGCCCCAGAGTGTGTGCCTGTATCTATATATATACCTACATATATATATATGGCCCCCTGATCCTTCCATAGGTATAGAGATACATGTATATATGCCCTCAATATTGTATGCATGTATCTATATACACATACTGTATATCCTAATACATATAGATATATCTATATATTCCCTAGAATTATATACATGTATCTGTATGTATAAAATCCCCATGTGCAGGTGCCCCCCCCCCTCCCGGGACATGGGGAAGCAGAAAAAAATTCCGTTCATGCATTTTTTCCGCGCTTTTTTTGGTGTAGATCTGCTTCAAAAACCTCAAGCTGAAAATTCAGCTTTGTATTGAACCCATTGGTTAAAAAGAGGTGTGTCAAAAATTCGCATCCAAAACCTGTCAAAAATCGCACCAAAAAAGTGTGTTTTCTTCACGCTGAAAAAAGACACGTGGATTCCACACTGATTTTTTAAGCATGTTTTTCTAAATCAGTCATGTGAACTGTCCCTTGGAGCGCAGAAATTGGAAATCCACAGCAAGTGATGAATTTAGGGCAAATCTGCATCTAAATCCATGATGAATTTTCAAGTAACATGTAGATTTTGGTACAAAATGGCTGCCGTATATCCTTGACTGTACTAACGGAACAGCCTGCTGGAATCCATGCCGCACAATTTAAAATGGTACAGTCATCCCTCAAGTTACAATATTAATTGGTTCCAGGATGACCATTGTATGTTGAAACCATTGTAACTTGAGTAATCGGTTCCAAAGCCACAAAATGTCAACCAAGATAAGAGAAAATGAAGATTTAGGAAAAATAAGCAGATAACTAAGACAGATAAAACAAGTCCTTACATATAACAGTCAGGAACAAATGCTAACTAGCAACTAATACAGCTATTAAACCAGAGAAGTGGCCTTGCAAGCTACCTGCTTGCATGATCCACCCTAAATGACGACCCACAACTGGACGGCAGTGCTTTACTAACTAAGTGCAGGGAACTACATAACTAGATGTATCTTTATGCCAAGACTACAAAAGGAACAAGGAGGATGAAAATCAGTTTATCATTTAGTTTTAGTTTGGGGAAATCTCAGATATTTCCTCTGACTCTCCATCTTGGACTGTGGTCGAAAGTAGGTGAGATATAGCATTCTCCCCACAAACTAAGACTATACCTGGTAACTGAAAGGTTTATTACTTTAATTTTATTTTATTTATGTTTTTCTTTTTATATGTTTCTATGTGGCAGTGTAAATATGTTGAAAATGAAGAAACACCTTAATCACAGACAACTGTGTCCAGCAGTTGACTGTTTAAATAGAGCACTCCCTAGGTCACGTGGGATGTCCTTCCACATGACCTGTGACACCAAATCCCCCCCTTCTTCCCCGATTGGTCAGCAAGTAGAGCGTGGCTGCTGACATAATACAGTGGGGCCAGGATGCTGGCAGCCAGGAAGACCTGTTACCTGGCAATGGGTTGCTGGCAGCACAGCTCCAGGAGAGCATGCCTGCTGGGTCCTGTGGAGCTCAAGCAGAAGTGCCTACTAGCTGGGTGCATACGTTGGTCAGTGACAACAGCTCTCCACTTTCTAGCAGCTGCCCTCACTGTAAAGCATCTCTACCGATAAAATGTCACTTTTCTACCTATTAATTCACTCTGTCTAAACTAAATATATCCCAAAACTATCCCTGCAACACCCCCAGATGGCTGGCTTTTGCCATAAGTCTGTAATTGGTGTCTGTCAAACATATGGCAAGCATGTTGTCTCACATCACTGGCTGGTGTCTGTGCTTGACACATAGCACACAGCCTAATAGACCAGCCAATATCTTGTCCTCTGATTGGCTGACAGGCTGCCGGCTAAGAGTTGTGGGCAAGCCCGCCTGCCAGGACCCCTCCCTGACTTATACGATCTTCCATCGTCATCTTCCAAGTCCTGTTTGCCTGTAAAAGTAAAATGGCGTTTGCTGTTTTGATTCTTCGGAAGGGAATGGACAAAACTTTGAATTTATTTGGCAGAAAAAGAAAGTCGTTATTAATCTGAATAATAGCATGTGAGAAACATTTGTTGGCAATGTGAGCTTGCATGTCATAATTGCCTACTTTTGATGATCTTACATGCCTGCTTACGAAATTATGTTAGTTAGGACTTCTTACTGCCTTTCAGCAGACCTCAGCACTCATCAACATATCCCAGGACCCTTTAACAGACATCAGCACCTTTAGACAGACTTCAGGAACCAGAACCTGCAGACCTCATACCACACTAGCTTGTACAGCTACATGTGTTTTTTAAGGCAAAGCCTTAGTAGATTAGAGGGGTTGTCCGGGTTCAGCTCTACCCATATTTTCACCCAGGCAGTCTCACTAAGATGAGCATTGCAGGGCAAAGGCAATTTCAGGAGATCCGGTGATGTCCCGGGCTCTCCATAGGGCTGCCAGGCAGAGGCTTCCAATTAGCAGTGAGCCCAGTGACCTCACCGGCATTGATGGGTGGGCTTTAGTGCTGCCCTAGCCTGTAAAACAGCTAGAGCAGTGCTAAAGCAGGCCTATCAGAGCTGGTGACGTCATCGAACACATTGCTGAGAGCCAGCCTCCACCTAGCAGTGTGTTGTTGTAAATAAAAAGGCCCTTGCCCTGCGTGATCCTGCACAGGGCAAGGGAGAGCATCAGAGCATAAAATGCTCCAATGCTAACATCAGGTGGGCTGCCTGGGTGATATTCTGGGTATGTCCATGTTCAGCTCTGAACCCAGACAACACCTTTAAATAAGTAGTATCTATGGTTTATATTTTCTTCTCTGATCTACTCCTACTCCTTTGGATTCAAAAACAGCATCAATTTTTTTTTAATATTGCTTTTCCCATAAATAAAAACAATATAGCACAAAAATGATGCAAAAACTGAAAAAGATAATTATTTTTTAAATAAACAGTGGAGGTCAGATGACTCCTTTCTAACACTGGTTCACCAGATCAGGGGTGGGCAAATCATATATGCAACATGTGCAGCTGAACAGGGGCTCACCTAAAAGCTGTTTCTATCCTTCTATTTAAGGGATTGAGCCAATTAATTTAATGGCTCACAGTTAGGGCCTTTTCACACGACCGTATTACATCCGAGACATATGGTCCGTGAGTGGGCCATATGTCCTGGAGCGCCATCGATCGTGTGCACGGGAGCGCACAGCATCATTGATTACAATGATGCTGTGCATGCTGAGCCACCCGTGGGGCTATTGTCCCGCACTCATAAAATCATATGAGTGCGGGACAGTAGTCCCGCGGGTGGCCTGATGTGCACAGCATCATTGTAATCTATGATGCTGTGCGCTCCAGTGCGCACGATCGATGCCGCTCCGGGACATATGGGCCGCTCATGGACCGTATGTCTCGGAGGGCATACGGCCATGTGAAACCTTACTGGTGGATTGCGTTAAATAATATGTGATATAATATTAATTTGTATTTAATGTGAAGGGTTTATTACACTACACACTGGCACCATGTATAGTAATCCACAAGGGCGATGGAAGGTCTGTATGGGGACATCATGACCTATAATTGAAGTTTCCATAAATGACAATGTAAAAGCACATACATGTGTAAGACACACCTATCTCTATGCTATAAATGACTGACAGAGACAGACAAAGGGGTCTTCTTCTTGCTCTCACTCTGTTGGGGGTTGCTGCTGAAGAAGATGGAAAACACACATGGAGCCTGAAAAGGAGGTTTTTACCCCTCAGCAATGATATTTTATGGATTTTCATATTCACATATCAACTTTTTTGAAGACTGAAAATAAATCACATTATAAATGTTTTATACAAATCTTGTTGAAAAATCCTGGTGAATGAGTCCTCCTGATGTTCCTTACTCCAAATAACGTATACACTATACTTGGAGAGTAGAGATGAGCGAATTATTCAAAATTTGCTTCGGCGAATATTTGCCGAATTTCTGACAAGATTCGTATTTAAACAAACTTATTCGGCGAATTTATGTAAAAAAAAAAAAGTATTCGTAGTTAAAAGTACGCAATACATAAGCATTAGCGTACAAAAGTGAGTACGAATCCTTAGCGCACTATCGACGCTCGAATGCGTCATATGCACAAGGTTAGGCCGCGGCGTACAATCTTTAGAGGCAGTCCATATGAACTAGAAAAATAAGGTGCTCACTGCTGCTACCTATCAATAAGCGAATAATTTACTAAAAACACCGTACAATAAGTGCATAATAGGACATATTGCAGTACCAGAAAAAGAATACAGACAATGGGCTAAAGTGCTGAACCATTAAAAACACTGTAGCTAAAATACAGCAAAGACATAAGTATGCAAACATTTTCATATGTGAATCAATTTCACATTTGTAAGCATAAAAGGCTCAGATATGCGTTTGAGTCTCTCCTTATGGCTCCTAGTTGGCATGATAAAACACTGTCTGTCTGGAACACATATTCCAAAATTCAATTGTAATCCACTTGAGGAAAAATTGTAATCCAAACAGGTAATGTGTAATCTACATGGATAATAGAGAATAGCAGCAAATAGAGAACCCTTTTTGCAAAGGGGGCTCCCAAATAACCTGAGAAGGGGGTAAAAAGGTAAATAGGCGCGCTTAGGCGCAACTGGGACCTTTCTGCAGAATGGGGGGAGTCCTGACTGACAGCCATGTCCACTCCAGCTGGGTGAGAGTCAAACGGAGGCAATACATTACATTAAAAAGCAGCACATAGAGAACCTTTTTTGCCAAGGGGGCTCCCAAATAGCCTGATAAGGGGGTAAAAAGGAAAATAGGCGCACTTCAGCGCAACAGGGAATTTTCTGCAGAATGGGGGGAGTCCTGACAGCCATGCTCATCTGGGTGAGAGTCAAACGGGGGCAACACAAACTAAACAAAAACAACTGCCAACTAGCATCTCACCCGTCAGGTGCAGTCCATGGTGTGGCTCCCATAGGTCCTCCTGCAGTGTCCTTGACACTGCCAGTAGTTGGGTTCCTCATATGAGGGACCTGAATTCCTCCTCGCTCGAGCTGCTGCTGAAGCTCATCAGAGGACGCTCCTGCCTCTTGTAGGCCATGCTCGCTGCGGTGGTGGAACTCCAGTGCCCTCTTCTTTCTGAAGTTGGACTTGACCGGGTCTGGGTGGTGGTGACGCTGGCGAGCACTGCAGCCATTTTCGCTTTTCCAGATCCTCCTGACGGGACAGCAGGGGTAAGGACTTCCGACTGCAGCGTTTCTGTAAAAGTTGCATACAGGAAAGAAGCCCTAGCTTCCCCGGCTGCTGCTGGCTTCATCTTCCACGGCAGCTGGTATTGGTGGACCACCGTGGATTAGAAGATGAACGATAACGTGGTCAGCTGACCCAGCTGTAAGGACTGTGGTGGTGGTGCTGGCAGTCCAGGAATCAGAGGCTCCGGCTGAGGCTGTGGCTTTTCCCTGAACCGGAAGACGCCATCTGGGAACTCCTGCAGGCAGCGCAAGCATCCTGGACCTGGTGGTTCATCCCACCACACTTCTGGTTACATTGTAGGCACCAGAGGCTTTGAAAGGAGGGTAACCCCGGTCGCAAATGGGCCTTTCAGGGACGCCATGGGGGTGTACTCCACCTGATCCCCCACGTACAGGCTATGACGATGTTGTGGCAGGTACAGTCATTTCACCGACTTGCGGCTCACAAAATATTCCTTTCCATCCTCGTCGTCCTGCAGGAAGCCAGACCCTCTCCCAACGGAAAACCAAAGCACAGTTCCCTTTCGGTGTTCCAATGAAGGATCTCCCGGCCTAGGGTGGTTGAGTACCTGGATGACCCAGTCCTCCACTGCGGTTTTATAGTCCCAGAGGGTCTGTGCATGGGCCGTCACAGATGGTGGAACAATTGGGTTCTGGTGTATGGAAGGGGTGGATCTCCTCCTGGGCGGCAAAGTGGACACTCCAGCCCCCTCCACCGCAGACGCTCCAGCCGCACGAGCCACAGCAGACGCTCCAGCCTCACGAGCCACAGCAGACGCTCCAGTCGCACGAGCCACAGCAGACGTTCCAGCCATACGAGCCACAGCAGACGTTCCAGCCGCATGAGCCACAGCAGACGCTCCAGCCACCTCACGAGTCGCAGCAACAGCAACTTCAGCAGGTGGTAAGGAGGACACAGGCACTGAAGCTGGGTTTCTCTGGCAGAGTTGTGACACCCTGATGTCATGAGCAGGTGGTGGTTCAGGTAAGTCGTCCCCAAAATACATCTCGTTCCAATTTGGACGCAGCTGTTTTTTAGCCATGATGCTTGCCTCTTACTCTGAGGTCAGCGCTGGTCTAAACTGGTTCAGACTTCAGAGGAGGGTGGAGTACTGAGGAAGGAGTCCTCACTCCCTATACGTGCAAAACAGTTAGATCCCGGTGTGCCGGGCTGTTTTTTTCCAGTTCTGAGGGGGGTGTATCTTCACTTTCCCACTCTTGTGTGGGCGTATCATCATTGTCCCGCCTCACGCAGAATGCGTACGTTTCATACGCATCGGACGTATTGTTAGCGTGTTAAATTTTACGAAGATTTACGAATAATATGAAGCGAATCCAAAGAAATTCGGATTCGCTTCGCAGCTGAAAATTTACAAGATTCGATACGAATCTACGAAGCGGCAAATAGATTCGCTCATCTCTATTGGAGAGGATAACCAAAAGTTTTATATTTTACCACATTTTTTACAGATTGTTGGAGGGGTGCCGAGACCAAGCGCCTACATGCCCTCTTTGCACCAGCAACCTCTGTTTTGTGTCCGTCTCATACATCTTGTTAATAACAACCAAACACATTTTTCAACAAATTATTTGGAATTCCACATGAGGAAAAGTAGATTTTGCTTTCAGAGGAAATGTCCTGTTTCTTTCTGCTTTGATACAATCTTAGGAAATAATAATACATTCCATCTGAATAGCTACTTCAGTGATTTAAGTCACTCAACAGGATGTCCTCCTTGAATCTGCAAAACAAACTCAAGCAAGGCTACCAAAATTTCTCTTTGAAAATACAATAATTTACTTTTACAGAAATGTGACAAACCAGACATCAGCTGATGTGTAACAGAATGGGAGTATTTTGAGGGACAAACTTATAGAAACTGAAGTTTATTATCTTTGATTGATTAAGGCTTAATCAATCAATGTTTACATACGTTTTCCTTTCCGCTATTGAGATCCGTCATCTCAAAACCGGAGGAAAACGCCCCAGTTTTGTCCCCATACATTGTCAATGGGGACAAAACTGAATGGAACAGAGTGCACCAGAATGCATTCCGGTCAGTTTCGTTGCGTTCCCATGACACACACAAGACGGATCCGTCATGACTCACAATGTAAGTCAATGGTGACGGATCCGTTTTTCAGACATTAAAAAAACCGGACCCGGCGACCATTGACTTACAATGGATTTAGTGACGGATCAGTCTTGTTCATTTGGGATATAATACAACCGATCCATTTTGAATGAATGTAGATGGCATACCTCCCAACCGTCCCGGATACAGCGGAACAGTCCCGGATTGCAGTGGCTGTCCCGCTGTCCAGTTACGGGGGAAGTATGTCACTGTTTATGGCAGCTGTCCCTGTGTCCATAGGATGCAGAGACAGTTGCCTGTATGGTGATGGAGCAGAGAGCCGGCATCGGCTCGCTGCTTCATCCATTCTACCCGCCGTCCCCCTGCAGGCTCTCCATACCTCCCTGCCACTCTCCACACCTTCGGTCTGGGCGGGGGGCGGTGTCAGCCTTGGCTCCGCCCCCACCAGACTAGGGAAGACGATGTCCTGCTGGTGATGCTGCTAGGAAGAAGGTAAGTATATGGTGTTTATTTTTTTCAACTTTCTGTGAGTGGCACAATGTGGGCATATTACTGGGGGCACAACATAAACTGGGGAGCACAATGTGGGCATATTACTAGGGGCACAACATAAACTGGGGAGCACAATGCGGGCAGATTACTGGGGGCACAACATTACTGAGGAGCACAATGTGGGCATATTACAGGGGGGCACAATGTGGTCATATTATAGGGAGCACAGCTGGGCATATTACTGGGGGCACATAACGGGGCATATTACTGGGGGCACATAACAGGGCATATTAATGGGGGCACATAACCGGGCATATTACTGGGGGCACATAACAGGGCATATTACTGGGGGGCACATAGCTGGGCATATTACTGGGGGCACATAAATGGGCATATTACTGGGGGGCACATAACTGGGCATATTACTGGGGGCACATAATTGGGCATATTACTGGGGGCTCATAAATGGGCATATTACTGGGGGCACATAACTGGGCATATTACTGAGGGGCACATAGCTGGGCATATTACTGGGGGCACATAATTGGGCATATTACTGGGGGGCACATAACTGGGCATATTACTGGGGGCACATAACTGGGCATATTACTGGGGGCAAATAACTAGGCATATTAATGGGGGCACATAACTGGGGAATAATTACTATGTGGGGCAGTAAGGGGACTGGGTGGGATTAGGTGTATAGTTATGTTTTGGGCGGAGTTAGAGGCGTGGCCTAGTGCCGAAAAAATCTGCAGCGGCTTGCTTCACACGCAGCACAATTTGTCCCTCTTTCTCCATTTCCAAAGTTGGGAGGTATGAGACGGTAGTATTATATACCGGATGCGTTTTTGCTAAACCTATGATGGTGAAGGAAAATATTGAAAAATATAGTATAATGCCGTCTGAATATGCCAGACACTACATTCTCAAATCTTGTGTGTGTGTACACATTCCTATGGTGGGGTTAGCACTCACTTGGGTGAGGGGCTATAGACTCGACAGGACGAAGAAAGTATTGAAATGGATAGCAGATGTTGGCTAGGACGAATATTGAGAAAGCACGCATTGTCCATACATGGATATGTCCAATGGGGTTGCAGAGAGAGTTTAAACTATCCAATGAGGATAAGACATGTATGTATGGTTTAGAATGGGTATGTATAAGACGAGTGTGGGCCTCTCCCCCTTTGAGCATTTTCCTTTGTGCGATTGAAGCTGTTAATGCTCCCGGCTAGCCGCAATAAACCTTATTCTTCCTGAAGAATGCGTCTTCTGAGTGATATTCCACAACATTTCTTGGTGACCCCGACGTGATCCCAGATACTCGAACCCTACATGCTGGCAGTGTGACCATCAGGAAAATCTTAGCAGTACATGGCTCAAACTTGAGAAAGGCTGAGGTGCAACCGAAACGTAGCAAGTACAAGGGTGCCACTATGGAATAAAAAGGATCACTTTGTTTCACCACATTTGGATGCTGTATTCACTTTCCTTTATCGATTTCACCAGTGCAAAAGACCCAGAAAGCGCACCAAAATCCCTTGGGTTATGTATTCTTTTGCATATGTCAGTGTAATTGTGTTGTGATTGTTGTGTTAACTGTCTGTACTAACCAGTTGTTCCATATGCTGAGTGATTGAAACTCCCCGTTTTGGTAAGCAGACACACCTTTGGTGTGGTGCTCTGAACTATGGAGGAGTAGACTCCACCACTGTGTTGTTATCTTAGCTTGCATTAAGGTAAGGGGACACTTGCTGTGTAGTTAATGGTGTCAGTAGATGTTACCCTGAGAACGGCAAGTAAGGTGACAAACTAACTATTGTACTAACTGGTGCTGTATTACTAGTATTGTTACCTAGCAGAGCATTGCACACTGCTCTGCTGGAGTGTTTGTGACCTTGAGTTACACCTCCATTAGGGACATAATTTACTAATATCTTTTGTGATTTGAGATTGTGATCAGACCATGACATCTCCATTAACAGTCATGTGTCAGAAATACCCTGATGATAAAAAGGAGTTAGAGAAGTGGTGTGGGAAGTGGCACAAAGGGACATTATTGCTTGCTGTCTTCTGGCCAAATGCCAGAAGCTTTTCTAAAGTCCATTTGAATCACTTGCATACGTATATTGAAGCCACCACATCAGGGAAAGATCAACTACAAATACAGCTGCTGAATAGGGAACAGCAAGAGGTTTCATGGTAGGGAAAAAAAAAACCTGATGTAGTCCTATCTGCCCCACCCCATAACACAAAATCCTAAAGACCCCTGACAAACGGTAAAGTAATGGACTATAGACTGGTTTGAGGCAGTTTATACGAGGAAAGAAAAAATAAATCAGATCTCCCTGGTTCAAATGTAACAGGATTTGGAGTTACTCAGTCTCCTAAAGTATCAAAGCCCCCTCTATGTTTTACCTTCCCCCCTCATCTGTTTCCCATTGACCTCCCTGACCCCTTTGCATTAAGGTAGGGGGGATAGATCTGGCTGGAGTCTGAAGATAAACAAAGTGACCAGCGGCAGGAGGGGGAAGGAAAGGAAACTGAGGGGTTAATGGTTGCAAAAAATCAAACTCTTGGATAGATAATTACAGAGAAACAGGGAGAATATTATTGCAGCCCCTTCTGTAATTATCTGGATGGAGTGACCAATATAGAAGTCAGTTTCCACATGTATTTCCAGGGGAAGGACTTTTTAGACAAACAACAATTTACGCAGCTTAGGCTACTTTCACACTAGCGTTATGGAATTCCGGTATTGAGCTCCGTCATAGGGGCTCAATACCGGAATAAAACGCTTCAGTTTTGTCCCCATTCATTGTCAATGGGGACAAAACTGAACTGAAGACAACGGAATGCTCCTGAAAGCATTCCGTTCAGTCTTCAGACCGGAGAGCAAACCTCCGTACTAGTTATCCGCACCTAAACGGATCCGGAATGACCCCCAATGCAAGTCAATGGGGATGGATCCGTTTGGTGTGGACACACTTGTAAACGGATCCGTCCTCCATTGACTTTCAATAGAGGTTATTCCGGATCCGTTTAAAAGCTAATACAACCAGATCCGGAATTAAGGATCCACAAGGTTGTATTACTCAGTACGGATCCGGCGGGTCCCTTCACCCGCCGGATCCGTACTAACTCTAGTGTGGAAGTAGCCTAAGGGTTGTGCATATGGTCAGTTATTAAATAATTGTAATAACTGATTGCCTAATTAAGCTTGAAGGAGCCAGTTTACTAGGTAACTGGCCCTTTGATGAATTTTGAAATTAGAAGTAATACATTGTGTGTGTTAAAGAAGAACTCCCGCAAACATTTTTATTCTCTGACCTGTTACAAAGGTGCATGATATAATCTGTAGTGAATGCAATCTTCTAATCAGGGACTCTTATTGAGAGTTATCCACTTTCTTCCTTTTGTAGCTGGGTCATGTGACCAACACCCTGACCTCCAACTGACCCAGGACAGGAAGCCAGTAACTGCTCTATTCATTCCTATGAGACTGAAAGTGAGCCTCCCATAGGAATGCATAGAGAATTAGACTTCCTGTCCACACATAAGGTGCTGTGTCAGTTGGTGGGTCTAATTCCTAGTCACATGACACAGATAAGAAACTTCAGGATTATATAAGTCAAAAATACAGACACTGGTAAGAAAATGACATTCACTAGAGATTATATCATGTACCTTTCTAGCAGGACATGGAATAAAATTTTTGCGGGAGTTCTTCTTTAAGGAACAGCAGACCACAGCAGTGTAAGTAGAAAGGGGACTGTACATGGATTATGACATGTGTGAGGTTGAGTAAAGGTTGGCATATGTGCTACTACAGAGGTAAGATTAGTGTAGGTGAGAGCAAACTAATTCCATAAACTGCATGTTATAACACTCTTGGAAGGATTAAGGGTATGTTGATTGGCATATAAGATTGTATAAGATCTGATAGTAGATTTCCCAGTTTATAATTGTGAGTGAGAGTGTCTATGGAGTTAGTCAGGTAAAGCTAGAGGGGCTTCTGTGTAGTCTGGATGCACCCCTCTCCCCTCCTTGGAGGATGAGGTATGGCCGGCATAGACAGAGGAAAGAAGGAAGCTGGATAATGAGGTCTTGAAATGATGACATAGGAAAAATGGCAAATGAAGTTGGAGGCATGAGGATGTGCTGCTGGTTGTAGAATGGTTAACAGATGGAAAGTCTAAAGAGAGAAAAGAGCAAATCTTCAGGGCTTTGTTCTCTAGCAGGGAGTCAAAATATGAGATGGATAAAAGTAAGTGATATGGGTTGAGGTAGGTGATAACATGGAAGTGGTTAATTGTACATGTACCCCTGAATTGTAAAGCGCTGTGTTTCTCTCTTCTAGGAGATGGAGATGCTGTGAGAGATACCATTGCTTTATTTGCTTTATTGTGTGAATGAAGAATGCATGGAATGTAGGTGTGGTGTGTGATACCTCTGTAACTGAGAATCTGAAGAGTACTCTCCTAATAACAATACATGGTAATCAATATCCTAAAAATACTGTAAGTAAAATAAATTGGATAAATCCACGTGGTAAAAAATTAAAAAAATTAGCCAGTTGTTAAAAGTAATATGGTTCTTTAACCCCTTCCCGCTATATGACGAGTATACACGTCATGGAGCACTGCTATTTAGCGCTCCATGACGAGTATACCCGTCATTACATTAAACTGTCACCATGTCTGCTGACATGGTGACAGCGCTGAGACCCCGGCTGTTACTTACAGCCAGGGGTCTCAGCTTACCAGCCCGGGACCAATGGGGGCGGTCCCGGGCTAGCGATCGCTGTGATTGGCTAGTCTGTACAGACTAGCCAATCACAGCGATCCTGCTGCTTTTTATGTTAAAATAAATAAATAAATAAATTGATCATTGTCTATATAAATATATCTCTCCCCCCCCCACCCCAGATCGCTATTTTCAGATGGCCAGGGGGTGGGGGGTGTAATGTGGGCGGCAGCGGCAGCGCCGCCGCAATGATTTTTCAGGATGGCCAAGCGGAGCAGAGTATCAGCATACAGCTGATACTCTGCTTCAAACTGCTGAAATCGGTGCTGGCACCGATGTCAGCAGTTTAACCCCTTCCATGCCACGGTCCGTAGGGACCACGGCATGGAAAGGGTTAACAGGGGGAGGGAGCACCCTCCACCTCCCATCGGGCGCTGCGGTGCGCTGGCAGCGCCGATGGTGTGGGCTGAAGCGAGGGAGGAAGCTCCCTCCCCCTTCCATCGGGACGCTGCTGTGCTCTGGCAGCGTCCCGATGGTTACCATGGCAACCAGACGCTTTCAGAAGCGTCTGCTTGCCATGGTGTAATCATGAGAAGGCTTAGACTGAGTGACAATACACTACAGTACACTATATAGTGTACTGTAGTGTATTATAGAACAATCAGATCCACTGCTTCTTCAAGAACCAAGTGGGTCTGAGTCTAAAAAAAAAGTGTAAAAAAAAGTGTAAAAAAATTAAAAAAAAAGTTAAAAAAAGTAAAAAAAAAAAAAAGTTAAAAAAATCCTATTTTTCCCCAATACTTAAATTTGAAATTAGTAAAAAAAGAAAAAAAATATCCCAATCATGTTAGGTATCGCTACGTTCGTAACAACCTGCTCTACAAAAATATCACATGTCCCGACCCCTCAGGTGAACACGGTAAAAGAAATAAAATAAAAACAGTGTAAAAAAAGCCATTTTTGTCACTTTATATCACAAAAAGTACAATCACAAGCGATCAAAAAGGCGTATGCCCCTCAAAATAGTACCAATCTAACCGTCACCTCTTCCCGCAAAAAAATGAGCCCCTACCTGAGACAATTGCCCAAAAAATAAAAAAACTACAGCTCTC